>JACCIB010001148.1:0-53666 GCA_018906965.1 Philotrypesis tridentata | reverse complement strand
TGGTCATTATTATTTTTGAAATGTAAATAACGCTGCAGGACTTCGCGATACAATGACCATTTTTCTCTCTCATTTTTATATAATGGTGAATTTATATTTCACTCATTTCTGCATCCAACCTGCTAGTCACGGACCCCGGTGTTTGTACAGATTTTAACACCTGATTTAACTGCTGTTCTGGTTGTCGTTCGCAAGCCGTTAGTGTACATTGGAGACGATCCAAAGATTCTTGTGGTAATAGAAACATTTTTCGAGCATGTTCCATTTTATCTGCTGATGAGGGCCGACAAAACTGTTCCAATAATAGGCGCAAATAATGCAGGTAAAAACCCACCACGTTGTTACAATAATTTTCTTCTTCTTCGATAAACTCACAGAAGGTTCTGCTAATCGTCGAAGAGTATTTACGTGTTTACGCAGATTCGTTTTATGTTTCTTTTGAAGAGGTATGTTTCCAACAAGTACATTTAATGCACACTCACAGATACGTCTAACTATTTTATTATCTAATCTTTGTATAAGAGCATTCCTTTGATTAGTATTAAGATGATAGATAGCCTCAAGAATCACAGCTTCTTTTCGCCGAAACGGTGAGTGGTTATGCGGAGCCATTAGAGAGAAACAACCGGTGTTAGGTTGGAAGATTGATCGCTCTTACTCTTTTTTTTAGGTACATACACGTACTGGTGTTCGTCACTTGGAAAAATACAACTTCGAAATCGACAATTTTCGACTGTATCTTGTTTCAAATCCAGTAAGAGATAACCGTAAGCTTTTGAAGTTGCATCCCAATAAGCCTCTTGTAAAAACTTTGGATTATCTGGATATATTTGTCGTGAAAGATGTAAAATTTGCGATCTATCGCGGAAATTTCTAAAAATTACTATATACTGGGCGTTCAACGTTGGCCTTTACCTTGATGAAATATATTCTGGCTGATGTAGAATACCGAAAGCGAGTGATGGTGAGAACCCTTTGAGAAAATGTCAATAATTGCTCCTCCAGATGATGTTTCACGCATTAAATCATCAATTATTATTAGTTTAGGTCTTGGATCGTTAGCGTAATCTGAACTTTGTGGTAACCCTTCACGAAATTCAATGTTTCTACCTTTAAGTCTTGTAACTCGATTGCCACTCTGCGTAGTAAACAATAATACGTTTGATTTCGGTGTCACACAACTGATCAATGTATTTTATGAATTTTTTTACAAATTCTGTTTTGCCGAAACCTGTTGGACCACACAAAATCGAAGTGAACGGATGTTTCCACTGCATAGACATTGCAAATACTAACGAACTCTTCACCGATTACAGTGAATACAAGTCTTTTTGTACCATTATCAGAATAAGAATGGAGGGGGAAGTTTTCTCCTAAATAGACTACTCGTTCAGAGTAGTGATGACGTAAGACTGATCCAATATTACTAAGGTAAGAAAAGAAAACACGTATAATTGTAGTGATCTTCTGACGGCAAACACAGCATTTTTTCATTGTTGGTCCACATTTCATGCAAGTAAGAATATGACCACATGGCAAAAATACCATTTCGAGTTTTTCATGATAGCATATTTTACAAAGATGTTCATCACCGCTGGTTTTTTCTTTTTCATTTGTCACTACGTGGTTGTTTTCATTTGTTTGATTGGGAAATTTTAACGATCCACAAACGTCTCGTCCACGGTCCATGGGTGTCAAACATTCACTAACAACAATCGGTACGTTACCACAAGGTTTCTTACAAATAAATCGGCAGCGTCCACCCCAACGTTGATGTTCCACCATGGGATTATCTCCTTCTTTCCAACGACAAATCTCCGTTGAACATTCAAAACATCGTACTCTATCGATCTGTTTAGTAAAGTAAAAACCTGCTGCTGCTAGCTCCGCCGGTTGTACATGTTGAGATGGCCAGTTCTCAAAACTTCGCAGTCTTACTACTTCAAATCTATAATCCATGGCTATGTTAACACATTAAGATCTAACGCTATATTGATACGAGCTGTATCGTGACATTCCTTTAATACTATTATAGAACGAGCTATGTAGTGTGGATATCAAGGTTGAGAATTCACGATTGTTAGATCATATAACAAGAATGTGCAAATCATCAAATTTATTGTAAACAGTAGCAGCGGGTATTACGATAATCATAACGAATATTTAATAAATATCAACACAGAAATATATTTTTTAATCTTTACTTATAGCTTTATTTCATTTCAACATTTTATTCTATTTCATTTCTACATTTTACTATAGAATACACAGTTTATTATACTCCAGAGAATTCTATCACACCGTTACCTTTATACAATAAAAATAATTTCATTTTGTTGGTTTCTTCGCGCAAACTTTGAAGAAATTCGCTATTGTTCACCAATGCAGTAGATACTCGTGAAGGTAGGAATATTTGGAATTCACCGTCTAAATCGGCTGTGATTTTTTCGCCATATGGTCAACGACAAGCTCTGTTACTTTCTTTGATGGAAGGAAGGTTCCACTAGCAATCCTGTTAAGAGTTTTTAGATCCATCTATAAAGATATATTTTGCTAAATTAATAATTTATACATTACTGTGATAATAATAAATTAATAATAGATATACATACTTTTAATTAAGAAAATTTGCGGTGCCTGCTGCAGCTCTACAAGTCTTTACAAGACGGTATTTGGAACAAGACGGTATTGCTTGAATATGTGCTCCTACTTATATACAGATCCCCCACCATCGTCATCTTCATGCTTTATTAGTGCTGAGGTTGTTAAAAAGATTGCTAGTGGAAGGGTCTAAACTCGCTACGGATAAGAACATTGCTTAAACTTTTCTTGATTCATCATTGGACGGTTTAATATAAACGTGGGGGTTAACTCTTGGCCAATCAAACGAACTACTGTTGTTTTCTTTACTCATCATTGGGCTGCTTTATGTAGAGGCAGGGAGTGGTTCTGCTGGTTGGCCAATCCAATGAATCGTTGTTTGTTGATATTTTTTTATTCGTCATTAAGTGGAATTATGTACCCGTACGGGTAACTCTTGTCCAATCCGATGAATCGCCGTTTACTATATACTGATTTACACGTTTTCGACTCCTGCTGAGTAATGACATCATGGAATGCAGTTCGACGAATAGCAGTATTTGATAACACAATTTCACTCTGTTGTGAAATGATCAATTGTCGAATCGAATCAAAATTTATTTCTTGGCTATTAGCAAAATTTAAACGTATACCCTTAATTTTGCATACAAAATCTGTAGAACCATCTGGTTTTTGACATTTGTACGCATAAAATTTAGGACCTCCTGATATAAATGTAGATATGAAACTACCTATACCTTTATCAGCTAATTCATCGGTGAGATCACCCAATCCTGTACCTATCGGTAAATCGTAATCTTGATCATTTCTGGTGATGTAGAAAACTGAATCTGTATCATAATAAAGTGCACGAGGTCCTAATAGATGTAAATATTTAAAAAGTTTAAGCCGTGCCTGTGCTGTAGTAAAAGCTGCTACCACAACATTCGTTGTTGGTGATCCCGTCGTGAGAGTTTCTACTGTGTAAAACCAATTGACGTAAAGAGTGCCGTCATTAACAGGCAAAATACCATTAACAGTTATTTCTGCACTGGTTAATAATTCTATCAGTCTTTCAGGTGTTTTTACTACCTCTGTCTTCGTCATATTTTCACTCTGTCCAAATTTACCCCATAATGAATTTAAACACAGTTTGGCAACGGAGCGTAAACCAGCATTGTAGCTTATATTATTATTTTCCAGAGTAATACCTTCGGTGTCTCTCATTTGTGTTATATAGTGTTGTTTCTCTTCTTCTGTACGACAGTTAGGAGGAAATCCTGATGCTTTTGCTTTTCGTTCATAGAATGCATCTATATATTTGCTGAATAAACCTCCTTCGCGAGTAGTACGACCGTATTGCGTCATTTCATATTGCCAGATCTCATATACTTCTTGAACAATATAATCCATTTTCACAGCTTCTTTGACCTCTTCGGAAACCCATGTACCGTGTAAAATACGGTCGATTATTTCATCATGCGTACAGTTATGCTGTATCATTTCTTCGCAACATGTTCGACAAAGCGGAAACATCAATTTATTGTGCATTTTTACAGGCAGAACAGGATGATACATATTTCGTGGTGGTAGAATTGCACAAGAAATTAAACCGTTTACTTGAGATATGTCATTGTTTGCGTCTATTATTTGACTACATTCTTCTTGACCTACATATATCTTCGGATGCCCAATAGGGTATTTGGAATACTTGCATATGTATGGGTATAATGAACACACATCCTCATATTTAATTTTTTCTCCTTCTTGACAGTCTATCAATTTTATAGTATTACCTGTTCTACCGCCAAAAAAGGCATCTCTCGGGTCCAAAGGTTTTCGTTCCACATTTTGCTCATTTTCTTTCACAAATTGTTTTAAATGATCATTTTCATCAACCTCCTTGTTAAAAGCACATTCCCATTTTTCAATCAGTCTGTATCCACTGGTTCTTATTTTGTTTGATATGACTAGTGTTCTCTCGTATCTGTCATCCATTGTTTCATCGTTTGATAATACCAAGTCTGTTTATTCTGTAGCATCGTGGACAACCATGCCAAAAACAACCATGAAATTGTAACACTGTACCTTTATTTTGGTTGTCATCTTGTGTTTCACAAAAACCGTCTACCAGGATACCTTCAACTAATCTTCTCTCTCGACCTTGCCCAGCGTGTTCTATATAACAATTCAAAACACGTTGCTCCATCCAATACAACCATGCTATAGCCTTGCAAGATTGATTATTCGTTCTTCTATAACCGCGAGGTGGTATTATACCAATTTGATTCATGTTTAAAAAGTTTTTGCGAAAAACACGCATGCATGTTGATGCGATGGTTGTACACTCCGAAAATGGATCAACATTAAACTCCATAAAATTTTTTCGAAAAGCTACACAAGCAAGTCTTAGAATTGCAACATCTTGTTTACAATATTTTACAATTTCACTTTGAAAGTTAAAAATATAGTTGTTTGAAGTTTGTTCATTATACCACTCGAAGAATTTGCTTCTTTGATGTACGTCCATTGTACCAGGTGTATACATTTATACTGGAGGCATTTGCCCAACATAGTTGTGATTTTCAGGCGTGTTAAATAGATGTGGGAAGAATCCTTTTTCAAACTCTGATAAACCATATGCCTTTGGTAATTTCTATACAACGGGTGCACACTTGTTGCACAACACATAAATTTGGTACATGAAGTTTCTTTTCTATATCTCCCGGCATTGCTGATGATTGTTGTGTTTCAAAATCATAGAATAGATATAGCAAATCATCTGATTTTCGCTTATTCTTTAATGGGAGTACATGGCATAAATGATTAATAGGTAAACGTTTTTTACACGTTTTACAAAAAGATTCACCGCATATGTGTCTTTTTTCGTTGCGATTTTCTGTGCGTACCGTTTTCTAACAATATTGACAAAATTTGATTTTTTCGCATGTACTAGAGGTTCGATTAAATGAACCTATTAATAAATGGTGGTTATAGCATTCGTCCCCAAAAAATGTTCTAAGACAATGGTCACATTGTTTTAAGTTTTCAGATATTGCACACATTGGTACTCTCATACATTTATAGCACTTATTTGAACATCTATGGTCTTCCATACGAATGTAACTCATGTTACAAGGTATACAATAACCACGGCTTCCTGTTGCACCTATTAAATTTAAAATCGGCTGATAGTGATGTGAATCTTCATAATACATAATGTTTAGAGTGTAATCAATTCTACCATGGGTTTCTAAAACAAATCTTGTACCATCGTAACATGGTGGACTTCCACGTCCAAAAGTTCTAAAAAAGTATACAACAATAGCAGCACCTTTTTCGGCAAAAAATATTTGAAATCGATGAATTTCTTCAAGGCCGCAACCTTCCGGAGGTATTTGAATATCTGCTAAAGCTCTTAATTGTTCAGCTGCATTTTTTTGAGCTCTTGCATTTGTTCGTCGGATGGATACATAACGATTATGTAACTGGCCCGTATGTATTTGTCCTCTTAGAGCATAAGCATAAGCTACAGCCAGACTACGTGGTAAACACAAATTACCATCGTTTCGGATTTGGGCTATTGAGTTTTTGTTTACAGCTTCCTCAGTTAATTTTACACGACCGGTTCCTGATACATTTTTTACAATTGCACAATTTATAGATAAATCATCTTTTATGTCAAAGTTGTTCATGCTTTGTACTGCATTATACAATAATTGCCAAAGATCATCTGCTTTGAAATCTTGAGCTAGCCGAAAGGAAAGCCATAGAGGACCATGATTAAATCTTGTGGAATTAATGGTCACACCAACATAGTCAGTAGGGTCACTTTGATCACACAGTTGTCGATGTAGATCACGAATACACCCTTCTAACCAATAATAGACATCAACGTCTGGGGGTGGTGCGGCTATTACTCCTCTAATTTCACGGCCTCTATAGCCAAAGCGTCGATAATGTCGATAAGATTCTCCTTGGATAATAAATTGTGGTTGTGGTCCTTCACCATTCTGCAAAATTATATCTGTAATATTTATGCACCTTTAAGATGTAAAAATACTAAATAAAAATTAATATGTATTTACCATTTGTCACTGCTTCATCATCTTCTTCTTCTCCCTCTTCTTCTTCTTCTTCTTCCTCTTCTTCTTCCTTTTCTTCTGTAAACGACTCAAACCCTGAAGGAGTGGCTGCTTTACTACCGCTACTGTCACTGCAGGTATCGCAGCTACTGCTGCTACTACTACTGCTACTACTACTGGTGCTACTACTGCTACTACTATTGTTGTCGTTATTGTTGGTTATAGCTACATGCTCCGATGATGTTGATGGTTGAGGTTCATTATCTTCTTGGTATTTGCAAAGTTTGATAAATATGTCTCCTTCTTCATCATCTAGCATTTCATTAAAAACTAAAACATGGAGAGAAAAGAATTGTTTGAGCATAATTTTTCATATTGAGTCGGTGTAGTTTTAGTTCATATAGAGTCGGTGAAATTTTTCATAATAGGGTTATAGGGTTATAGGAACTCGTCATATACATGAGTCAAAAAATTGAACGAAATAAATGGAACTCGTCATATACAAGAGCCAAAAAAGTGAACGAAATAAATGGATTTCCTCATATACAGATGAGCTAAAAAAGTGAATGAAATAAATGGATTTTCTCATATACTGTATAGACGAAATCTATTTATTTCATTCACTTTATTGACTCCAAAAGTTTAATAATTTATATATAGGTTAGTAAACCAATACTAAATAATACTTACAATGCTGATCTATAATACGTCTAGTCAATGGTTGTGATTGAATGTTGCGCTCTCTCATCACATTTACCACTAAAGAGAGTACATCCCTGTTGCGGAAAGCACCGGCATCGAACATGTAATTCAGTGTGACAATGTCACACTGACGTAAAAAAAATCGAAGTTTATGTATTAAATCTTCGACCGATAATTTTTCGAGCGCTTGGTTATTAACGCCACGCACACACTACGCATATAGGGGTTGCGTGTATACGCTATGTGTAAAATTAAACGTAATATTTTAGTTAAATGAGCGGCCGTTGCACGGAACATTTTTTTTTGTTTAACGAATATACTACAGCTCGCAAAGAAAGACAGAAAAGGAATACTGACAGAAAGTGGCCTGCATTCAATCTTAAACGACATAAACGTTTACGCTGCTATATTCATTTTTTATTCAATCAGCGACAAAAGCCTTATAACATGGCTCTACATATGTAGTGAAATGTTACGCTCTTCATTAGCGGTCGTAGAAAAAGTGCAAGCGCAGCATCACCCACGTGCAACGCGTCTTGATTACGGTGTTCGCGACTTTCGTCGCGCAGAAAAAAGCGCAACAGCTTCAGTAGCACGCGCATTGTCCACCAGCTAAATTCATTTGTCTTCAACATGCGAGCGATGAGAACATCAGCTGTGTGTGTAAGTATTTTCATTTATTATATTTTTTATTTAATATATTTTAATTTACAATTTTTTTGTTACAGTTCGAGCTGTGGCAGCACACGAGGGCTTGTAAAAGAGCCAGGCGTGCGGGGGAGCCGGAGCCGGATGAGCCCCGGCCAGGACACCGTACATGGCAGAGAATAAACGTAAGTCTACATATATATTATTATAATTTTTTGTCATCATTTAATTTTTTGTAATCATTTAATTGTTTTTATGTTTTTAGTTCAGCCCATGGTAGACGGTCCGCGCTCTGCGCGAAGCGAGTCGTTGGGCGAACGACAGGGTCCAGGAGGAGCCGCTATATCTGGACGAGTTATTTTTTTACGAGATTGTCCAGCATGTGTCGGCATCCGGTTATCAGCTATTAACGTTGGAGATGACCGCGGAGTCTGTTCAAATTTTTGTAGGCACTGTGCCTATTGTGCATATGTGCCGCAAATAGTTTTTCGGTAGTGCCTTTTAAACCTATTAAAAGTGTTTTTTAAGTAAAATAAAGTGTTTTTCTTTCAGTTAACCGATAGTGCTAGTGTCCCCTCCTTTATCGATAGTGCCAGCGTTCTCTGGTTAAAGTATAGAGAGAGAGAGAGAGAGAAAGAGTCGCGTGCCAAACTGCAAGTGCCGCAGTTTGCACATGTAGCGACCGCGGCGTCTAGGCGTGGTGTAAGATAGAATAAGGAGCCAGAGAGAGAGAGGCCACGCCAGTCACGCGCCAGCCACGCGCGATGAGCGCATCAGCTGCGCGAGGTAAGAGAGAGAGAGAGAGAGAGAGACGACGCATCAGCTGTGCGAGGTAAGAGAGAGAGAGAGAGAGACGACGCATCAGCTGTACGAGGTAAGCGAGAGAGAGAGAGAGAGGCTCGCGAGAGAGGAGGAAGAATAATTTGATGGTGCCACTTTCTGTCGAATACACCCCCTCCTCACGGCTTCCCCCCTCTTTTGGGGATCCGAGGGGAGGAGGTGGGAGGTTGACAGAAAGTGGCACCATATACTACTTGTATCACTAACTTATATTTCAATTTCAGCTTTTCATACTCGCATATCAAAATGTGCAGGACCCGGATCCCAATATATCCCATAATATATGGGTATTTTATGCCCAATCAAGCTGAAATGGACTGAATGAAAAGCTGAGGCATATTTGGAAGAAATTCCATCCAGTTTGGTTTGGATTCATCGCCCGGATGATGAGAAATCATGCGGCAAAGGAGAAAAAGTACTCAAATTTAATGCTTCACGCATGGGATTGTTTAAACAGTAAGAATAGATATATCATGCATTAAAAATATGCAAAATTACAATGAATATATATGCATGAACTACAATAAAGATTTTTTATGATACTACTTATATATAATTTTTTTTCGCCTATTAACTGATGATTTATTTTTTTCAGGTTTAACTCAGGCATAACCCCTTAATGTTCGACTGCATATGACTCTATTATGCATAAAAAAATCTAAAGCGGTCGAAAAATCGATTTAAAAAAAAAATTCTTTTCAAAAAGTGCGTTTTTTCATTGTTTTTCATTTTTAGGTAATAAAATTGAATTTTATTATAATTTAATCCACACCATTGGAAAGAGCAGTCTTTTTTACATAAGAAACAGTCGATCCCGAATTTTTAACGCGCGAATTCATTACGTGGTGACGTTTCACACTTTTATGTCAAAAATATACATCCTGGGCGTTAATGGGTTAAACTCAATGTGTTAAAGTAAAGGCATTCAACAAATTTGAATTTGTTACCCGAACAGGTTGCGCCTCACAGCGTCTTGTCGAGAACGAAGGTTACTATATGATCGGTATAGTAGAATTTTCTGTGAACCTTTGAAGCAGCCAAACAGCTGTTTTTCATCCAACCTTCAAGACACCATCTCAGTGCAGTTTGTCTGCTACCTGCTGTAACAATGCTTATAACCTCAGTGGTATTATAAAAATGCAAGTACTTCTGCAGAGTACAACAATTATTCAGATAAGTATTGGAAACTAATTAGTAATAATTGTGTTCATAATGATCTTTTTCTTTGCTGGTTTATTTTTGCTTTTAGGTATACGAGTGCAAGCCAGCAAGGTAGGTATTTATATTGACTGTCTGGAGTATTATTTTGCATACTTTTTAACAGCTTGAACTGTATATAATATTGGTGAGTATTGCATGTAACTGTAATTCATAAACATAACTTAATTATGAATAGCTAACGATAATTTTCATTTTATTTTCAGCTTCTAAATGCTACTATCACACAGCATGATAGGCGCGTACCACCAAATATACTTAATTGTACGTATATTATTGTAACGTTGCCAAAAAATTTTAACATTTCTTATCTTCTCTTCTCTTTTTCTCAGAGTCATATATATATGTATATATGCACAACGTATCCGACAGGTTTCCTTTTCTCTCGCATTATAGTCCGGGAGTCCTAGGATTTTACCAGGAAGTTCGTGCAAGAGTTTATTTTATCGCTGAAATATGTTGGTAGCCACTTACTGAAAATAGCCCTAAAGTCTCGACTTCGGACCCGATCGGGAACATTGTTATTATTGCAAATTAAGTTACCAAAATGCATTTTTTTTCGGTTTTTCTTGATTAACTTTTTTGTTACTCAATTTATGCAAAAACAGGTAGGGGCAAAAGTTGATCAGCATTGAATTTTCTATAAGACACATATATTCCAAAATGCAAAATTAATGTTTTTCCCGGCTAAATTGTTAAATAAAAAAAATTTTTTTTCAATTTTCACATTGCCATGGTTTTTGTGAAATATGATCTTTATTTATCGGATTAGCCCTCAAAGATGACTTTTAGTACAGACAACGTAAAAATTGAAGCCCGATCTCGATATCTTAAAATGGCGTCTTGTTGCAAAATTATTTAGCCGAAAAGTTCAAATTGATGTCCAATTCGATCCAGGAACGATAATTGAATCAAACTATGTTTAATCGACAGCTTACGACGTAATTAACAAACGGTAAAAATAAATTTTCTTAATATTAATATTTAGCAACATTTCTAATAAAAATTTTCTTTTATTTCGGTCAATTTTGGAGTAAGAGAATCGCGGCAAAATGTATCTTGAAGTACATAAAAAACCATGAATTTTCATATAAATTTTGTTAAGATCGGACCAATAGGAGCCGAGATATAAAAATTTTTTCAACCGCCGATTACGCCGAAACTACTTGATATTTCAAGTTAAAATTTGGCACAGTGCTTGCTGAAATCATACTCTAAATGATTACATTTTACCCAATAGCTCTACATGCTTTAGTTCGTCTAAAACGACCGATGAAACATATGAATTCATCGCGCGCGGCCGCGCCGTTGCTCCGGCCGAGCGGCGCGGTGGTGGGGGGAAAGCCGCGCGGCGGCGAACAGAATTCATACACCTTAGTTGCAATTTGATTATTTCGGTAACCAAAGCTACTATTGCAATAAATTTTTTTATCATTTGACGTGTTTTTTTCTCAGCTTTAACGTCATACTAATTAAGTTATCATAGGCACAATGCAAATACCGCAAATTACCAATTCTTTTGAAAAAAATCTTTTTTGGCTACATACACAACCTTTGTACGCATGCATTGTATAAAAATATTTAAATTTATCATATAAAGGTTGGGTAGCGTAACATATGCCATTAAAGGTTGTGTATGTAGTCAAAAAAGATTCTTTTTCAGAAGAATTGGTAATTTGCGGTGTTTGCGTTATGCCTATGATAACTTAATTAGTATGACGTTAAAGCTGAGAAAAAAACACGTCAAATGAAAACAAAATTTATTGCAATAGTAGCTTTGCTTACCGAGATAATCAAATTGCAACTAAGGTGTATGAATTCGGCCGGAGCAACGGCGCGGCCGCGCGCGCTGAATTCATATGTTTCATCGGTCGTTTTAGACGAACTAAAGCATGTAGAGCTGTTGGGTAAAATGTAATCATTTAGAGTATGATTTCAGCAAGCACTGTGCCAAATTTCAACTTGAAATATCAAGTAGTTTCGGCGTAATCGTCGGTTGAAAAAATTTTTGTATCTCGGCTCCTATTGGTCTGATCTTAACAAAATTTATATGAAAATTCATGGTTTTTTATGTACTTCAAGATACATTTTGCCCCGATTCTCTTACTCCAAAATTGACCGAAATAAAAAAAAATTTTTATTAGAAATGTTGCTAAATATTAATATTAAGAAAATTTATTTTTACCGTTTGTTAATTACGTCGTAAGCTGTCGATTAAACATAGTTTGATTTAATTATCGTTCCTGGATCGAATTGGACATCAATTTGAACTTTTCGGCTAAATAATTTTGCAACAAGACGCCATTTTAAGATATCGAGATCGGGCTTCAATTTTTACGTTGTCTGTACTAAAAGTCATCTTTGAGGGCTAATCCGATAAATAAAGATCATATTTCACAAAAACCATGGCAATGTGAAAATGGAAAAAAAATTTTTTTTATTTAATAATTTAGCCGGGAAAAACATTAATTTTGCATTTCGGAATATATGTATCTTATAGAAAATTCAATGCTGATCAACTTTTGCCCCTACCTGTTTTTGCGTAAATTGAGTAACAAAAAAGTTAATCAAGAAAAACGGAAAAAAATGCATTTTGGTAACTTAATTTGCAATAATAAAAATGTTCCCGATCGGGTCCGAAGTCGAGACTTTAGGGCTATTTTCAGTAAGTGGCTACCAACATATTTCAGCGATAAAATAAACTCTTGCACGGACTTCCTGTTAATAAGGTTTTGAACTCCCTGACTCCCGGACTATTATATTTGCCGAGAAATTACTTATAATTTTGTACTCTGTTTAGAATTAAATAATATTATAATGTCGTACAAAGAACCTGTTATTTTAATAAATAATTGTAAGTTGTTTTTTTTCTTAAAGAATATTATAGAAGAAATCCGCAACTAATCATACCGGAAAAAATAAGATAATTGTCAACGAAGACTCATCGGAAACAAACATTTCCAATGACCCATATTCAGTCGTGATACGGGAGGTTACTATACCCAAAATACGACTGTATGCATTGCAATGCATTACTAATGTGCATAATTATATTAGAATAAGAAGGAAAGAAAGGAAGTGATAAGAGACCACATACTATCTCTCCCGAACGGCTTGCACTGTGATGCTCTTCCTTGCCGGTCCTTACTACTACCAAATACCTAGGCTAAGTATTGATAAAGATAAGCGGCTCTCTCCTCATTGGAAAATTTCATAGGAAAGCACGTCAAAAACAATATCATTGGACGATCTCCTTCCGAAAAAGCCTTTCCGGAGGAAAGAGTGGCTCCTCTTTATAAACCCTAAACAGCCGCCCCGCGGGTACTCGCATCCTGGCCTCTGCTCCAGTGCGGTTACTTCTTTTCTTTTTCTTTCACTCGTGTCCTGGCGTCTGTTCCAGCACAGTAATCTCTAGCTTAGACTCACATTTGTATTTTTAAATTTTTAAATTTTGCACAATATATATATATATATTTTGAAATTTGTGTGTGAATTATTTCTGCGCCTAAATCCATCATTCAGGATCTGCGACCAGCCAATCAAGGAAAACCAGCCAATATCAAGGAAAAAAGTAAGAAAATTTCTAAATTATTATTTATAACGCTTTTCATTTTTGAGCAACTTGCTCTCGCGATCTCTTCTTTTCGTTCGCGGTAGAAGCCAGTGCCGGTGGCTTAACTTTTTGCTACAGTAAAATAAATTTTGGAAGTGTCTGGTTTCGTACCGTTGACTTTCAAGGTTTGATTTTACTCAAAGTAGACTCAGAGTAATTATTTCGCGTAAGAATAAATTTAAACTAGAGACAAACCTTAAGGTGCAAGCCGTTTGGTTTCTCCGTTTAAATTTCAAGAAATTCCGAGCTTTGTCTTAAAATATCGTACGGCTAATTTAGATCAATTCGAAATCTTTTCCTCGGAGATAACTCTCCCCAATAAATCAGAAAATTTTAGTCTAATATCACCTGCCCCGGGCTATTATTTCCACTGGAAATAGGCCCAAAAGTGGTGACCGCAAAAGAGCTCACAGGCGCTCCTTTGCAAATAAATAAACCGTCAGAGATTCGAAAAAAATCGGATTTCCGACGTAACATTATGTAGTATGTAGGGAAGATTTTCTACTTTGGCGCATCAAGAAATAAATTCAGCTATACTTACAGAAACTATCTGGCATACCTTGATTTGTTTTTGGTACTCAAATATACATACAATAATGTACATTTGAGCACCAAAAACAAATCAAGGTATGCCAGATAGTTTCTGTAGGTATAGCTGAATTTATTTGTATGATTTACATTATAAACTTTAAATGCCTTTTACTCAGATTTAGTTTTTTCATGATTTTTGTGCACTTGCCGCAGCTTTCTGAAGGAACCGTACCATCAATCCTGATGAAGTCGAAAATCTTCCCTATGAGTCTTGTCATAAACTGAGTGGAGCAGAATTGGCAAAAGTAAGTTAAAAGTGAATGTTATGTATGTTTGTAAATGTAACATTCACTGTAATTACTAATATTGTCAATATAAGTATAATTGATTGTATTAATTTTGTGTTTTTTAGAAATCCCTTCCACTCAATTTGCGAGGACACTCGTAAGGAACATTTTCCACTTTGCTTCATCAGGATTGATAGTACGGTTCCTCCAGAAAGCAGTTGCAAGTCCAGAAACATGATGAAAATCATGCTTTTTGGTAAGTAAATACCTTTAATTGTTATCAAGTATTACACCCACTTAATGCACATTTCTAATGCATAAAAGTGGTGTATAATACTTATATTTTGAAGAAAAACATAGTTTTTAGAGCACTTACATATATATTAATTTTTTATTAGACTAATAATTTTTTTTTCAGGTTTCAACACTGTCATAATCCCTTAATACGCAGCGTAAGATCTAAAAAAAATGCAAAAATACAACTAAAATTGTGAGTTGTTTATTAAGCCCGCAGTATTCACTGTTATCAAACTCATTATATTATTATATGCACCCCCTTGAACAATTTAAGCCCTTAACCTTTCACTTGCCGTGCCGATGAGAACGGTCAGGCAGAAGGATCTTCTAATGACCATGCAAACATTAGACAAATGACCGCCGATGGGGATAATCGAACGAATTATAGGGAGATAGAGCTCCTAAACAATAAACTGCAAGCAGACAACGCAGCCAGCAGCAAGAGGGTCGACAAGATTCTGGAGCTTGCCGACCTCGAAAGTTGCGACGAGGAAGATGCCGCGCTAATCAGAGAAGTCGTGCAAGAGTTCGTGGGCGTATTCGGGCTTGACGGTGAACCGCTGCCGACAGGGCGCTATAGATTCCCGCCTGCCATAAAGGAGCCCATGACTAGAGAGCTGGTAAAGGTCCGCGAGCAAGAAATAGTCGAGCCGTCCAACTCGAACTATTTATCGCCATTTTGGATCGTCTCAAAGAAACTGGACGCTGCAGGCAACAAACGCTTTCGGCTAGTCACAGGGAGTTACTATCCCCTGCCTTTCTCGATCGATATCCTCGAGCATCAAGCATGGTGATGGACCTAAAGTAGGGCTATCACCAGATCGAAATGGATCCAAAATCCAAATACTTGACCGCATTCTACGCACCAGACGGAAAATCCAACAATCAATTGCTGCAATTTTGGCGTATGGCCGTGGGTCTCAAAGAGGCTACAATTGCTTTCACCCGTGCCAGCAATTTTGCAATGAAAGTCGTGCAGAGAGAAGCGGTGCAAACGAAGCCAATTCGTCCTACATCAGCGCGCGCGTGTCTGCCCCAATCCAAACGTTTCAGTTTTCACGGAAAGCGCATAATGAAGCGACTGGTGAGCCATCAAAAACTGGTCAGGTGGGTCGCAGTGAAGCCCATAAACTTACTGCCCCGGGTCCCTCAGGATCGTGCATAAACGTCGCGCCAAGCGTAACCGGCAATCAGCCGACCGTAGCCGTGGTGATACGGGGCAGCTACAAGAAAGCTAGTAGTCAAAATGGCAAAGCACGCGAACAAGGGTAAATACGGTTTACGCATCGATATTGACGAAAGAGATGCGTCTTTAATTAAACGTCCTTGACCGAGCCGGCACCGTCCCCGACCGCGATAAGTCGTGTTAAGTACTAGCTGCAAGAGAGCACGCCCGACGCGCGGGCCGGTGCTCAGCGAAACTTGAATCACCCAGATAACGAAAGGACAACGCACTCGCAAGTAGCAAGCGCTGCAGCTGATGATGACGTTACCATGCAGCGCCCGTTCGAGGCAATGAAAGTCAGCTACACAGCTGACAACGAGTTAACAGAGGACCCGGTGGACGTTGGCCCACTGGCAGACTTTGAAGGAGTTTCGCGCAACTACGAGCGGGCAAATGCTTCTTCGGAAGCGCACTCGTCAGCGTCCTCCGCGAACGTGCTAATGCAAACATATTTTAGAAAGAGCCAATGCGCTGAGCCATACCTTACGATGATTATGACCTTAAAATGACAAATAATATACGTAAATAATGCTTGGTAAAAATTTTCAATCGTACTCATTTTTGAGTATTAAGGCTGCAACTATTTTTTATAGGACAGTCCGTATTATTTTTTAACAGAAAGAAACCAAGCAGAGGAACGGGGAGAATTTCAGTGCCACTAGTTGGGCTCCACTGAACGTTTATGATTTTCTCGGACTGGACGTCTGGCGATGGACCGCGTAACCGTCGATCGGGCCCTATCATAAACTGCAGAGCCTCGAAGCATCTGTGAGCGTATTCCCTCTTTCTGCTTGCCAGACAGCCAAGAAGGATTTCTACAAACAAGTAACATGTGTCGTACTTTTTCGGGGGACGTGAGGTGAGAAGCAATCATCGTAGCTGGCAAAAAAAAGTTTACAGTTTTCACCCACATTTTCGACTAGAAGCCTTCACTTTTACATGGCTTTTTTATACCGTTATTACCATTTTTTTACAAGATTCTTTTTTTATTCATTTTGGCATGGCTGTAAAGGTGTGTCAAAATTACAGCTTTCTAGGAGCAGTGGAAGTGCCCTTAAAATGATTCCAAAAATGAGCATTTAGATTTTTTCCCAACCATATTTAATCACTTCAACTTAACGAAACACACTTCCCTGAATTTTTTCACATTTTTAGCATCGATTATCTCTAAGCTACAGGAGGTCAAAGTTAGTAAAATCACGTTTTTTGCCTGCAAAACTGCTAGAACAAGATGGAACTACTCTTATCAGCTAAAAATAAAAAAATCACTTGTCAAAACCAAAAAATTAGATTTCTTATCTGAAAGAAAAATATATTGAAATGGTAAAACAATTTCTAAGACAAAAACTTCCCTTAACATGTTTTATAAAAGAGTCTATCGATCTCTCCGAGGCAAGTGTTGGGAAGCATGTTGTCGAGCATTGACGTCACTTGTAAACAGACCGCTCGAAAATTAGCGGGACTCCTCGCTGATATAAAAGCGTTGGCTACACCTATTGTTTCCTTATTATTGAAACAGTAGTCGAGCAAGCCGGAACAATAATAGTCCGTCTCCTTACTTCTCGCTTCTCCTTCCCCCGCCTGAGATTGGCCTGGGAAGAAAACACGTTCGATCTATAGGCTGTTGTGCTCCTCTACATGTAAGTCATAATTTGTCACATATTATAATTGCATTTATTTATTGAAATAAAAATTGACAGTTTCCTGAAGAGGGTGACAGTGTTCACCGAAACGTTGAAACAAAAGGAAAAATGGTATAAATTAATTTTTACCTTTTTCCCAACACTTGCCTCGGAGAGGCATTTTTCGATATTGGCTATATCGAAAAATGTTTAAAACAAAAGTTGTTCCTTAGTAAATTCCCTACAAAAACTCAGCGATAGCACCCCTCTATCTCCTTTAGTTTATTCGGAAATCGATAAAAACGGCGAAATTGTTTAAAATCGAAAATAGTTAATAACTTTTATAAAAATCAATATTTTACATTAATAAATTCTTTTGTTGTTCTTATCGATCTCTCCGAGGCAATGGTTTAGAAAGGGTTTAAAAAATTAAAACGTCTTTCTTTTAAGAAACGACCTTTCGGCGATCATTGTCGCCCTCATCACAGGAAACTGTCAAAAATTTTGTTATTACAATAAACATACAGATTTTAAAATGAACAGAGTATTACATAGTGTGACGGTCAGCCGTCAGCCCCAGCTCGCCTGGACACCACCGGAGCCGTGCTAATGAAAAAGCATACGCTAAGACCCGGTGGTGTTTTCAGGAAAGCAGGGCGGAGATGAGAGCGAGAGAGAGAGAGAGAAGACACGGCCGGAGCAGCAGAGCAGAGCAGCGCCACGAACAGCTGAGCAGAAGCCACGCTCAGCGCGAAGCATGCGCGGCGCCGCACGAGACAGAGAGAGAGAGAGAAGCACCACGCGCGCCACAGAGAGAGAGCGGCAGAGAGAGGGAAGCCACGCGAGAGCGAGAGAGAACGAAGATAGCGGCGACGGCTGAGAGCGCAGCACGGCGAGCGAAGCCACGAGGCGTACGCGCGCGAGCGACCGCCGCCATGTTGGCGAGCGCTGAAGAGAGAATAAGAGCGAGCGAGAGCGAGATAGACAAAGACGGAGAATACAATGTGAGCGTAGAAAGTGGAGGCACGCGACGAGCCTCGAACGTTATTGGCGACGGGTGGAGGGCTGCGGCTCGATCCACAGCGGTACGCGAGCGAAATATCATAGAGAAAGATTGTAAGAGTAATATCAGGCGGAAAATGTACGATTGAATGCGCTACAGCCAGACAGAGAAAATTAACGAATTCGAATTTCGCGCGCAAGGAGATTTATTAGTAAGAGGGCGCTAGGACAGAAATGTACTATATCAGGCTATCACGTGATATCGCGTGAGTAAGAAAGGACAGCCAGTAAATACATGCGCGAGAAAGAGACAGAGAGAGACGCCGCGGTCGCAACGGCCGCGCAACAGGTAGAACGAGCAGTATCCAGTGAGCAGCAGGCAAAATCGGACGCACTCCAGGACCACAATTTCCCTCCGCATTCTCCACGACTTAACCTCCAGCATTTTCTATACTGTCGAGGTTCGCTCCGCGAAGTCATTCTGCGCCGCGCGACATTACAGGGAACGAGACATCATCCGGACGAGAGGACGAGCAGTCATCGCAGTTTACAGCCAGGTAGACACTTATTATTTCAAAGTGCGCGTCCCCGCGTCGGCCGGACTTACCGCCAGAGCGTGCCTCCCGCACGCGAGCCCTTTCACATTCTCTTATTTTTTTCAATAAATGCCAGGCCGTCCATTTTAATACTGTGCGTGTTTTTTATTTAACGAGCCCCCGCCTATCCTTCTTCCTAAGAATTCGCGGCCGCGAGATTAAGTCTGTGCACCGCTGAGCAGCCGGCAAAGCGGTTGGTGAACCGGGCGTCCAACAATTAATTAAATACGGTTCATCCGGCAGCCCGATAAAAGGGCGCGATCACGTTGTGGAGCTCTCGACGGCCTCCCCGAGAGAGCAATAAAAACCACAACGTCACAATAGAAAAGGCGATATTTTTGAAACTTACATATTGGAGCACGTTTGATTTGTGTACATCTCGATAATCCTTTCCCCCGGCTAGTTAACAGCGGGGGAAGAGAGAGACCGAGTGACACAGCTATTATTTATACCGCTTTGTCAGCTACTGTCTAGGAAGTGAGGAAGTAGCCGGCAATCGTCGATTATATAGTGCGAAAAGTCTTTCGCGCGGTTTGTTTACATATGACGTCACGCATTACCTCATCCTTTCGATGTATACAGATTTGATTTTAACTCTTAAGCTGGTATATTAAATGTGTGTACACGTGTTTTAAACAAACTACCGAGGGATAAAATCCTACTAGATAGTGTATACACACTCATCTAAATACATTATTTTACATTAATATTTCGTCAAAGTGCTGTATTCAATGATTCTAAGTAGCGGTTAAAATTTGAAGCCTCTATCTATAATAGTTTTTGTACAAATAGTCGCAATATGTTGAATATTTTTATTTATCATGGTACTGGCAAAACGTTAAAAATCATTTACATTTGTGCCCACTATTTGTGAGCAATCTTGAAGAGTTATGTTTTCAAAAACTTTTTGCGGAATTCCAAAATTTTAATTGGGGCAGTTCCAGCATGCATTTGTTTAAATAGTAATTAATTAATAATTGTACTGTATCCGACTTTAAAATTTGATCAAAACGTATTATAATGCATTAAAAAGTGGTGATTTTTCTCTAAATTTTAAGAAAAAAAATGATACGATACGCCACTTAGGGGCCGAGATACGTTTTTTTTTTTAATACGCTACTACTCCTTATACATACAACATATCGTAAGGATTCAAATGTAGAAGAGTTGTACTTTTCAAATCACTGCAAGTCGATACGCATGGAATTGAATGTGACTAATAAATCGAGTGTTGATTAAAGGCGATGCGCGCAACGGGGCCCGATGGCGGGCCGCGGCGTAGCCGTCCGCGGAGTGGGGATGGCCCCGCGCTGTCAGCCCGAAACTGAAAATCTTTTTTCAAATCGGAGCGCTCGGGAAAAAAGACGGTAAATTAGTCAAATATGATCCGATTATGCTCTTTTTTTCTTAATTCGGGATAGCGCAGGTAAAAAATGCGATTGGTCAAATTAGATTTTTTGTTCACATTATTCAATGTATTATTATTGAAAGTACATTATTTAAGTATTCTTTTCTGTATATATTAATTTATATATTTGTTATTTTAATACGACCAGTCTGTAGAGAATGGTGTCTATGATTTTAGTCTATATACTTTTAAACAATCGATTCCTGCGGGAATATTGTTTAGTATTAACGTAAAGATGCAATTTTTCTCTGTTTTTTACTTTTATTTTGGAAACTAAGCGACCAATGCAAAATAATAAAGAGGGAAAAATTGTAGCTTACTGAATTCTGAAGCAAATGAGATATTAAACGCCCCTATCCGATCAATAGGCACGGAGGAAAACTCGGAAAACCGAGGAAAACAACGTAAAATCAATGTTTATTTAAAAATTACCAAGACGGCCATTTTTCAACTTTGAAGGTTGAAATTTAAAGTGAATGAATAGTTTCATATGTAATTTAATGTGGCAGAATATTGGTGATCTATGACAATTACTTTATGTGTAATTGCGATTTGAATTTTTGTTGTACTTTGTGAGTTCACTTTTGTATGCACGATCATGCAAAATTGGAAGGTCCTACTTAAGAGTGCTCTACCTCTTTTTCAATAGGTCCGATAAATTTCGCAGCGCCCCCACATTACACCTCAGTTTTTTTTTTGTTATTTTAATAAAGTTAATGAAAGAAAAATGAGTCTAACTGAGTTTCGCCACCTGTAATTAGTATCTAAAAATGTGGTAAAATTATTCTTATGGTATAAAAGCCAAAATTAAAGTTTTATTTAGTCTGACAAATTTGTATGACTTGCGGGCACTTTGGAAATTGCATTTTGATTTTGTCCGACGAAATACGAATTAAATACAAATTTTTTAAAACGTTTTTGGATATCTAAGGTGAGTGGCGAAACTCTATTAAAGTGAATGAGTTAAAGTTGATCAATTAATTATAATAAACAAAAAAACGTTTTTTGAGGTAGGTGGCGTGATGATCGCACGGTGGAGCACTCTTCAATTTGGGAAATGGCGTTGAAAAGTTGACAGTTATTAAAATCCAACGTATTAATTAATTTTTCGAAAAACAGATTGTAAATACACGAGAAACGTACTTGAACATGAGCGAAAATGGGCTTGCATATCTATATATATACACCGCTACCGCGCTTTCGGCTGTTTTCACTTAGGTGGTATTAAAATAACAAATATATAAATTAATGTATACAAAAAAGAATACTTAACAAGGAACTAAGCTAACCATATAATCAAATTAATTGGCATCACTTTTTTAAAATGGACACTTCGCGCGCGATTTGGGTTATGTTTTACACACAATATTAATCATAAACTATGAATGACGGTAACCATAGTCAGGTTTACTTATGGCAACCAATCAGAATATTGTATTAAATGCTTCACAATAAAGGCCATCAGTTTTTTTAAAGTGAAATAATGTACTTTCAATAATAATACGATGAATAATGTTAACAAAAATTCTGATTCGACCAATCGCATTTTTTACCTGCGTTATCCCGAATTAAGAAAAAAGAGCACAATCGGATCATATTTGACTAATTTACCGTCTTTTTTCCCGAGCGCTCCGATTAGATTTTCGGTTTCGGGCTGAGAGCGCCGTCGGGCCCCATTGCGCGCATCGCCTTTAATCAACACTCGATTTATTAGTCACATTCAATTCCATGCGTATCGACTTGCAGTGATTTGAAAAGTACAACTCTTCTACTTTCTAACAACATTTGAATCATTACGATATGTTGTATATATAAGGAGTAGTAGCGTATTAAAAAAAAGTATCTCGGCCCCTAAGTGGCGTATCATATCATATTTTTCTTAAAATTTAGAGAGAAATCACCTGCTTTTTAATGCATTATAATACATTTTGATCAAATTTTAAAGTTGGATACAGTACAATTATTAATTAATTACTATTTAAACAAATGCATACTGGAGCTGCCCTAATTAAAATTTTGGAATTCTGCAAAAAGTTTTTGAAAATATAACTCTTCAAGATTGCTCGCAAATAGTACAAATGTAAACAATTTTGAACGTTTTGCCAGTACCATGAAAAATAAAAATATTCAACATATTGCGACTAATTGCACAAAAACTATTAAAGATAGAGGCTTCAAATTTTAACCGCTACTTAGAATCATTGAATACAGCACTTTGACAAAATATTAATGTAAAATATTTATTTTTATAACAGTTATTAACTATTTTTGATTTTAAACAATTTCGCCGTTTTTATCGATTTCTGTATAAACTAAAGGAGATAGAGAGGTGCCATCGCTGAGTTTTTTGTAGGGAATTTACTAAGGAACAACTTTTGTCTTAAACATTTGTCGATATAGCCAATACTTAATGTAATGGGTGGATGTTTGAGATTATAGTTGAAAGTGATACGTGGAAGCTCAAAGTCATAGGAGACGGTGATAGGTAAAGGGTTACATAGGGTTATAAGCAGGGGTGATAGGTGGAAGTGAAACGGTGATGACTAGAAGTGATAGGTGGATTCTCCAGATCATTCGTGATGGTGATAGGTAAAACGTGAAAATCGTAGGTTTAAGATAATAAGTAGATGCAGGAGGTGAAGGGTGAAGGTTGTATGGCAAGATGAACGGATAGAAAGAGCATAAAAATATTATGATTGGAAATGATTGCTTGCGGTTATTGATAATATGCGGAGATGAAAGCTGGACGATGAAAGGATAATGATTTAAGGCGGTAAGTAAAGGGTGAAGGGATCATGGCTGGAGGCAATAGATGAAGAGTGAAGGGATGGCATTGAAGGAGTTAGGTGAAGGGCAGAAACGATAGGTAAAGGCTGGAGACGATCGACGGAGCCTGAGGTATATGATTGGAGGTGATAGGTCGAGGGTACAGGTGATAGGGGCATCATGACTTAATGCAAGGTTGATGTTGGAGGTTATGGTTGGAGATAATATGTGGAAACTGAAAGTTATCGGTGAAGGTGTTAGGTAGAGGCTTACATAGGAATTACGACATAACTGGAGGGTGATGGTCATGATAGAAAATATAAGAGGAGCTTGAAATCGTTATGATTTGAAATGATAAGTTGTAAGTCTGCGAAAAATTAGAAATTGAAGCTATGGGGTTTGGTGAGCCGAGCGAGCAAGGGGTACCGCCCTAGTATATATATTAGGCTGCCAAGTTCTGCATCCATTCTTAAAAAGTGTCAGGATGCCCTACTCTATCATTGTAGAGGCTCAAGACAAGCGCAATCGATTTTGCAGTTTTGAAATCGAATATTTTTTAATGGTCCCTCCACGACTTCAAAGTTCTGTGACCTAGTACAGCGATGTGATTGAAAAAAGTAACGAACAGGGTAATAGAACAATATGCATCATTATCCAGCCATAAACATCACGCCTAGCTCGGTGAGGTCAGGGATTTGGGATCTCCGACATTGGGACCTTCCCTCATTCACCAGATGCTACCGAAGCCTTACGTTTACCTCCGCATTTTCTTTCCTCTGAATTGTCTTTCCTCCGAGTACAATTATAATGAATTTGAGTTTTTTTATGATAAAATTCTAACTTTTACGACGAATTATAATAGAATATACAACTTCACAATTCAGAGCACATTGCAAAAGATATCTTGTCAATGCATCTATCAGCAACCTCCCCGCCGTCGGCAACGGTCGACATGTGCACTGCTGACGCTGCACTCTTTTGGCCGTATTGTCGCCAAGGCCCATAGTCTCCTATGGGTAAGACAGAGAAAGCCGAGAGAGGGTAGCGAAGGAGAGTGCGCGTTAATGAAGAGAGGGGAGGTCTCGAAATGCGTCCGAGAGAACAATTAGGGGAGTGAAGCGTCACTCATTAGAGATCGGCCGAGTAGCCCAGACCAGATTTGGAGTTTTCCAAAGATTTTCACCTGTAGTCTATTTGATCTTTTTTTTGTCTCAAACAAGTTAATAAATAGTAAATTCAGTGTCGCATATTTAGTTTATAAAATCAGTTGTTCCATCGTTATTCTCTATAATTGCTGAATTTGTAAGAACGTTTGAGGGTCCACTGCCATCGTGTTAACAAAATAAAGCACCGAGTCCTGAATCGATTGAGTTATCATTTCCTCTCCAGCGTCCCAGGGTCTATTTTCAATTTCATTCAAAGGATTTCTCGTGTAATTCAGCAAAAGGTAAGTCCTTCTAATTAACTTTAAACAAATAAAAATCTCGCAAAGCAGTTTAAGCGTGTTTTGAGAGCGACCCGCGTGGTATGACTTTGCCCCCGCATTCGCATCACTCGCGCTGATTCCAGCTTAGTTAACTCAAACATTTATAATCCATAAATTTAGTTTAACATATTATTACGCAGGGTCGATACCCCCCCCCCCTCCCCGTACTACTTCACATTGCAAATAAGTCAACGAATAGACTCAGCAGAAAAGACGTTGGAAGATTAACAGGTTGCACTTCCAACGACTTTTGAGAACACGTACCACGCATAGAGAAAGCACTAAGTTGGAGCAGCTTTGTGCTCGACTCAAAACATCGACTAAAGAAATTTTTTGTCAACAATCACTTGTCACAAATAAAACACGCTCTATAGAATAGGGTAGCATAGATACACCTTTTGCACAACAAAATACCCACAAATAAACAATATATGAAATAGGCACTCCAACAACTTATCATTTGCCCCACTGACCCGCATCACCAACTACACTGGTGAAAGAAAACACGTCCACGAATGCTAAGTGAACTTAGGCGTTAACCACTTATAGCGCACACTTATAGCTACTCACCACTCACTTTTGCTAATTTAACGGGTCCAGAGAGAACAATTTGAAAGGAACAACTTTAGCCTCTAAAAAAAAAGTCGAACTCAATCATATCGGTCTCTCAATTCAACCTAACTGGTCTACGACATCTCACACATAATAACGAGTCCATGAACAGAGAGCGAATTAAACTCTCCCGAATATACTTCAACAAAACTCAATGCACCAAACTCACTGTAACCACATTTGACTCACTCAAAACACTTTAAAATCAAACAAATCACAGTAATTAAAAAGAGTCGACGCAGATCGTCAAGGCTCGACACATTCACTCCATTAATAGTCTACTAAAATCACTTTCTTTCATCACACAATAACTGCCCTGGTCATAACAAAAGTCCAATAATAAATTAAAATCTTGCACACACGACAAAACACTTCAAAGGACACACAACACAGATTACAAACACTGGGTAGTAGCACAAATCTATTTGGGTAAACACCAAAAAGTACACTCATCACCACACTATATGAAACCTTGAAACGCTCGCACCCCAGCTTCAATGTTCGACTCTGCGAGAGGCGTCGAAAGTCTCCTCAAGGCATAACACATCAATTCAAGGGTAGCATCAATCCAAGGACCTGAAAACAAATAGTTTAACTCTTTTAACAAAGCACCAATGCTTTGAATATTTAAAGAAAAAATCTCAACCATTAATTAAATGAAATAAACTTATCTGATTCCAAAAGCAGTGGTCGCCCAAAGGAAAATACAAGTTTTCCAACACCACAGTGAACAAATCTCGAAAAGAGTTAATCCTCGGAGTAGTTGACTATCCACAGTTGCTCCTGAGTACGAGTTTCGACCCCGTAGCAACAATTTTAAACAAATTCGCGACGACAACAGTAAGCAAGCGTGAACCCCGAGAGGTTATACATTGACGCCACGGCAGACGCAACGTCCATAACCACTGAACTACATAGCGAATTACCGACGCCACCGACAGAGCGCACGCGCGCACTTTTGACACTAGGGCGCTAGTGACTAACACTTGCACCTCGGCCGCGGCCATCTTGCAACTAAACGCGCAAGAATTCAAACGCGATTAATAGAACTTTGACGTTTTCTTAACTACTAATACACCTTATTAAATAAAAATTCAATAAAAATCAGCAATAATAAATTAATTAAATAATAATCACTACAGTTGATTTAAGGGGTTATGACAGTGTTAAAATTTAGAAAATATCCATTTTTTTTTATTCACTTTTTTCACAGTTAGTAGTCCGTAGAATATGGACCTTAAAGTCGTTTTTTGCTAAAAAAGTTTGCCTCGAAGATATCGACAAAAAACTGATAAATCTGTTTCAAGTAAATTTTTTAAAAATCGTGATTTTTAAATATTTTAATTAGGCGAAACTTGTGGAAAGGATTGTTCTACCACACTTTTTACAGAGTAATTTCATGAGAAATCTTACTCAAAATACGACTTAAAAACCGTTTTACAAACCGTTTTTTTCTCAAGAGTTATGACTTTATTTCCGTAAAATAAGTAAAATCCGTAAAATTAATTTTTCTATGTGTCATTTCATGTTACTAAACTCAATGTGTTAAAGTAAAGGCATTCAACAAATTTGAATTTGCCACTCGAACAGGTTGTGGCTCACAGCGTCCAGTCGAGAATGAAGATTACTGTTTGATCGGTATAGTAGAATTTTCTATAAAACAGCAGAAAGCAGCGAAACAGCTGTTTTTCATTCAAGACACTAGATTAGTGCAGTTAGTCTGCTAGCTGTTGTAACTGTTTATAACCTCAGTGTTGTTGTAAAAGTGCAAGCTTCTGCAGAGTACAAACATTATTCAGATAAGTATTGGAAACTAATTTGTAATAATTGTGTTCATAATGAGCTTTTTCTTTGTTGGTTTATTTTTTGCTTTTAGGTGTACGGGTGCAAGCCAGCATGATGGGAGTTTATAATGACTGTCTGGAGTATTATTTGGCATACTTTTTAACATATTGAAGTCTATTTAATAATGGTAAGTATTGCATGTAACTGTAATTCATAAACATTACTTGATTATGAATAGCTAACGATAATTTTCATTTTATTTTCAGCTTCTAAATGCTACTATCACACAGCATGATAGGCGCGTACCACCAAATATACTTAATTGTATATATATTTGAGTACCAAAAGCAAATCAAGGTATGTCAGATAGTTTCTGTAAGTATAGCTAGTTCATTTGTATGATTTACATAATAAACTTTAAATGCCTTTTACTCAAATTTAGTTTTTTCATGCTTGTTGTGTACTTGCCGCAGCTTTTTGAAGGAACCGTACCATCAATCCTGATGAACCAAAGTGGAAAACCTTCCTTATGAGTATGGTCATAAACTAAGCGGAGCAGAATTGGCAAACATAAGTTCAAAGTGAATGTTACGTATGTTTACATATGTAACATTCACTATAATTACTAATATTGTAAATATATGTTGAATCAATTCAATCAATTTTGTGTTTTTCAGGAATCTGTTCCGCTTAGTCTGAGACCAGACTCATAAGGAAGATTTGGCACTTTGATTCATCAGGATTGATGGTACGATTCCATCAGAAACATGCGGCAAGCAAACAAAAGTGATGAAAATGATGTTTTTTGGTAAGTAAATACCTTTAATTGTTGTTAAATGTTATACTCACTTAATGCATATTTTTAATGCATAAAAGTGATGTATAATACTTATATTTGAAAGGAAAAATTTAGTTTTTGGAGCACCTATATATATTACTTTTTTACAGCACTAATAATTTTTCTTTTTTTTTCAGGTTTTAACACTGTCATAACCCCTTAAATTCAAAAATTTTTTTTCAAAACCATACTTTTTTCTCGACGCCTTTTCACATCAACTTAATTAATAATTTTTTTTTCTTTTATTTTCTTTCATGTTTAGAACAATTTCTGCAATACAAACAAATCCATTTTTTTTTAGTAATTCAAATCTTTTTTTACTGCACATTTTCTTTAGACTTTCAACAATCTTATAACTTCTAATAATTTTCTAATAATTTAA
Source organism: Philotrypesis tridentata (assembly GCA_018906965.1). Classification (NCBI taxonomy): domain Eukaryota; kingdom Metazoa; phylum Arthropoda; class Insecta; order Hymenoptera; family Pteromalidae; genus Philotrypesis; species Philotrypesis tridentata. Next base: position 25,143 of record JACCIB010001148.1, on the reverse strand, counting down.
TTCAATATAACAACAGATAACCTTTCGTCATTAAACTTTAACAATAATAATATATATATCCAAATATAAACATTCATATAATTCTAATTAATTTCAATAAGCGTTTAGTTAACATAATTTTTCTCTTCCGAGATAATTTTTTCTCGTTCTCAAAGCAATCCCTCTTGACATTAAATTAAAATACAACAAAATTTTCATAACAAATAAAATCAGACCTTTACACGAAAACAAACAATAACCATTTTCATGCACACTACCCGGATTTGAAATTTTTCGATGACGGCTTCACCGTAATTTTTTATGTTTTTTGCAATAATTATCCAAAGCAATTAAGCAAAAACCAGATAATACATCAAGAAACCCAGATAATACGTCAAGAAAACCAGATTATTGTCAAGAAAACCAGATCATCACTAACAACCCACATCCTCAAGAGCACCGACGTAACATAATCATCGAAACGCAACACAGTAACACCATACAAGAGACATCATTAAATAAACAACGGCACAATTTTCAAAAACATCAAGAAAAAATTCCAACAAAGAAGACCAACAGCATACGCAACACCTGAAGAAGACCAGTTATATAACACACGTGAATTTTTTACAAACGCAACAATGCCGAATAATACAGATGTCTCATATACCCAAAACTCATTCTTTTCTTAAGTGACTCATTCGCATTTATGAACTGCATATCGACCATACCCTCGTTCGATGGCAAAACTCCACCACTCAGAGTATAGATTCAGGACCTACGCAATGTTAACCAACTAGCACCCCAAGGCGTAAAAAACCGGTTTATGAACACGGTTCTGCAAAAGCTAACAGGCGCGGCAAAGAAAAGCCTAAACAACAAGAAATTTGACAACATAAGTGACATCATCGCCTACCTAAAACAAAGATTTCGACCTGGACGAGATTTCAGTTCTTATGACAACAAAATATTGAACTTGAGAATGCGACAACAACACAGTAGGAGATTTCTACGATGAACTCAATGTCCTATTAACCTGTGCAGAAAAAGCACTTCAAGAACAAGACGGAGAAAGCTATCATGCATCTATGATCATACCCACGCAAAGAAGAGCAAAAGACATATTTATAAAAGCGCTACCACCATGGCTATCAACCAAAGTAGATGCCTACAAGCTACAAACATTAGACGCGTACAAAGAATCAGTCACCATAGAATCCAGAATGGAAGCAAAAATTATACCGGATGAAAGACAATACAGACCAAGAAGAGGAGACGATCAAGATAACACATTGCCGAAGAATTCATTTGTACATCTATTTAACTTCATCGGATGCATAGAAGAAGAAAACGACGACATTGAAGACCAATCAAAGCAAAAAGACAACGTGGACGAATATGTTGCTTATGTCAACGCCATGGCTAATCAACAAAAATACTACGCCAATCAATAAGCAAATAATCAATAACAAAATAATCAACCATCAAATTACCAAAATCAAAACACAAACAAAAATCAGAATTACCGAAAGAATTATAATACAAACTACAACAAAAATGGACAAAGTGGACAAAACAACGCACAAGGCAACAATTGGGCCGCATGGAACAGCTAAGGAAATAGAGGCTATCCGAAAGTCCTGTTTAACCCCTTAACAGGACAATTCTTTGGACACAACACAACAAAGTCCGATCAGAGAAACCAACAAATACAGCGAAATTGGCACCAAAACAACAACCAACAAAACGACAATCAACAGCAAAGTAATTTAAACTACCAAATGGCTCGTCAATACCAAACCTTGGCGAGCGAAATCATGCTCCCATATCCGCACGGAATGATGACACCAATGATGTCAATGCCAGCCATGCAGGGTATACCACAAATACCAATGATGCAAATGCCAGCCATGCAAGGAACACCACAAATACCAACGTTTCCAATGCCGCCAATGTATGGATCACTACAACAACAGAAGACGCAACAACAAAATATGCACAATCAGAATCAACAAACCCAAACTCTGACAAATATCATGGAACAGCGAAACCATCAGGACCAAATAAGTCAACAAACAACCAAAGACACATCATAAACAAAAGTAACGACGATATCGATAAAACAACCATCAATATCTACCCCATCTCCAATAGGGGAATTGAGAAATCGGCTATGGAAGTAGAAGCCACTGCTATCAAACTACGCGTGCCAAATGGAGCCATGAAACCATGGCTCACTTTCATGGTGGACAGCGGAGCAGCCATGAACCTCATAAAGTTAGAAGTTCTACATAGTAGCGTACCATATGACCCAACAAAAACCAAAAATCTGGGAGGTATCACGCCAAATACCATCACGACGCTTGCCACAGTATTCTTAGACATATTAGGAAAGCCAACAAAATTCCATATTGTAGACAACGTCTTTCCAATTCCACATGACGCGATGCTCGGTCGGGAATATTTAGAAAAAGTCGAAGCAATAATCTCGCATCACTACCATGCACTAGTGGTAAACAGTGACATAATGAACCCGATACCATTCTTAGGATACGAACAAGAGCTAAAAGTCCTCACCATAGACACCATCAACCCAGTAAGCAAACTCTCTATCATTAACAATGAAAACACTCAAGCACAATCAGCGACAATCAAATATATAGCACACACAATCACCGAGGCACACAGTACACAATCAGAAAAGGAAACAACAAGACATACACTCAAAGCTAGAAGCAGACAAGTGATACAAATCAGTCTGGGAAACTCAGAACTGAAAGAAGGATCTATATACCAAAAATCGAAGTTGCAAACAAAAATATATTTGTGGGAGAAGGAGTCGTAATAAAAGACAATAATACCTGCAAGATACTCGCCATAAACACAGACGTAAACGACGTCATCATAGAAGTCAACCCTACGGAATTAATACCGTTTGAAACGGAAGCCACGTTTCTACAAGAGCTAGACAGCGACTTTGATGGTGAATAAATAACAAACATAAACCAAAGAATAACAGAAATTCAGAAAATCATCAGAAGGGACCACCTCAATAAAGAAGAAACGAGAATCCTAAACCGAATAATCGAAGATTACACTGATAGATTCCTAGTACCTGGAGACAAATTGCCATGCACAGACATAATACAACACCACTTACATCTGGAAGACAACATACCGATAAACACTAAACAGTATAGACACCCACCAAAGCACAATGAAGTTGTTAAAAAAAGTTTAGAGAAAAAACTGAAAGACAACATAATAAAGGAATCAAACTCTCCATGCAACTCACCAATCTGGATAATACCCAAAAAACCAGATAGCAAAGGTAATCCAAGATGGCGCATGGTCATAGACTTCAGAGAACTCAATAAAAAAACCATAAGAGATGCATACCCTTTGCCAAATATTACAGACATAATGGACCAATTGGGAGGAGCCACGTACTTTTCAATTTTTGATTTGGCGAGTGGATTCCAATAAATTCCAATGGCTCGTGAAGACTTACAAAACAATATTCTCCACCATAAATGGACACTACGAATACATCAGAATGCCAGAAGGTTTACGAAACGCAACTGCAACTTTCCAACGTTTAATGGAAAAGGTTCGAAGAGGACTACAAAACCTAGAAATGCTAGTCTACCTAGACGATGTAATAGTCTACAGTCGCACACTTGAAGAACATGAACAAAGAATTAGGAAAATGTTGGACAGACTAATATTAGCCAAATTAGTACTGCAATCAGACAAAATAGAGTTCTTCAGACAAGAGGTAGCATTCCTCGGTCACATTATCAGTTCCGAAGGAATAAGACCAAACCCTCAAAAAGTAGACGCCATCTCGAATTTGCCAACACCAAAAAAAAAATGGCAAAACCTTCAAAGAAATACTAGGCATGTTTGGATGTTATAGAAAATTCATACAAAATTTTTCTGATATCTCGAAACCACTAAAAAAACTAGTATCACCAAAAGTGAAATTGGAATGGACCGAAGAATGTGAAAAAAGTTTCCAAAAATTTAGACTGCCTCACATCAGCACCAATATTAATTTTCCCAGATTTTCAAAAAGAATTCACCCTCACAACGGACGCATCAGACTATGCAATGGGAGCAGTCCTTAGCTAACAGAAACACGGATTTGACCACCCAGTACAATATCTTTCAAAATTCTTCACAGCTGCCGAAAAAAATTACACAACAACAGAAAAAGAATGCCTAGCTGTACTCTACGCTCTGCACCAATTCCGACCTTATTTACTCGGCAAAAAGTTTACCCTGGTCTGGGATCATGAACCACTCAACTGGATGCACAGTCGCAAAGATCTCGGAGGACGACTCGTGAGGTGGATGTTCCGATTCACAAGATATGATTATACGTTCAAGTACAAACCAGGAAAGCTGAACAGAAATGCCGATGCACTATCACGAACCAAAAGGCTGACACCGCTCAGTATAATCGGCACAGCCAGAAAAAGCCTATTCGGACTAGCCACCATCGACGACATCAATGAAGTCAACACCAACATTGACCAACTAAAAGACCACACAAGAGTGATACACTTAATGGAGAAAAATACCCACATAATCTCGACCAAATTTGATGAGCTCCACAACATAACGGAGAAACACGAAATAATGTTACAAGCGTACCAAAAATCGCTAACACTTAGAATACAAACACTATCAAAAGAAAACGAAGAAATAAAATACCTAATCTTCACATCAGCTTACTCAAGACGATTAAGCGCCCACATGGACCATTTAATAACGAACAACGAGAAACTATTAATAATAATAACAAATTTAAAACAAGCCATAATTCATCCAGGCCTAATCGACACTAATGTGCTACAACAAATCACAACAGACATCAAAAGAGTCACCAACGATCTGGACCTACCAATCCCATATGTGCACATCAGGACAGAGGAAATACTCAAGATAGCAAAAATAGACGCCATACACTAACAAGGAAATACAATAGCAATCATGCACATACCAATCGTCGACAGAACCCAGTATCAACTTTACAAAATGCACGGAATACCAATACCACAAGTGTTAGGGTGAGGTTGAAATAAATGGCCAGGAGTCACTCGTAGATGAGAACCAAAGAGTAGTTTTTTATTGGCGTACACACGGAGATGGTTATGATACACACAACGCGCGGCGCACTGAACGTCTGTCGCAGTATGCACGTACAATGGACGGGACGTGCGCGGGAGAAATACTGTAGTGCGGCGCGGTCGCTTCGACTGTGTTTCGAAATGGCTGGCTCAAAGGCTCGGCCTGTTCTGATCTCGGCCCCTTTTTCGCTCGGACCCGGAAAATCTGAAAACCGGCCCCGCACTTCCCTTTCCCTGCGGTCACTTCCCCTTCCCACTCGTTCGTCTGTGCCGGCGGGGGTGCATCTCGCACCTCGACAGCTTTCCGCATTCCATCCACTCGACGTGCCTACAAATTTGGCACGCCTCGTCCTCATACAAACACACACACTCACACGCACATTTATATATGCGCTCTCTCGCCTCCATACGTCTTAATTACTTACTAATTGTGTGTATATAATATACATGTTGAACTTATACTACTTGCGCGTACATGCCTTAGGCTTATACGACTAATGTTTATACACTAATGTCCCTATTCCGAACACGCGTGTATGCACGCAGACTACGTTCTTAAACTAGGTATTGTCAACAATCGCGCCAGACACACACAATCGTACATACTCACCCATGCGGGCCCCCGTGCATATGCTCGCGCTCGAGCTCTTCGGCTGTCTCTATTGATTTAGAACCCACCATAAACTATCTCCTCGTTCCGGAAAAAGCCTATAAGCTTATTTGTTTCCGCGGTGCCTTTTCTCCGAGGTCACTCCGAGCATTTAGTGCTCGAGCGGTTGGTGTTCTCATTACCTGAACAATTAGCGCGCCTTCCGCCCCTTAATCCCTCACGGCTCGGGCCCGCGTTCACTTTTCGGGGCGACCGCTTTTCGAGCGCGGACGTGCCTGCGCCCAAAGCGCGGCAGAGGGCCCGACCGTAGACCCTCGAGCCTTTCCCTCTCTCTCTCTCTCTCTCTCTCTCTCTCTCTCTCTCTCTCTACCTCTCTCTACCTCTCTCTACCTCTCTCTCTTTGTCTATGCGGGGCTGTCTCCAACAACAAGCAACCAATAATTCATTAAGATCAGCATATATCAAACCCACACATACCTACATAGCAATAAGTAACGACCAGGAAAAAGTTACAAAATTCAACGAAATCGACAAAAACAAATGCACAACAACACACTAAGCAGAAATATGCCCAGTATTAGCAGCTATGCAAGATGTAATCGCGGTAACAGATTGTGAACTAACATTACTCTTATCACCAAGCACGAAATCTCTATCCTACTGTAATGTCAAGTACATCAACAATGTGAAAGTTCACTGGACCTATTTAGCATATACCAAAACATGGTTATATTCAACCACTACAGACCAACTGCGAATCTCATGCTCCAAAACGGAGTCGACAAACGTTCACATAGTGGGCACAGGAATAATAATAATATCACCACAATGTAGAGCAAAAACCGAAGAAACCACCATTTACGGAGAATACACAAGATCGATAGAAGTCACACACATCTATAAAACAAACATAGAACTAAATATCCTTGACCTTTACCCTCAATTAAATCATGACAACCACCTGACAGATTTAATACCGCTAATAGAAACACATGATTTAACAAAACGACCTCAGAATGCATACAAGAACAAACCCTTCACCGAAATACTAACTGAACTCCAAAATATAGCACAACATAAACAACACATTAACACAACCAGTAATTTCATATACGATGGAATATCACTACAATCCTTAATACTAATAACATTACTGATAGTAATTATAAAAAGTAATTGTTGTTGTTTGCTTTAAAAACACAATATTTTTAAAGCGAACAACAACAATCAAGAAAGAAGACCATGGACCCCAAAGCATCTGTACCTATGTTCATCAAAACCACCATACCAATATGGATGGTAATTAAACAATTCGAAATGATCGGAACTCCTCAAGCAATAGACATTGAAGATCATCGCACGGACCCAACAAGCAGGAAAATAACACTACAATTCAAAACCAAAAAAGAAATTATTGAATCAACCCATTTAAAATCAGTTCTAATAAAAACCAAAATATTACAAGAACTCACCACAAAAATAAAAAAGGACCAAACAATCATACCAAAAAGAAACCTCAGCATCGGGAGTCGAACAACAACATCACCAACGATAATATCAGAAATGCATATCGTGACCAACAACGATTATAAACAATCGAGACTGTTCTGCCTCCTACCATGGGAAGGCAAAGACAAAGAAAAAGATGAAATGTTCTTCAGACACTTCGCTCAATTTGGTGAAATGGTGTACTACAACACCGTAAGAGACAAGAGAGGACGATTCTGCTATAGATATGTAGAATACTTCCACACGCAAAATGCCGAAAAAGCAAGAATCGCAAGCGACCCGATTTACATAGCAGCTTTCGCTGAACTAAGAAAAAACTCAAGAATTACAAAAACATCATGGAAACCAAATTCCATGCACCATGCGCTAAAGGTATATATACAAGCGCATCTACATGCTACACGAACAAACATGCACGAAACAACAAGCATGGACCATCACCAGCAAACATCAAAATTCTGGTCAAACAATAACAATAACAAACAACACAACACAAAACACAAAACAAACATCACAATCAACAAAAATAAACACACATTACAACACCACAAAAACACTAACTATCCGACCAAATGCTAGCTCCAACCACAAATACACTGATGACACCATCGAAATAGGATTAGATCATAACACACAACATTTTTCAGAAATAGCAGAAAATAAAGATATAGATAGCGATGACGTGAGCGTAAAATTAAAAAATATAGTAGAGCCCTTACCACAACTCGTACGCGAACCAAATGGCGTAGTTAAACTAAAACATCAAAGCGATAAGAACAAATAATAGAGCAACATATTATTTTTCTTTCAGATGGACGGAATTGGAAAGAAATATTTTCTAGTGGACTATGCAACGTACACAGACCCTATCCCCTATTAAAATTTTGTATTTAAAACATTTTTCAGTTAAACAAAGTTATATGCATGGACATAACATGCATACGGTCTTGTGTATAACAATATTTTATCATATATTAGTTTAATTATATTTTTTATTCGAGTTACAAGTTGGCTTGCTGCTTGGCCGTATCGACGGTTGAGATTAAGGAGGTTCTACCCCAAACAGTTTAAACATTAAGAATTTGATGAAAATTTAGGGACACGTTAATATTATCATTAGAAAGTTACAGTTAAAATTTTGCGAGGCTACACAGCCCGAGAAGTGAGAAATAAATAATTCAGTTTTTTCATTTTTAACATAGAATCTTATGGAAGCTTGCATTTAAGCAGAGATATCACGAGAACAAACATTGAGATAATTTTAAAAAAAATTATAGTAATACAAAAATTCATTAAGAAGACATTGAATATTTAAAAAATTTCGTTCACAGCTTACAACAATAAATATAAATAAATAAGTATCTGTACTTTTCGTCGATAGCGAAAATGTAGAAATTTGGCAACGTCGCAGACGACGGTCATAGTATCGTACTCGGTAAGCGCATGCGACAATTCGCTGTCTCTCTCGCTCTGTTTTGAAAAAGAATAAAATAGACTATTTTAAATTATAATTTGTTTATTTTATTTACTTAATTGGGAAAATCACAGGTACTTACGATTTTATCATAAGTTTGTTAAATTATGAAATACAATAAATACATAACCTACATCAGTCAACAACCTTATAAAATAAAGTAATATTTATAATATTATTTAGGCAATGATTGCAAGAAATCACATAATCTGATAATATCTGATTGATTTTCAGTGACTCGAATAATGCCTTCTTGATTTTTGCCTAGAAGGTTAGATACTGCTATAAATTTGTTTTCTTTATAGGCATCTAATATCATTTGGTAGGAAATGTCTGCAGCGATAATCTTTTTCCTAATAGTAGGCGTAGTACACTTATTTAACATTTTTAATTTGGTTAGCTTATTACGTAAATCATCTTGCTCTTCAATTTTACTCCAAGTCAAACAATGTTCTTTAATTGTATTACTAGAAATATTATATTTTAATAATACGTCTCTTAAGATTCGCACATCAGCAATAGCATTGTGTGCTTCATCACAGTTTATTTGACAATTTTTAGCAAGAGTTTCCAATGAATTTTTTCCTCGACCCTTTTCTGGATTGCACTTAGTAAAAATGGGTAACGTATCTGCAAATCCAAGTACTATAGACTTGTAATAGTTGACCATATAAACTTTTTTTATTGCAATCATTAGTCGCGAATAATCAAATTTGCAATTATGAGCAGTCAATATACACTTTTTCTGAAATTTGTACAAAAATTCATAAAAAGCTAACATAGCTTCACATAAAGGTAGTGTTATGACTATTTGCCCCTGAAATTGCAAATTCCCATTAACGTAACTCAACCCATTAACTTCACTAGATTTATCATTAATTTTTTGAGTTGGTTTTATGTAAACACAAAATTCTAAATTATCATATTTGGCAGCTATTTGTAAAATATCTCCATCCTTCCGTAAATTCCCAGTTTCTAAGTCGAATAAGACAATAATTGGGTCTTTATCACTTATGTTTGCAACTGGTAAAAATAAATCTATTGGTTTTAAAAGCTGCGAGTTACTTTCATAACTGACTCCTTCCATAAGTTCTTTCTTCTTTTTTAGTTCTTCTTTTTGATGCTTTAAAAACAAACGTCTTCTTTTAAAAGCTGTTGTTTGAGAATTTTCGTATCTCTTCATACTTTTTATGTCAGCATTCACACCATGTTTGATAGTGTGCTTTCCAGGTGAAACATTTAATTTGGCAGCTAAGCGTGAAACAAATCTTTCTCCATCATTTTTCTTATTCATGGCAAAAGCAACTCGTATGTCACTTGATACAGACATACCATATACCCTAGATTTTGGAGCCTTACTAACAATAATATTATTTAAACTTTCATTGGGGTTGCTAGATGCTCCAGCTGAGTATGTATGAGCATTAGCTGCTAGATTATCAAATAAATTTACTAATGCATTGAATAAATTTGGATCCGAAAGTCCATCACCTATGTTTGAATGCTTATATTCTTCTGGATTTTCTGTAAACGAGCACCATGATCTACAGTTCTCATGGTAATTGAATGCATGGTATGGAATATTTCTAATAGATTTAGCAACAGCCTGAGTAGAACCAATATTCTGAGATATACTATAATTGAAACACTTTTGAAAATATTTGATAGTTGCACTAGTAAGCTCCTTATAACTTTTTTGTAACTTATATAAAGCACTCACAACACCTTTACTAGTGTGGTTCTTATCAGCTTGCTTGACTATTTCATAACTATGAGCACTTCTTAAAGCAGCGATAGAGCTACTATCATTGTCTGCGATGATAACTCCAATATCCTTATTGCACTCTTTAAGAATGTTATTGTTTTTTGTTAATAGTACAGCTGCATGTGGCTCCATGGCTTTTGCTGTGCCACTGAAGTTTCTTCGACAATCATGATCTTTTACATCACATCCTCTGTCACATTTTTTACACTTTCGGTTCAGTGTTACATAGGATATAACCTTCTTAGAAAAAAATCCTATTAGAGAAGCTGTACCAGAAAAACTGTTGTACGATCTTCCTGTACTCCTCGTAAACCACCCCATATCCAGTGAAGCAGCTACACGTACCTTATTATCTAAGCTTATATTAACACTATTGAATAAGTTTGGGAGGTCTGGGAAAATAAATGATCGGTCAAGATGTGAAGGTCTGAAATAAAAAAACCATGTTTTATTTAAAGGTATTGTATATTATCATCAAATTAAATTTTGTAAAAATCATGGTATATAATTGATTACATTAAAAAAATAAAAATTAAATATAAATCAATAATAGATACTGTATAAATACAATGGATAATTTTATAACTAATATAGAAATCTCGTAGATAATCTTACAAGTACAAAAAAAAATTATAAAACATGATTCGCAATTATTCTTTGTCAAGAATATTAATTACAATTTAGTCAGACTCACAACATTCGATGAATCTTCTCAATATTACTTATTGTAAGCTGCCTTTCTTCACTTGCTGCTCGTTGACAGCTATCTTGGGCCATTTCCTCAGCGACTTTTCCTACTTCTGCCTCATATCTTTTAAAACTTTTCCAATTAAATTGAGGTATATTAAGCGCAGATAAAATTTCATTTAAATGCGTGTTGCCCATGCCTGAGTTAAGAGTACCTAAACCAAAATACAATTGAATTAAAAACTATATTTTCATGCTATATTGTAGTGTATTTTGATGTAATAAAACTATACAAACCTATGACCACTTTGGTATTTACATCAGAATGCAAATTTTGGTTTATTGTACTGTGTACTTTGTCAGTAGAAACACTACAAATAATTTTACACTGGCGACAGCGAATAGAAAATTTGGATGCTAGGTTATTCTTGGTTTCAGTCACAGTGTCTAACAGCGAAAGAATAGCATTGTATTCTTTGCAAACTAATTCTTTTGCAAGCGTGCCTACATGAACAATTCTGCGACCTTCAATAATTTCAACATCCTGAGAACTACTGTTGGTTTTTAAGTTCTGAACTTGATGTTTTTCCTTAAAAATATTTTGGATATTTTTTCCAATTTGTTGCTGCTTACATCGTTTTTTATATACTTTATAAGTCACTCTTTTTCCTTTCGAAAAAAGTTTTGCTGTTTATCACTCATTTTCTTAACAGGTTATAAACAGCACAGTTCTCCAAACAAACAGTGATGCCAGATTTCTGAGTTAACTACGCAAGTCAAAAGCAAGTCTATACCTAGCAGACGAAAACTTCGTTTTGACTAGCTATGTAGGGATAGAACCTCCCTCGGTTCCTATTGGTCGTACCAAGTCCATCTGGGGCTTAAAATTTCGATAAAAATCCCACCATTGCAATAAACTTATTTGTAATTTGATTGCACTTAAATATTGTGTACAGCGAATTAATTAATTACGTACTTTATAAACATTTGCTCTCCAGGACGCCCCTAATAAAAATTTCGCAGTTTGTAAAGTAGTATATTGAAATATAGCGCTTCTAGAGTATGTACAAAAAAGTTAAACTATTTGAGATAATTTTTCACCTTTTGCCAGCACTTTGAAAATAACAACTTTTTCAACTTTCGGTCCTTATTGCACAAAAACTATAGTACACAGAGAATTCGAATTTTGCACGCTTATGATAGTTATTAAGTACTACCATGTCATAGAATAAAGGAAACGTAACATAACTTGTTCAATAATTATAAACAATTTTCGATTTTGGCAAAATTCGCGTTCATTACCAATTTACAACTAAACTATTAGAGATAGACATATGTCACCGCTGACATTTTTGTGCAAAATTTCATAAAAAACAACTTTTATTTGAAACTTTTTTCTCTGCAGTCAATACTTTTCCATACGCAGAGGAAAAACCAAAAAAATGCGCAGTTCCGACTTTAATTGTTTATAGCGAATTTGCTGTACAAATTCAACTGTTTGCAGATTCGGATTATTAAGCCAATAAAATTGCTGTTTAGAATTTTTGCAAAAAAATTTCAGCTTAATTTGACTGGCCTATATGTTAAATATTGTTCTCATAGCCATTTACTGGTCATTTTTTATAGGCATGTTTGCAAGCTTGAGAATACCTCGTAATATGGTATAATAATATTTTCGTACATTTTCATTCTAAAAAATGGCTTAGGATGGTTCGAAAAAGTGTTTCATCGCAAGGCGAAATATGGTCCCATTTTTGGCCCATTCCTAACAAAACAAGGGTTTTACTAGCTTTTAAATGATATGGATTTCCTCCAGGGTTTTTACGAATTTTCTCCGACTTTTATGAATTCTTTACGATTTTTACGAATTTTCTCCGATTTTTACGCATTTTTACGATTTTCTAAATTTTTACGATTTTTACGAATTTTTCCCGAATTTTTCCGAATTTTTCCGATTTGTTTCACTGCTTATTTCCGCCGTAAAGTAGATTTTCAATGCTCGCAGGTTTGCCACTACAAAATTAAAAAATAAGCAGCTTCTTCAACCGGACTCTGAATAAGCAGCTTCTTCAAGCGGACTCTGAATAAGTAGCTTCTTCAAGCGGACTCTGAATAAGCAGCTTCTTCAAGCGGACTCTGAATAAGCAGCTTCTTCAAGCGGACTCTGAATAAGCAGCGTCTTCAACCGGACTCTGAATAAGCAGCGTCTTCAACTGGACTCTGAATAAGCAGCCTTTTAATCTTAGCCGTCGGTATATAATATATGGGATGCTTGCGCTGGGGCGACTGGTGGGAGTAACTCGCTGCTTCAGCGTCGGAGCAGTTCCGCTCACCTGTATAAAAGAGCGCGTCATTCCGGGAAGAGCATTCATTCTTCCTCTGAAGCTGGAGCTAGAAGGAGCAATAAGTCTCCTAGCTAGCGGAAGCATACAGAGAAGCGCTGGCGCTTCGGAGAGCTCTAAATGCAGAGCATTGAGTCTCCCATAGGGTATCCGACTAAACGCGGAAATAACAGCGAAGTCTTCTGTCGTGTATGAGGCGATAATTTCATTTTAATAAAAAACAAAGTCAAATGAAAAATTAAAATTTTTCCTAAGTCAAACAGCGAGATGCAAAAGTCAGACTAAGCGCTTGCAATTCCTTTTGTATACGTTGGACTACCCTTGGACCCAGTACGTGGTCTAAAAGGGAAAAAGCTAGTTTTAAAATAATTATAATGAATAAAATAACCATATTTTAGTGAGTCGCAAACACATAGCATTGCGTCTATGTTAAGTGCTCATGCAATTTTCAGCTTAGTTCTTCTTTATCAGGCATTGCGTTTTGATAAAGAAGAATTTTCAAAACGAGAGGATCAAGTAGAAGTCCAAAATCAAAATCTTCTTTTGCCCGAAGACGCATTGCGTCGTCTTAGGGAATAGAAGCATCATGCAGTGCGTCACGATTATTTATATTTGTGTTGCTGGATATATACAAGGCATTACGTCCTTGTATATAGAAGTAACTATTAATAATCATTCAACTTCAATTTATGCGCGAAATACTTTATTTATTCGCCTGGTATCCCGGACCACATAAAATCAAGATGTAATTTTTATCAAAATCTCTCGCCTCTTTTCATTCTCCGTTGCGCGGAGGCGAAGGACGTTTCAACTATAACCTGTCCGATGAGGAAGGAGCCGTCGGAGGTCTCATGACGTTAACATCATGGTGCATATCGAATATGAGATATCAAAGAATTAACATCGAAGTGCACTTCAAGGGTAACGGAGACGAAGTGCTAAGCAAGCTAGAATTGTTTGGGGAACTGAAGGTTATCGAATGGGGTACCGATTCGATCACCGTGCGATACGGTGATCGAAAAAGCACGACAGCGGTTTTGCAACTGCTGTACGAGTCGGAAAACCCGATCTCGATTGACCTCACTCAGGACCCAGAGCCGAAACAGCCTGTCGACCCGACACCGAAGCCAAGACCTCTGAATATAGGGCAATCCAAGGACCAGAGGACTCCAAAGATCCACCTACCATCCTGAGAGTAATACCAAAGGATACATCAATGGAGGTGATCTTCGTGGGCAGTCGGACGCAGCTTGAACAGCATTTGAGAACCATCGGGCAGTGTAAACTGACTGACCGGGTCAATGAAAAGACGAGTCACCAAAAATTCGTGGTCCAATACGACGCAAAGGCTCACCTGGACCTTGCCCTCAGAACCACGACGTTTACGTCAAGAAGGCAACAACGCAGCAACCAACAGCACCACCGAGCCAAGCACAGGTGGAAAAGAGATCGTCCAACCCCGCCAAGTATGATGACACCGAGGGACTTCGGTTCTACGTGCCGGTCCCCAGGACAGAGGCCGAAGAAAAAGCTATCCACCACTTTGCGGAGTATGGACCACATATTCTTTTATGAATTGCCTGGATTCGACGCGAGGAAACACCTCTACAAAAAGTACCTGGCGTTTGTACAATATTTTAGTGCAGACGATGCCAAAACTGCCATGGATAAAGCCATGCCAGCGCCAGATACAAGACCCCGAGATGGTGTGCCCCCAAAAAATTGGGTATGGACCACAAACCCTATAGACGCTACCATGCTGTCTGCAAACAGATGTTTGACGCCAGACAGGAGATGAACCACTACAGGGTTTGTCTGGTTCAAAATGGTCACGTCCCAGTCCGGCATGAGTGTGGCCAACTTTGCCGTACAGAGATGTGACAAATCACGCCGACAACCCTCCACCCACAGCTACCTCGTCGTCAGCAGCCATCCCGCGAGCAACGCTCCACGTTTCAGTGGACCTCACCTCCAGTAGCAGCACAAGCGCCGACGAAGCGGCAAGAGCAGTGATTAGCCGAGCAGCAGCTGAGAGAAGAGCGGCTAACACGCTCCGAAGACCATATAAAAGTACGGTTCAACAATTGATCCCCGATGAAGAAACAGCACCACCATCGAGTTCATCATCAATTAGCAGCGAGGACGAACAGGCCGCGGCAGGCATGGCCGCAATAGTTACAGAAATACAAACAATTCAAATAGTCCAAGAGACAATCCACGCCCAATTCGAGATGGATGACGTCATAGTCAACAACATTTTCGAAACCATGTCGTTCATGAGTCTCAAATTCGACTAATTACAAAATCATCACCACCCTCATGGACCCAGCTGCCGCTAAAACTCCAGTGGATCCTTATGAACAATATTATTTGTTATTCTAACCATAAAATTTTCACTTTTAAATAAAACCAAATTTATTGAAACCTTTCGTAACGGCGCCAACAGGACCCGATCCAGTCAACACAGCAGTAGACTCACCCTACTAACATTAAAATTAATTGTAAACATTGGGATACTAATCAATGCAGTTAGAAAACGCGTCACGTCATTTTTTTTCTTTGTTTATGTTCACCGGGACGGCGAACGTTCTTCACGAGGGGAGGATGTCATGTGACGATTACCTTTCGTTTATCACTCGGTGTTAGAAAAACGTGAATGTGAATGAACGCGGCGCTAACAGAAAAAGAACGGTACCTTGGGTGTTTGAGTGTGTATACGTAGAGATGTAAGCAGATGGTTGTGTGTGGAATTCGATGAGGCGTCGAGTAGTTCCTTCGATGCTTCAGTAATGTTCCCAAAAATAGACGGCTTGGCCTACTGTCGGGCGGTTGCAAGGTGCAGTGTCTTGCTTCGGGGTCGACGGTCTCCATCGGCTTCCTCGTTCTTCCGGATTATCGGATGATGTGGAATTAGCGGTGATCGTCTCGTATGCGGATGCTCCTCGTACGTTGCAACGGCTTGGATAGAGTGAGTAAGTCACGGGCAAAGCTATGCCCTTGCTCTTGAAAATTTGATGGTCAACTCAGCTACGGAGCTCTCTCTCCAGCTCTATTTAATCTCTGGCCTCTCCCCATTGTCGCTCTTGATTTACTGCGCAGAATCTTTCGCGTGGGTTTTTTCGACTTGAGTGCATGGCTTTCCCATAGTGGTGGCTATTTTCAGGTACAGCGTGATTCACATATAAGTAGATGAGCTATGCGGGTACGAGCGCAGGCGGGTACGAGCGCAGGCGGGTACGAGCGCAGGCGGGTACGAGCGCAGGCCGGTACGAGCCCACCGTATATATGTATACACCCCTCCCCCATCTCTCTCTAGGCCGTTTCTAGCGCAGGCGGCTTCTAGCGCAGGTGGGTTCTAGCGCAGCCGGGTACGAGCGCAGGCCGGTACGAGCGCACTATACACGAGGCATGAGCCCACTATGTATATAGATATACACAGCGCCGGCATGAGTCCACTATGTATATAGATATACACAGCGCCGGCACGAGCCCACCGTATACATACACAGCGGTACGAGCCCACTGTATATAGATACACAGTAGCGGCGGCATGAGCCCACTGTGTATAGATATACACAGCGGCGGTGGCACGAGCCCACTGTATATAGATATACACAGCGGCGGTGGCACGAGCACACCGTATATATACACAGCGGCGGCACACTGTCGATGTGCGCGCCTGTGTCATTACCGCGCGTCGCCATCTAGCGGTGACAGACCGATACAGCCCGCGTGAATACCATGCGTACGAAGACGCGCGAGAGTGGGGATGGAATGTCGCGAGTACGAAGAGAGACGCGCGCGCGAGAGTGGGGGTAAGTGTGAGTTAAAAATAGAATACCACGCGTAAGGAAAGAGACGCGCGCAAGAGTGGGGATGCCATGCGTAAGAGTATACATGTGCAAGAGTGGGGGTAGGCGCGAGTTAAAAATAATAGCTATAGTTAATTACTGAAACTAATCCGCTAGATGGAGTATTTCTTCTTCTAAGCAGATTCGCCCACAAGTAATAAAGCATTCTCAAGTGGATATAAGGGAGAAAGGGCAAACGATAGGCATCTCCTGTCATCATGGCTTCATTACCATTACTTGATGAATGCAATGACGATAAGCGCTGGTCGATTCTGACTTACTTGCTAGAGAAGGACTTGTCCTTACGGACAAAGCCTTTCTCTAAGTCGAGTAAGGAGGAAGAGACCAAGGCGTTTGATCCGGCAGATCAACTAAAACCGGTTCGGGAGCGGTTGCGGGAAGCTATTAAGGAATTTATTCCTTTAGGCAACCCGCACCAGCACCCACGTCGTCCGATGCAGAAGGTTCTGCCGGACGAGCCGCGGAGTAGGTTGATTATGTCGGATAGGCGAAAGCAGGAGTTCGCCGCCAACCGAGAGATGATTCGGCGGGAACGGGAGAGGCGTGCCGCCAGCATTCGTCGTCCTCTAGAGGACACGGGTCCCTGGATGCGCAAGCCGACCCATCCTTAGGATCACCTCTCGGGGAGGAAGTCATGGAGGGGTAGTACAGGTCGGTTGTACCCCACAGGTGGAGGCGTGGCTGGGGCCTCCACCCTTCCTAAACAAAAAAGCAAAAGTAATTAAAATATTTTTTTTAAGGAAGGGTGAGGGCCCCATCCACGCCCTCACCTGTGAGGTGCAACCATATGTCTACCTCTCCATAACTTCCTTTTATTATTATACATTGTTTACAATCGTTGATCTAGAAGAAATTTCTTGATTCCTTGAACGTTTCGAGCTGCACACATAGGATTCCAACATAGCGGATGGTGTACACACACAGTGTAAACACCTGCAATCGCAGCATGGGAAGGGGAGGACAGCCCAGATACTCAACGTTGAATAGAATGCTACAAAAAAAGGATTACATTATTATTATTAATCATTTAATTAATTGTATAATACTTACTGTTTATTAGGTACGATTGTTTGCAGCCATCTTTTTTTCTCTAACCCCTTAACATATATTCTGCTTGCATCAACTAGCATAGTCAACATGATGCTTCGAAGCTGACTATACGGAATCTCACCCAAGCTCCAGGATATTCCGTGGAAATTTTTCTCCAACCAGGAACATTGAGATTGAGTCGAGGGTGAGAGCGAGGACCATTCACAATAGGGTTTGAATAGGAAGACAGAGGGTACTGCATCATCTTCGAGAGCAACAATGGCCACCTCCTTGAAGATGAACTCATTGGAAGCGGTCTTGAAACCTTGCACGTCTACTACGTACTCCATCTCGAAGAATAATGACTTCCTTGAGCGATGATGCTTCTTATATACCGCTTTCCCCCACCACTCAAGCCGCCGCACCGCTACCGCGCAACCTCAGTGGACGATCTCTGCGCATCAGTCGAGCCGCCGCGCTACCCTACCACTCTTACCCTACCGAGGACTAGTGCGCAACCTCAGTGGACGCTCTCTGCGCATCTGTCTAGCCGCTGCGTTACCCCACCACTCATACCTTACCGAGGACTAGTGCGCAACCTCAGTGGACGCTCTCTGCGCATCTGTCGAGCCGCTGCGTTACCCCACCACTCTTAGCCTACCGAGGACTAGTGCGCAACCTCAGTGGACGATCTCTGCGCATCAGTCGAGCCGCCGCGCTACCCTACCACTCTTACCCTACCGAGGACTAGTGCGCAACCTCAGTGGACGCTTTCTGCGCATCAGTCGAGCCGCCGCTGTGAGCGTCAACAGGTGGCGATACTATCTATGCAGGACTATACTTGCAATAGACCAATCAGCGAACGTTAAACATGTTCAAACCTGCAAACCTACAAGTAGCGGTAGGGCAACCAATCCCGTGCCATCAGGGCGGGTATAAAAGGGCTGCAGCAGTCTTTGGAAAATCATTCTCACCAGTCGATCGACGAGTGAACATTGTACCTAGAGCACAGTACTCCTCGAAGATCACCAGGCCTCGCAGAAGATTCCTCGCAGAAGATCATCCTCGCAGAAGATCATCCTCGCAGAAGATTCTAGTAGAAGACTTTTTCAGGACTCCTCAAGGTAAGTATTATATTTATTATTGCAATCATCTTTCAATAATTACTAATTTTAGATTTTTTTTACAGATGACCACCATCGAGTATCTTGAGTTGACAGTCAATTGGCTGCTAGGATCTCTACGTTATGCTCACAGTGGTGATGCTGACGTAGAGGATTTAGAGAGATGGTTAATGCTAACCTCTAAAGCTCTCGAGAGTATCGAGAAGATTTCAGCTGGTCCAGCCTTGACCAGAGAGGAAAAGCAAAAGTGTCAGACGATCTCTGCACATTTGCTTAGTATCAAAGGTAAGCTCCTTGAATATTCAAAGAGAGGTGGTGATATTGCCGCGGCATCAGCTGATCAACCCAAAGTCAAATGGGATGATTTTCATTCAGCTTTTGATGCTCGTATAAGATCAGGTATTATTACCAACCTTAGCCATCTTGACATTGTTTCATTCATGAACGATGCTCTACCTCTCTTTGAAGAAAAGATCAAGGCAGTGCTTACCGAATACGATGCTGTCAAGGTTCGGCTTGAACTTGCAGCAGAGTATGCTATAGTCAAGAATGGCTCTGAGTGTTTCGAAGTAAAATACTTCAGCACTAAAAATGCCGCCATCTTTCAAACTACGAGCCTCTCTGAATGGTTTGTAGAGAAAGCACAGCAACCCTTGCAGACTGCAATGGAAGAGTTCCAGGAGAAAGATTCTGGCTGGACTCTTCGGCAGATTCTGAGTGTTACCGTACACATCAATAAGTACAAGCCTATGAATGGGAGTTCATACATCCCCCTTCCTGATTTCATTCAGAAGAAGCAGGCTTGTATTAATGTGCGGAACCAAGACAACGAGTGCTTCAAGTGGGCCATTTTGTCAGCGCTGCATCCTCAAGCTAAGGATGCAAATCGAGTTGGCAAGTATAGTCAATTTGTTGATGAGCTATGCTTCAAGGGAATCGAGTTCCCAGTGCAAGCTAAGAGCATCAGTAAGTTCGAGAAGCAGAATAGTGTGTCGGTGAATCTCTACATTCTGAAGAAGAGAGGTCAGCGTTACGAGGTATCACCGTGTCATGTGACCTCTAACAAGAAGGAGAAGCATGTCAACCTGCTTCTCATCCAGAACTACTACGTGGACGAGGAGGAGGAGGAGGAGGAGGAACAGGAAGAGAATTCTCTTCCCAAGTTCCACTATGTATGGGTTAAGTACCTCTCTCGCTTGGTAAGCAGTCAGCTGACGAAGGGTAAGCGAATGTCGCATATTTGTGACCGTTGCTTACACTATTTCAATACTGAACATGCGTTGAATGAGCACGAAGTTGACTGTGCTCAAGTCAATAAGTGCAAGGTTAAGCTTCCTAGCGAGAAGGATAAAATTCTCAAATTTGAGAATTTCAAGCGAGGTGAACGTGTCCCCTACGTCATCTATGCCGACTTTGAGTGTCTCTTGAAGCCTGTGCAAGACAAGCACGCTTTCCAAGAACACCAAGCCTACAGCATTGGCTACTACGTGTCAAGTAGCTTCAACGATGGCTACTCTGGCTATCGTAGCTACAGGCAAGTAGAGAGCGACGATGCGCAAACCCCTTCTCAGTGGTTTTTTGCTGAGCTCCATGCGGTGCGATGCAAGCTGGAGCAGGTTTATACTAATCCGAAGCCATTAGCTCTAACAGCTGACGAAGAGCAAGCCTTTGCTCAGGCTACCACCTGTCACATCTGCAAGAAGCAGTTTGTGCAGAAGCAGACGAAGGTACGCGACCACTGCCACCTGACCGGTCGCTACCGTGGAGCTGCCCACCAGAGATGTAATCTGAATTTCCAGAATTCGCATTACATCCCGGTGATCTTCCACAACCTCACCGGATACGACTCCCATTTTATTATTAAGGAGATAGCATGCGCAGCTAATTTCAAGGGAAACGTTAGCCTTCTTCCCGAGAACAAGGAGCGCTACATCTCCTTCACCAAGTTTGTGGATGGAAGCGACATTAGCTTCCGCTTCCTCGACTCCTTCCGCTTCATGGCATTTTCCCTCGAGAAGCTAGCCTCCTACCTCGATCATATCGACATCGCTAAGCGAGAGTTCGAGCAGGATGGTTATGCTAGTGAGCAGATAGAGCTGCTTCAACGTAAGGGAGTATTCCCTTACGACTACGTCTCCGGCTTTGACCGGCTAAAGGAGACGAAGCTCCCATCCCAAGCCGACTTCTACAGTGAGCTGACTGAGAGCGGCATTGCGGATGCGGAGTATGCGCACGCACAGAACGTGTGGCAGCGCTTCAATATCGCTAGCCTCGGTGAGTACTCCGATCTATATTTAAAGACGGACGTACTTCTGTTGGCGGACGTGTTCGAGAACTTCCGCTCAACGTGTCTCGATGCGTACGAGCTCGACCCTGCTCATTACTTCACCACCCCGGGGCTCACTTGGGACGCCATGCTCAAATACACCGGAGTAGAGCTGGAACTCCTCACGGATATTGACATGCTCCTCTTCGTTGAGCGGGGTATCCGGGGTGGTGTAAGCCAATGCAGTAATCGCTACGCAAAAGCGAACAACTGCTACATGAGCGAGGGTTACAACCCGCTAGAGGAGTCGAAGTACCTAATGTACTACGATGTTAATAACCTCTATGGTTGGGCGATGACGCAATATCTACCCTACGGAAAATTCCAGAGGGTAGAGAACGTCAGCGCTGAGAGTATCGTTCAGGTCGACGATAACGACCCCTACGGCTACATTTTGGAGGTCGACTTGGATTACCCGGCGAACCTCCACAACCAACATCAGGACTTACCGTTCTGCCCCGAGCATCGAGCTGCACCGGGATCAAAGCAGCAGAAACTGATGACAACCCTGCACAACAAAGAGCGGTATGTAATACATTACCGCGCCTTGAAGCAGGCAGTGCAACATGGGTTGATCATTAGAAAAATTTATCGAGTCTTGCGATTTGAGCAAAAACCTTGGCTCAAACCGTATGTCGAATTGAATACTGAGAAGCGCAAGAACTCGAAGAACGAATTCGAAAAATTGTTCTTCAAGCTACTAATCAACGCAGTGTACGGAAAGACAATGGAAAACGAGCGGAAGCGTATAGACGTCAAGCTCATCACGAAATGGGAAGGACGGTACGGCGCAGAGAGCCTAATCGCCAAACCAACTTTCCGCAGCAGCTCCATCTTCGCGGAAAATCTTGTGGCCATTCAGCTCGACAGGACGGAGATTACTATGCGCAAACCTATCTATGTCGGTCTCTCCGTCCTCGACCTCTCGAAAATCAATGTTTATGATTTTCATTACACATATATGCGTGAGAGGTATGGTGGTCAGTGTAAACTGCTTTACACTGACACCGACAGTCTCATTTATGAGATAAAGACTATGGATGTCTACCAAGCAATGAAAGAAAACATCGCTCGGTTCGACACCAGCGATTACCCCGAGGACAATCAATTCGACATGCCTCGTCGAAACAAGAAAGTCCTTGGGGTAATGAAAGATGAATGTGCTGGAAGCATAATGACTGTCTTTCGAGGGTTACGCAGTAAGATGTATTGCGTCGAAATTGACAATGAGAAGCCAATAAAGAAGGCAAAAGGCGTTAAAGGCTCCGTTGTCAAGGCGAGAATCGAGCCCGAAGACTATGATCGGTGCCTCTTCAGCCGCGAGGTGATCACCCGCCAGCAGCAGACCATCCGCTCGCGGCGACACGTGGTGACCACCGAGCGGCAGGAGAAGGTCGCCCTGAGTCCCCACGACGACAAGCGCCATCTTGTGTTCGGTGAGACCGACACGTTGCCGTGGGGACATCATAGTCTTCGGGCTTGCGAGGCGGCACTCGCAGAGGGCGCTACCGTCTGCCCCTGCAACGAGGACGACGAGCCGGCAAGGAAGAGGCGGAGAGTAGTATAGGTAGTCTCGCTGTAGCAGAAGAAGAAACGGAGAGGTAAAGTCAAGTTGGTTGTACCTCACGGGTGGGGGCGTGGTTGGGGCCCCCACCACAACAACTGCTACAGCGGTAGCTCGAGTGCGGCGGCTGGAGGCTCCCCACTACAACTGCAGCGGTGGCGGCGGCTCAAGCTATAGAGTGGGGAGAGAGCTGTACATAAGGCGGTGAGGCTAGCCGTAGAGATCATTCTCACCAGTCGATCGACGAGTGAACATTGTACCTAGTACTCCTCGAAGATCATCAGGTGTTCTCCTCGTAGAAGATCATCCTCGCAGAAGATCATCCTCGCAGAAGATCATCCTCGCAGAAGATCATCCTCGCAGACTATGGATTTCGCTGCATTGAATAAGGTTGCAGCTGGATGCTTCTTGCCTACTAAGAAGCTCTCAGAGCTGGAGAAGGATCACGTGTACTTGGTCTCAGAGCTGAAAAAAGCAAAGACCAAGTATGGAGCGAAGGTGGTGGTGACTCTAGGTGGAGAGTTTGATGTCTTCCTCCCTAGTCGAGTATCCACTGCTCTCCATGAGAATGATGCTTTATTCAACCAGATGGCTGATGCTGCGAACAAGCTCAAACTCAACCTAAAATATCTTGGAGGTTGTAGTATTGAGTTTGGTAATGCTTAAGCGAGCTAACTTGTCGTTTTAACGGAGGGATAATTTTTGTGTTTATTGGTTGGTTGTATCTCACGGGTGGGGGCGAGGTCGGGGCCCTCACCACTTTTAAAACGACAAGTTGTCTGCTGGAGGGGGGAGCTATACATAAGAACGTGTAGCAGTCTGAAGAGCTCATCAGTAGCTCATCATCATTGAGTGAACGTAGAAAAAAGCATGGATTACAGATTTGAAGAAGAAGGTTACGAAGCTTCGAAAACTGGCCGTTGGACTATATGGAGCCAGCACACCTCGCAGCTGCAGGATTTTACTTTACAAAGCAAATCGATAAAGTACGTTGCTTTGCATGTAAAGTTGAACTGTGCCGGTGGGAAGATGGAGATGATCCTATGGTGGAACATCAACGATGGAGTGGACATTGCCGATTCATAGGCAAAGCGCCTTGCGGTAATGTTCCGATCGGTAGCACTCCAGCTTCACGTGATGTTTGTGGTCCATATAAGCATCAAGTATCAACAAGTCAAGCAGTTATTGATGACAAGAATGCCTGTAAGATATGCTATAACGAAGAAATTCAAGTAGCGTTTATTCCATGCGGTCATGTTGTCGCATGTAAAAAGTGTGCTTCAAAGTTAATAACGTGCGCGATTTGTCGTAAAAGCATCACCGACACTTTAAATGTCTTTTTTTCCTAAGCATCAATCCAGCTGTTGTGAGTCTTATCGAATCCAAGCCACTTAACGTAGACTTGATTTCCGCGTTTCTTCAAACTTTTTCAACGAGATATACGTCAGGATACTTTGTTTTTGACAGTTCCTGCTCGTAAAATCCTCCACTAATAGGCTTGTCTTGATAGTCCTTCAAACGATAAGTGGGTGGAATCGTTGGCGCTACTCGACTCACTGTGAATATCTCTGTTGACCAGTTTGGTGTATAACCCTTCTCGAACACTTGCTTCGCTTTGCTCAAGCGAACGCTATCTCCTACTTTAAATTTAGGACGCTTACTTTTTTAATTGTTCGAGTATAAGGTTTCATGACTTGAAATTGATTATCAAGCGAGACCTCGCTAGG
>JACCIB010001147.1:0-53740 GCA_018906965.1 Philotrypesis tridentata | reverse complement strand
CCATGCTGGCTGGGGAAGGGTTGTCGCCGCCGCACCGCGTCGAGTCCCAACCGCGAAACCCGAAGAGCCTATTCTCGGGGCGGTGGGGCCGTCGCAACGAGCGGAGGCGCCACCCCAAACCAGACCCCTATCGGCCAGGCTGGGGCCGCTCCCCTCACTCTCCCACAGCCAGACTGGTCAGACCAGACCCCGTGAGACTTCAAAAGACCCCTGCAGCCGCCCCGGTTCGTCCCGATACAGGGCGACACGACACCGGCGGACCACCTGCTCGCCTGGGACTTGGGCTTGGAGCCGGAGGACCTGGAGGCCACCCAGCCCAACACCCCGGTGCCCCAGGGAGGAGGACATGACCACCGACGAAGCCGCAGCCGCTCCCGGCGCTCGAGAGGACCGCGACAGCTCACAGTAGACGACGTCTTCTCCACTATCGAGCTGCCGCGTCGACAGGTTCGCCGGGACGACACCCCCCCAGGCCCTCCAACGGCGGACGGCCCGCCGGCGGACGTGCCCTCGCTAGCCAGGGAGAGGCGACGGGCGGCGCGGTTGCCCGTGAAGAGAACCGGGCTGCGATTCGGCGACCTCAGGGAGATCCCGACGGAAGCCGACCTGGACCCCCCACCCTACAGTTGTTTTAACTGCTGGAGGTTTGGGCACCAGAGCGGCGGCTGTCGGGAATCACCCCGACTCCCTTACTGCAACAATTGCGGCAGAAAGGGAGTCGACATAGCCGACTGCCCGCGCTGCAGCGACCGCTACCACGAGCTGCAGCGTCGGCACAGCCAGAGGTCGAGGTCGGCATCGCGCCCGCGCGCCACCTCGACCGCCACAGCCAGAGAAGGCCGACACCGCCCCGACCCACCACCAGCGGCAGAGGGGAGAGATCGCCAGAGAAGGGTGAGCTTCGAGGAAGCGGCATCTCACCCATCAACGTCGCAAGGAGGGCCGGCGACAGCCACCACCACCCCAGACGACGGGCCGTCCTCGCCAAAGAGGTCGAGGGAAACCTCCCCGGCACCAGCACCTGCGGAGGCAAGGAGGCAGCCAAGCCCGTCCCGGGAGCTCACAGATAGGGAAATACTGGAGCTCATCCGGGAGACACGGAACCTCCCAGCCGACATCCGAGACGCGATCCTCCGCAAGGGGCTGAGGACGGATAAAAAAGGATGAAGACAGACAACACAGCCAGAACCTATATAGGTGGTAAAAAAAAGACAGTCGTGAGTACAAAAATTTTTTTTTCTCTCTCTCTACTACACTAACATACAATTTTTCCACAGCAAACTGTTCAATTCCGGCACATTGTGTCCCGGCGAGCCCTTCTTCCTCTGGTAGAAACTTACCAGGAGGTAAGGTTTGGGAGGGGGAATGTGACGGTCAGCCGTCATCCCCAGCTCGCCTGGACACCACCGGAGACGTGCTAATGAAAAAAAAGCATACGCTAAGACCCGGTGGTGTTTACAGGAAAGCAGGGCAGAGATGAGAGCGAGAGAGAGAGAGAGAAGACACGGCCGGAGCAGCAGAGCAAAGCAGCACCACGAACAGCTGAGCAGAAGCCACGCTCAGCGCGAAGCATGCGCGGCGCCGCACGAGACAGAGAGAGAGAGAAGTACCACGCGCGCCACAGCGAGAGAGCGGCAGAGAGAGGGAAGCCGCGCGAGAGCGAGAGAGAACGAAGATAGCAGCGACGGCTGAGAGCGCAGCACGGCGAGCGAAGCCACGAGGCGTGCGCGCGCGAGCGACCGCCGCCATGTTGGCGAGCACGGTAGAGAGAATGAGAGAGAATGAGAGCGAGCGAGAGCGAGATAGACAGAGACGGAGAATGTCTAATGTGAGCAGAGAGAGTGGAGGCACACGACGAGCCTCGAACGTTATTGGCGACAAGTGGAGGGCTGCGGCTCGATCCACAGCGGTACGCGAGTGCAATATTATAGAGGAAAATTGTAAGAGGAGAATCAGGCGGAAAATACATGATTGAATGCGACGACAGCCAGACAGAGAGAATTAACGAGTTTGAATTTCGCGCGCGAGGAGATTTATTAGTAAGAGGGCGCTAGGACAGAAATGTGCTATATCAGGCTGTCACGTGATATCGCGTGAGTAAGAAAGGACAGCCAGAAAATACATGCGCAAGAAAGAGACAGAGAGAGACGCCGCGGTCGCAACGGCCGCGCAACAGGTAGAACGGTAGTATCCAGTGAGCAGCAGGCAAAATCGGACACACTCCAGGACCACATATTTTCCCTCCGCATTCTCCACGACATTACCTCCAGCGTTACACTGTCGAGGTTCGCTCCGCGAAGAAATTCTGCGCATTGAAGACATTTCAGGGAACGAGACATCATCCGGACGAGAGGACAAGCAGCCATCGTATTTTTACAGCCAGGTAGATACTTATTATTTCAAAGTGCGCGTCCCCGCGTCGGCCGGACTTACCGCCAGAGCGTGCCTCCCGCACGCGAGCCCTTTCACACTCTCTCATTTATTCAATAAATGCCAGGCCGTCCACTTTAATACTGTGCGTGTTTTTATTTAACGAGCCCCCGCCTATCCTTCTTCCCAAAAATTCGCGGCCGCGAGATATAAGTTTGTGCACCGCTGAGCAGCCGGCAAAGCGGTTGGTGAACCGGACGTCCAACAATTAATAATTAAAATACGGTTCATCCGGCAGCCCGAAAACAGGGCGCGATCACGTTGCGGAGCTCTCGACGGCCTCCCCGAGAGAGCAATAAAAACCACAACGTCACAAAGGTAATAAGAGAACAAGCTGCGAGTATTATCGTGGTACCCGACTGGCCTAGCCAGCCGTGGTACCCATTGTTTAAGTCACTAGTGATAAGACAGATAATATTAGGTCCTCATATGAACGTGCTTCTATCTCCTTGTAGGAAAATAACACACCCAAGAGCAGCATCTCTGTCACTGATCGCAGCAACGATATCAGGACTGCCTTCACATCAAAGAATATACCATTAGAAGCAGCAAACATCATGACCGCATCGCTTGAGAAATCAACCATTTCCCAATATAATTCGGTACTGCGACCGGGGTTCAAATTCTGCAAAACTAAGAACTATGACGAATACAATCCCGAGGTCTCACAAATTCTGGATGTTTTGACTCAAAAATTCAAGGAAGGCGCTAGCTACGGTACCTTAAATTCGGCCAGGAGCGCGATCTCACTAGTATCTAACAAGAAGATCGGCGCAGATGATTCGGTTTCTAGGTTTATGAAGGGTGTATCAAAATTGCGCCCCCCAAAACCCAAGTACGCATTCACCTGGGACGTAACCATAGTGCTCGATTATCTGGAAACGCTTTATCCTTTAGAATCGCTATCTTTTACCGACCTTACGTATAAGACAGTCATGTTATTAATATTATGTACAGCTCACAGAGCTTAGACGATTGCTAGCATCAGGTTAGAAAATGTCATTTTCACGGCTGATGGGATCCTCATTCACATCACTGATCGTATCAAAACGTCAGCGCTAGGGCTTTGTCAACCGTTACTATCAATCCCCTTCTGTAGAGAAATTCCAAAGAATTGCGTTGCCACGACATTAAAGACTTATTTAGAGAGATCTAAAGAATTAAGAGTAGATAGTACAAGGTTAATTGTAGGGACAAGACGTCCACATAAGGACGTAGGGGCACAAACCATTAGTAGATGGGTTAAGAAGGTCCTCGCCTCGAGCGGCATTGATCTCAGTATTTTTACTGCCCACTTAACAAGGCACGCGGCCGCATCTGCGGCGAGAGCCTCAGGAATTGACCTAGACACGACTAAACGCACAGCGGGCTGGTCAGTTAGATCAGAAGTATTTGCTAAATTTTACAACAGACCTATAGTGCCTTTAAATTCGCAGAATGTTGCAATGGCAGTGATTCAAGCTAATCATAAATAGAAAGAAATGTAATTATTCATTCATTTATTATTTTTCTTATCATAAGATAGAAAATAAGAGAGTTTCGCTATTATAAAGCAATTGTGATCATGGTATAAGTTACCAGTTGTTTTAATTTCTAGATCAAAGTTATAATAATTAATAAAGCATTATTATTCATAATACTTGTATGGTTTTGTTTTAAAAATAAGAATCACATTTTCTCCAAACAACTACATGGTAATATTGAGAACTAGATGGAATATAATTGAACAATCAAACGAACTTACCGTGAAGTTCGATTGTAATTATATTCCATCTAGTTTGAAGATATTACCAAACGCACCCTCTATATTACAAATATAATATTCGTTTTCTCCTCACACCTCTACCCTAAATTAAATGACTTTCACCTCTGAAAAATATGAAGAAGGATGATGGCGGGAGGCGGCAGCAACCGCTGCCTCCCCCCCAAAATTTTCGCGTTCGCTAAAGGTTGTGACATCTCGCGGGTCGAAGTGGAACTACATGGTAATATTGAGAACTAGATGGAATATAATTACAATCGAACTTCACGGTAACTTCGTTTGATTGTTCAATAAAAGTGATGGAAAAAATTTGATAAAATCAAGGGCACTCATAGACTCATAAAGAATGTTATAAAAATTTTTTTTTTGGGGGGGGGTCAAACAATGGCGAGCTCGCTTTATCAGAAAATAACCCATATATATGTATATAACCAGTGGTCTCAGAAGTAGCCCCCAAATCCGCGCGAACGTTTAAACGTATAATGTTAGATGAAAAAAAGTGCTTAAATAAAAAGTGAATGTACGATAATTACTTAAAAATTAAGAAAAGAAAAGTTACTACAACAAAAATTTGTTCATCTAACTACTTTTTTCATCTAACATTATACGTTCAAACGTTCGCGCGGATTTGGGGGCTACTTTTAAGACCACTGTATATAAAACTAATGTATTTTTTTTAAACTAAAGAAAATTTATTTTAAAAAAATTTTGTAAATGTTGAGAAGAGAGAGAAAATAATTAGCCGTAGCTTAAATGTTAGTGGGGAAAAAATCTAAAAAAAATTCAAGAAGGTATATATGACACTGAATTAAAGAAAATGATCATATTTTAGAGAAAAAAATGTTTTTGCTACGCGATGCAGAGAATCTCCCATACAATTAAATAAATTTATTACTCAAAATTTAATTTATATAATTGTTCATACTATCTTTTTGGGGCTTAGTAACTTATATGTTCTTTTTTTCTTTTAAATAGCACAAGGTATACTTCGCTTGAAAAAAAATCACGCTCATCCACATTCTGGAAGCTGGTTGTCCTTTCTACTCTCTGGAAATTGAAAAGAACTAAATTTTCAGAAAGTAAATTAGTCACAGAGATTCCATGACAACTTCCAGGTTTATCCATTGGACGAGCTTCGAGTTTTGAAATTTTGAAAGCTTTAATCTTTGATTATTTCAAAAGTCGTCCAATGAATATGTACACGTTCTTAAATTTATTTTGTGTATAAATGTTATGTTTTATTTTTTCAGATTTTTATATATATTACTTACAGTGATAAATAAGGCTGATTCAGTAAAGTCTGCTGTTTATAAATTTTTCTTTACAACAAGTTCATCGGATCACCTGTAACAGAGAAAGAATAATTTACTTTAAAACAAAGAATCATGTTCTATTATCATAAAGTTAATTTATTTGAAGATAATTAAAATATACTTATCTGACAGAGTGAAATCCATTGATAGTATTTTGATCCTAATGCTATCTTTTCTGTAAATGCATTTTTTCACTTGAAACTTTTAGCAGGTTCTAGATTAAACGTTATTGCACAAGCGTAGTATGAGTTTTAGGGGTTTTTAATGCAATTTAAATAATATAATTTGTAATAAAATTGAACATCCACGCGGAGGTTATAAACTAGCAGAATTAAACAAACAGTAGATTAGTACTTCAGGTTAGAGTGTTAGACATAGTTATAGTATGAAAGTTGGTTGGCATCAAGTTATGGGGATACAGAGATCCCTATAACGAAGCTATGAAGTATTAGTCTACTGTCGGTTTCTGCTAGTTTATAACGTTCGCGTGGATCTCCAAGTTTAGTATATAAACTATATTATTTAAATCGCATTAACAACTCCTAAAACTCATACTACGCGTTAGATATTTCTTTTTTGAATAATAATGATCCAAAAATAACTATTTGCTGTAAAGACGGTGTCGAAAAAGTAATTATTATTGCAATAATACACAAGCATATATGTACTTTAAATTTTTAAATTTATAACTTGTTTAGTTGATGTTAATGATTATTTGTCATTTAGGTATTATATACCATTTAAAAGTAGTGAAATCTCCCCCCCCCCCCAAATAAACCTTTTAAAGGTAAAAGGCTGGCAAGTATAAGGTCGTCGTTTCTCCCTGTAAGAATTAAAAATTAATTTTATAACTTTTGATAACCTTAATGTCACACAAATTCTAAGAGTTTAACTCTATCTATATGGTTATTTCATTATTTTAATCAAAGTTCATTTTCGAACTCTCGATTTTGAACCCTTGTATGGTAAAAATTCAATCTATCTGTCTATGAAAATATTAACGCGTAAAAATCTTTACGTGGTGAGACTACCATTTCTTTAGTGTTACTTCTCCTATACCTTCGATTTTACATAAATGTCAATTTTAATTTTAGCAAAAGAAAGTTATGATATCAATAAATAAATTGGCAAGTTCTTTTATAAAAAGCAGTCGATTTAAAATAAATAAATAAGTGTTTAAAACGGGGAGGATTATAAACATATATGTATTTATATCAATACTTGACCAAATTGCAGCGTTGTGAAAAGGTGGATAGCCTGTGAAAAGGTACATTGGGGTACAATTAAAACTTGGAATAATTGCGACTGCTGCCACGTTCTGCGCTTTCTAGCTGACGTTTGGTGACCGATCATGGTGACGCCGTATTTACCATGGGAGATTAGGCCACCATTCTTCCGGTAAATTGGGCGTTGCGTGATGGATCACAATTCACAAACATACGTAGAACGTAGCGCCAATATGTTATTATTCAAAGTTTCAATTTAACTCTGTGGTACGTGTAATAGAATGGCATGATGTTCTTACATGACATTATCACATGACAAATGTGCCCATAATATGTGGTAATATCAAGAATTCAAGAGCGCAAAAACACTTGCTTTGAATTTTCATATCTACTTTTATTCTGCATTGCTCAATATTATTAAATAATTTATTTTATAATATTGATAGCATTTGTGGTTAAAAGTAGAGTAAGTGAGAGTGACTTGTGATCAAGATGAGTCCAGACTCAAGACATAGAGTTCCAGGATCATCTGACAGAAAAAAAAGGTTTGGAAGAAGAAAGAGATGACCCAAGATTTTTCATCAAAAACAGCAATGGGAAGGTTCGACAACAGCACCAGCACCAGCATCAGCATCAACATCTATACAACAAGAACGAGCAACACCAATCACTTCAGCATCACCTACGCCTGATACAGTTCCTTCAACGTCCAGGGAATGGAGTTCAAGATCTGCTGCGCAAGCTTTACCAGGTACCTCAACATCAGTACAGCCAGAAATTCCTGCGTCTAGGTCTAGACAAAAATTAAAATCAATTTATGTAGAACCGAGTGGAATTCAGAATAGAATCTTTGACATTTCTTTGCTTCTGTCAGGATTATAGAAGTTTCTAGCTTGTAAAGCTTGTGGCGGATGCATCAAATTTGATGAAGTTGATGTACGAGGTCTTGGTAGCAAGCTATTCATCACCTGTACATCATGTAACGCAGTTGCTTTCATTGACTCCAGCAGAAAAGTTGGAAAACAAAGTAACGGTTATGAAGTGAACAAGCGTGCAGTTATAGCCATGAGAATTCTTGGTCATGGGCACACTGGTTTGAGCACTTTATGTGGAGTAATGGATTTTTCTACTCCAATGTCTCACAGTAATTTTGACAAAATTAATCAAGACTTGAAAGATGCAGCTAAAGAGTCGATGAAAGCAGCTATGCAGGAAGATTGCAGTACGGAAAATCAAGAAGATGATCGCCAAACTGTATTAGGCGATGGTAGTTGGAGGAAACGAGGACATTCATCCCTTCAAGGCATTTCAACACTAATACGCCATGCCAATGGAAAGGTGATTGATGTTGCTCCGAAGCAATCCTTTTGCCTAGCCTGCGAGAAACGACCAGAAGAGGATACAGCACAGTACAAGGAATGATATGAAGCCCACCGAGAAAAGTGTTCTGCCAATCACGAAGGAAGCTCTGGCAAGATGGAAGTGGATGGCATCATCGAAATGTCCCAGCGATCCGAGTCCATCCATGATGTAAGGTACGGAAATTACATTGGAGACGGAGATTCAAGAGTCTTCAAAGCACTTTCCGATGCCAAACCCTATTAAGACTTCACCATCACGAAGAAGGAGTGTGTAGGACACGTTCAGAAGAGGATGGGTTCGAAGCTCAGGAACCTGAAGAAAAGCTTGGCCGGCACAAAACTAACAGATGGCTTGGGCATTGGTGGAAGAAACCGTCTAACTGCTCATAGGATTGACCAGTTGACGAAGTACTATGGCAATGCCATCCGCGGCCATAGTAATTCTGTTGATGAATTGAGAAATGCCATATGGGCCACATTTCATCACAAAAAATCTACAGATGAAGATCCAACTCACCACCTTTGCCCGCAGGGATCAAGATCTTGGTGCAAGTGGCAGAAAGCCAAGGTGAACAACAACTTGAAAAACTTCCACCATGGAGATAGTATTCCTGCTGCCATCATGAACGCAATTGAACCGATTTACGAGGACTTGACGAAGCCAGACTTGCTTGAGAGATGCATTGGAGGCTTCACGCAAAACAGTAATGAAAGTTTCAATCATTCTGTTTGGAAGCTCATCCCCAAGCATAGTTTCAGTGGTCTGACAGTCCTCGAAATTGGTGCCTACATCGCAGTCACTTGCTTCAATGAAGGCAAAGCTTGAGGTCATGAGGAAGTTCGACCGAAGAGAACTACACTCAACACTTGAAGTACGACGAGCCAAAAGAAAGAGAAGTCATCAGGATGACGACTTCTACAGAGCTGGTGCTTATTAAACAAACATACACACATTACACACATAACACAAATACTTATACACCATACACAACCTCACTTGTAAACAAACAACATAATTTACAACAAAAACACTAAAAAACACTGAAACACAATCACAATTTTTTTCTTTTTTTTCACTTTTGTTTTCCTTTTTTTTTAATTTTTTTCATCAAACACTTTTCACACACACATCACACATGTCACAGCATCAGCTTTGTAGAAAACAGTCTAGCTGAAAAGTAGGTCAGAGAGCAAGCTA
Source organism: Philotrypesis tridentata (assembly GCA_018906965.1). Lineage (NCBI taxonomy): Eukaryota > Metazoa > Arthropoda > Insecta > Hymenoptera > Pteromalidae > Philotrypesis > Philotrypesis tridentata. The sequence continues at coordinate 44,450 of JACCIB010001147.1, read as the reverse complement.
AACAGCTGATTGGAGCTGTCTGCTTGCTTTCTGCTTCCTTACTATATCAGCTCACTTGATGGACTATTTTTTCTAACCTTCAACTTGACACATAATGGTAGTGCAACTCTTCTCTTCATCACATGTAAGTATATAAACTTATTTTTTAACAATAAAAGCATTTTTATAACTTAATTATAAAAATGTTTCAAATTTAGAAAAATTACATTTTTTTATGATGTTTCATTTTATTTGATTTCAAATGACTGGACACGAATAAAGTTTTTGGACTATACTCAAAATTTACAAAGATGACCAGGATACGCTTATCATTCATTTAAATAAGGCCCAGGTATGAAGAAAAATTGTAAGTATATTTTTTATCATTTAATGTTCAAGAAAACTTTAAGTGCCTTTTTCTCAAGTTTTGAATTTTTATGATTTCAGGTCAGTTGCCGCAGGATTTTTCAGGAACCATAAGTCCAATCAGGCTGAAAATTTTTGGAGAACTCCAGGAAAGTCTTCTTCACTGCTTGAATGGAGCAGAATTTGGAAAGATAAGTTTAAAGTGAATGTTATGTATGTAAACATACGTAACATTCACTATAATTACTTATATTGTAACTTATGCGTTACTAAATATTTAAAATTTTTATTTTTCAGAAATCCCTTCCGTTCAAGCTGAGGAGAATCACATTTAGAAGATTTTCCATCCAGTTTGGTCTATATTCATCACCCGGATGCTGAGAATTCATGCGGCAAAGCGAAAAATCTTTTCAAATTTAATACTTCACACATGGAATTGTTTGTAGAGTAAGTATGGATATATAACTGTTTAAAAATATGTAAAATTACAATTAATATATATACTTTAAGTAGGAATAAGAATTTTTTAAATATTACTTATAAATAATTTTTTTTTGCTTAATAACTAATAATTTGTTTTTTGCAGGTTTAAATCAGGCATAACCCCTTAAATTACATAATAATTTTAGACAAACATGATATTACCACTAGTCCAGGCGTACAAGCATTTGGGGTGGATGTTGCTTGGAGCACTTTCGTTTTTTTTTCTAAAAAATGTAGAAAAATATGCAGAATAAGAAAATCATACGCCTGCGTGCGAAAAACCATAGGAATTTGTTTAATCGCACAGAAACGGCAGAATTTTGCACTTTTCTCACAAGAATCGCTTATATCTCGGAAAAGAAGCACTGTACGGCAAAAATCCAAGAATATTTTTCGGTTTATTTAGACATTTTCTATAAAATCACACCTATACCGAAAAAAAAATTTCATTTTTTCAATATTTTACAACTTAAATTAGTGAATAATGCTTAGTTGTGTAAATAATACTATAGTAACAAATAAACATTTATATTCTGAAATAATATTAAAGGAATTAATAGTTGGATTCAAGATAAATATATATCCGCAAATCCGATCACCGTACGATAAATAGTTTAGCCAAAAACTATTAATTAAGTAAGGTTTAGTGAGATTTTTTAGTGTCTTATATTTTTGTTAATAATGATCTCCGGCACCGGCTAGATTTTTCATATAATCTTCACTGCTTTCAACACTGAATGGAATACGAAAAATGTGTATTTTTGAATTTTACAATACTTTTAGCATTTTTCAAAAATTTTGGCTTAGTTAATAAATACATTATTGCCTTCAATATTGATCGTTTAAAAAAAGGTTTTTTTTATATAAATAGGGTTTTTCATGACGGTTAATTCGAGCCGTCGAAAGTTGAAAAACTTGCAGTGGTTTCAGAGTAACAAACCATTAAAGTTTATTAACATTTGCGACTTAAATAAGTAGCGTACAGGGATTCTGCAAAGTTCTACAGGTAAGTGACTGCATCTGCTACCTAGAGGTATATTTTGGAACAATTATGAAATTGTAAAATCTTTAAATTATTCATGTGAATGTATCGAATTCGCATGAAAATCGACGCGGCGGCGAGCGGCGATAGACGGCGCGGTGGTGGGGGAAGCCGTCAGCGCTCGGATCCAAAACGCTTCAAATCTGCTCGCGTCCAAAAATTTTCATTTTCTCAGCAACTATACGACCGATTTCGATGATTTTTTTTTTAATTCGTATTAGCAAATCGAAAAATGTTGATCTGTATGGTTATGAATAATATACTAACGTAATTTTCACGGATATTTGAGGTATTGCAGTTTTACCTTAATTTGTTTAGAGGATGATTGGTAATTATTAAAACAAGGATTGATAAATAAATTAAAATATTAATAATCGTTTTCTTTTTTATTGAATTCTCGCCTTTTTACATAATTGTAATGTATTTTCATTTATTTCTTCGTCGTTACATTGATCGGATTCATCGCTAGTATCAGATAAATTACTATAATCTATTTCCGTATTTTGTTCTTCTATATCATTCAAACTGTCAACTGGAGACGACTCGTCAGTGTCAGGTATTATAATTTCGTTGTTTTTACATGTTTGACCGTGACAATTTGAACAATAGTCTGAGCATCGCATACCATTTTTTACACACCCGCATGATTTACCGCATTCTTTAACGCACTTACACCTAATATCTTTCAAAATATTGTCAGGTACTAACGGTCCTGTAACGAGCAATGGAATAAGACATTTTTCTTGAATTTGCCAGCCCCATTCAACAGGATTTAATGTTACATTTACAGAATGTAACCACTCCTGTACTTGGTAATAAGTTCGCAGTGAATGTAAGGCGGCCGCAGATTCAGTTGGCGGTAAACTTGCTAAATTGAAAGCACTTTTACGCGAATGTTGTTTAAAGCATAAATATCGAAATTCATTTAAATTTATATTTTTTTTATTGCCGTACAAAGCGGAAATCATTATTTCTCCAGCTTTTTTAATATCATTTTTCGAAGAGTTCGATTCATTAAAAATTAACATCTGTTTCCGTAATGTTTCGCTTTTTTCTAATATTTTTATAATTTTAGATTTTCCTTGTTTATAAAATGCCGATGTTGTGTCGCACCCTGTAAACGCATGTGCAAAAGCAATTAAATTTACAACGGGCTTTGACGAAAAGCTCTCAGCACTATAAATTTTGTCTGGAATTTGATCTTTACCCGGCTTTAAGAAATAAACAATTTTATCCGCGGGTTTGATTTGCGTTAGTATTACTAAAAGATCAATGTCTTCAGCAACAATGACACTCGGCTTTTGTTGATCAGATATTTCAATTGCAGTGTTGACAATTAAAGTGTCAGCATCGCCAATCGCCTGTTTCGTTGCAAATCCTGCAGCATTAAATTTATCGCACAAGAAAGAAATTAATCTATTTTTATTTTTGTCATTGCTCAAAAATTTTTCTTGAGCAACTATGGTCTGCATTGACAAATCAAATAAAATTTCACGACATAGTTGTCTCGTTTGCCTTCGCTGGCGCTCAGCAGTTTTTGTGCATAAAGTTAAGTCTTCAGGATATCCATCAAAAACAATTGTTGTATTGGAATCGTAATGTCTCTTAACATAATCAATATAACCCTGAACAATATTTTCAAAAGTTTGTTTTTGTCGCCATACAACTCTGTGTAACAAAAAACCTCCATCGATTACGTAAGAACAATTGGTATTATTTATTGGATTTCCTGGTAATGATTCGAAAAAAGAATACAATTTTGATTTCTGCGTTTTACGCATAAGCGCATTATCGAAAAGCGACATTGGAAACGGGGCGAGTTCGTATGAAAGAAAATTTTTCAATTCACTTTTTCCCTCCATCGCAATAGAAATTCTTGTGAATATTATACTAGGGTCAATCACTACAGCCTCATTTTTAACAAGTTTCGTAGCACCTGCCGCCTGAATCGAAATTATTTTATTTTTTCGCTGATACTTAAATATTTTGAAATTACCTTGTGATGCTTCATTCATTAATTTAATACCGATTTCGTTAGCTCTGTAGCAGTTAGTTGTATTATCACCTTTAGATCCAGAACTTATTGAAAAAATGCTATCAGAAAATGCAAATGGCTCGTAGGTTTTTAAAAATTTTACAAGTTTTTCAATATCAATAGCATCTTTCGACATTCTAGAGGGTCTAGCGTCGACATGTTGTTCGGACGTAGCAAATGTAACATTACAAAAATTTTGTAACGCCTCTGACACATCAATGAGGACAGGCATAGTTGAAGTCCATTTTATTAATGTGGCATCAGTTATGCCACGACCATGGGTTAATCCACCGCTGGTTTTCATTAATCGCATTAAAGTTTGCTCTATTGTCATATCAGACCAAATTCCAGCCCAAAATTTATCGGAGCGCCTAATTGTAAAAAATCCTTGTTCTGTGAATTTGTAATACTCTGCTTCGTCCATCATTGTTTTTTTCAGCTGGTACATATCTTGTAGATATAGGTGTGTGGACTTAGCATATAAATAGTGTCCACTAGCATGAAAAAACGGTAATATTTTGCGTATACTTTCAAGGTGCAGTTTCCAATCGCCAGTTCTTTCAGCTTCAATAAACTGCTTCATTACAGTAATCATATTAAAATACTGTATCCATAATTTTGCAGTAGGCCCGTTATTTTCTATTGTTTTTAAATGTGCTCTAAACTTATCGACAATATTGGTGAAATCAAAATTTTGCTCAAGAGTATCTAACGTATTTTCGCTGACATTATCCACGCAATTATTTATAACTTCTTTTTCAGAGTCTGTAAGTGGCAACGAAAAAAGCAGCAAGTGCCCTAATGCTGCATGAGCTAGAGTATGTGCTCTTACTGCTCTTTCGTATGCATGCCCAGTTAACATTTTTTCTACTGAATTTTCAGCGTATATTTCGCAAAACAGTTCTTTCAAGCCGCTGCCACTCATTATGCAACCGATACTGCCAAGATAAGATAATAGGAGATGAAAGCCACCGAGTCTTACGTGCACAGAAGATAATTCGTCCGGACAACAAGCAACAATTTCTCTAGCTTTATAAAAAAGTGGTTGATCGAATGTTACAAAACAGTTTTTTTGATTTACTAGTTTACATTTTCTATCGGCTTCTAAAAGAGAAGTATAAATCGTATCGTAACTGCTTGGTAAATGGTTAATAAAGGGTAAGAAATGAATTTTACTTTTTTCAAATTGTTTGTTCTGTGTCAAAATTTCCATAAATCCATTCCAACCTGGAAATTGATCGGCTTTAATTGATCTCCCACAAAGCCAGAGAAAATCTGTTCGTGATATTTCAATATCAAGCGACATGGGACATATATTATTTAAATTTTGTACATTAATATTTTGCAATCCGGAATACGAAGGCTTTTGAAAATGACGTAAATCAATTTTTCCGAATGCTCCCATTTCAATAGATTTAAGTACTTTTTTTAATCTAGGGACTTTTTCACTGCCACTCACAGATTTTTCCGGCGTCATTATTTGTATTCCACCCATTGCGTGAAACGTATGCTTATCATCTAGCGTATTTAGATTGTGGTCCGCATTGTCGAATACAAATTGAAAAAACGTGTTATCGAATCGTAATTGTTGCGGGTGGCTCAATACAGACGCTTCAAATAATCGAGACTCTTCATAGGTAGCGCAAAATCCTAGTGCACTTAAAATTTGAATTAAATCTTTGGAGCCGTACTTCCTATTTAGCGTCGCTGCCAATCCTATTTGGAGACACGATAAAAACGATTTTGGTCGCGTAGCAGAAATAATTGCATGCGCGATGCTTATTATTTTACTTGTATAGTGTTTGTAAGAATTCTTTTTTTTCTCGTGTAATAATACTGTTTCAAGAAATATCTTTAATGTTTCCGGTATGTCGTTCTCAACACTATCAAGAAATAAATCTGGCGATGGATACACACTCGTTTCATATAACTGACTTCTAATATCTTCTTCAATTATTTTTCCTGCTAATTCTACAATTCTCTTACGCTCCTCTCCCACATCTCTTTTTTTTTGTTTGTACCACGATTCGGTTAATATTTTTTCGCCGGCATGCACTAACGTGATAATAGGCCCTTGCTGAGAAGAATGTATAATTATGCTATCACCAAATATTCTTGTTAAATAATTTTTAAGGTATTTTGTTGAAATCCATTCCGAGCCATTATAATTGTGCATTATAGCTTTAACGCTGAATTGGCACTCATCTTTATTTTCTAAAATATGAGTTGCTATAAATTTCGCAACTTTACTTGTTTCGGAGTCCGTCGGTTCAATAGCAAGAACCTTTGATAGCGAGTACAATTTCTTCTTGCACTTGTCGTGATATCGTGCACCTACTCTGATTAAGTCATCGATTTTTTCAAGGCGCGCATATACACTTAAACTCAATTGATCGGTCGAAGATTTTAACGTTTCCAGTAAATTAACACGTGTTTCGTTAGAACTTACAATGTGCACTTGTTGTCTTTTAGCCCGGGGTAATCGCTCTTGCCGCTTTAAAAACGCTTCGCTTGCGTCTTTTTCGCAAATAAAACATAAATTCACGAAATCGAAATCCGTGCTACCTGCTCGTGTTGAACCTTCGGAAGTTGAGGGAGAAGCAGTTTGTAACCTTTTAATGGCATATTCGATGTCTCTCTTCGTTGTGTACGCCTTACAGCAGCTCTTATGTAGGATCAACGTCTCGTGTTCACGAAAATAAACATGTTTTTGGTCCTGCCGCTGTTTACTAGCTTGAATAAACTTCTGAATCGTGTCGCCTTTTATTGTGTGTAAATCTCCAGAAAGAAGCGATTTCTCACATATAAGGCATTTATTGTCATCTTCATCCATGGCGACTTATCTGTAATAATAAAGTATAATAATAATGAAATCTCATTTAATTTTCGGTGGTGCAAAAACACTAACTAAATACAAATTTCGATTTAAAAGAGGGACTCGACTTACTAATATCTATGTGAGTAAGCTACGGTTAATAGTTCTCTCTAATGGCCTATATACCTGACCCTCATAATGAAGAGATTAACGGCAAAATTTTGTATACTAAAGGACCGTGAAAGTTTTTCGTAGCACTGACTCATCTGTAAATGACATTTGTCGTACAACACAAGCGAAAAACATTTTCTTACAATACAAGACTTGAATTAAGAACTAAATACTACAATAAATAAATAATTTTATTATGAAACTATTAAAAAATGCCGTTCGCTCGTGTACCAGCGCCGAGCTGTGAAATCGCTCGGCGATGTTCTTTTGCACGAAATAATTATGTTCTTGCTTTAATAATAAAAAAAATTTTTTAAGTAATTCCAATAAATTGTTGAAAATCTAAAATTTTAATGACTAATACAGAAAACAATTGGATAAAGAATTATTTGCAAATAAATTACAATACATTTTCAATATTATACTTATATTACGAAATAATTCTAAGCTAAATTCATTATCACTAATATTCCATGAGAGAGAATTCATTAACAAAAATAGATAATATTATTTTTTGAAGAGGTAAGAGAACAAAACAAGTGTAAATATACGAAGAAAATACATATTATTTTACGTACCAAAGTCCCTGGATACGCAGGATTGCTGCTAACACACCATATGCACAGTATAATTATTGTAAAAGCAAAAAAATGCACAACAAAACGTAAAAAATAATCTTATATACAGCTTTCCAATACTTCTATAGAACAAAAATGTAATGTTCTGCTTTCGAATGCCTCTGCAGTACTGTCGAAGAATCAGACGCTACATTTCTAGTAACGTACTATTTTGAAATACAGACCAAGCCCCCTCAGACTATCGACCAATGTAATTCCTCCACGAAACATCTACAAGGCCCCCTTGAGTCATACAAATCCGTATCTAAAGGGACGCACCTACAAAAGGAAGGATCGGAAACTCTTACCTGGCACATCTGCCCTTATAACTGCGTCATCTTTTCAGAAAATAATATTTATTTTTCGAGCAATAATTTACAGTGAAATAAATGTATATTTACATAAATATTTTTTTTAAGTAATAATAATAATATTATTATTATTATTATTATTATTAATATTTGTAATAAAAACAATAAGAAAAATAATAATATTAAACGTCAAACCCATAGCACAACAGAAATAATGAACTTATTAAATATACTTTATTCATTAATGTTTAATAATTACCTATTACAAGTGAAAATATATGGAGCAAATAGATATTTTTTTACAAAACCTAAGTAAATGAAGGTAAAGCTGTAATACCTCAAATATCCATGAAAATTACGTTAGTATATTATTCCTAACCATACAGATCAACATTTTTCGATTTGCTAATACGAATTAAAAAAAAAATCATCGAAATCGGTCGTATAGTTGCTGAGAAAATGAAAATTTTTGGACGCGAGCAGATTTGAAGCGTTTTGGATCCGAGCGCTGACGGCTTCCCCCACCACCGTGCCGTCTATCGCCGCTCGCCGCCGCGTCGATTTTCATGCGAATTCGATACATTCACATGAATAATTTAAAGACTTTACAATTTCATAATTGTTCCAAAGTATACCTCTAGGTAGCAGATGCAGTCACTTACCTGTAGAACTTTGCAGAATCCCTGTACGCTACTTATTTTAGTCGCAAATGTTAATAAACTTTAATGGTTTGTTACTCTGAAACCACTGCAAGTTTTTCAACTTTCGACGGCTCGAATTAACCGTCATGAAAAACCCTATTTATATAAAAAAAACCTTTTTTTAAACGATCAATATTGAAGGCAATAATGTATTTATTAACTAAGCCAAAATTTTTGAAAAATGCTAAAAGTATTGTAAAATTCAAAAATACACATTTTTCGTATTCCATTCAGTGTTGAAAGCAGTGAAGATTATATGAAAAATCTAGCCGGTGCCGGAGATCATTATTAACAAAAATATAAGACACTAAAAAATCTCACTAAACCTTACTTAATTAATAGTTTTTGGCTAAACTATTTATCGTACGGTGATCGGATTTGCGGATATATATTTATCTTGAATCCAACTATTAATTCCTTTAATATTATTTCAGAACATAAATGTTTGTTTGTTACTATAGTATTATTTACACAACTAAGCATTATTCACTAATTTAAGTTGTATAATATTGAAAAAATGAAATTTTTTTTTCGGTATAGGTGTGATTTTATAGAAAATGTCTAAATAAACCGAAAAATATTCTTGGATTTTTGCCGTACAGTGCTTCTTTTCCGAGATATAAGCGATTCTTGTGAGAAAAGTGCAAAATTCCGCCGTTTCTGTGCGATTAAACAAATTCCTATGGTTTTTCGCACGCAGGCGTATGATTTTCTTATTCTGCATATTTTTCTACATTTTTTAGAAAAAAAAAACAAAAGTGCTCCAAGCAACATCCACCTGGGCACCTTTTTCCGGCTTGTACGCCTGGACTACACATATTATGGGCACATTTGTCATGTGATAATGTCATATAAGAACATCATGCCATTCTATTACATGTACCACAGGGTTAAATTGAAACTTTGAATAATAACATGTTGGCGCTACGTTCTACGCATGTTTGTGAATTGTGGTCCATCACGCAACGCCCAATTTACCGGAAGAATGGTGGTCTAATCTCCCATGATAAATACGGCGTCACCATGATCGGTCACCAAACGTCAGCTAGAAAGCGCAGAAAGTGGCAGCAGTCGCAATTATTCCAAGTTTTAATTGTACCCCAATGTACCTTTTCACAGGCTATCCACCTATTCACAACGCTGCAATTTGGTCAAGTGTTGATATAAATACATATAGTTTATAATCCTCCCCGTTTTAAACACTTATTTATTTATTTTAAATCGACTTTTTTTTATAAAAGGACTTGCCAATTTATCTATTGATATTATAACTTTCTTTTGCTAAAATTAAAATTGACATTTATGTAAAATCGAAGGTATAGGAGAAGTAACACTAAAGAAATGGTAGTCTGACCACGTGAAGATGTTTACGCGTTAATATTTTCATAGACAGATAGATTGAATTTTTACCATATAAGAGTTCGAAAATGCACTTTGATTAAAATAATGAAATAACCATATAGTTAGAGTTAAACTCTTAGAATTTGTGTGACATTAAGGGGTTATGACAGGGTTAAAATTTCAAAAAAATCGATTTTTTTTTATTAAAAAAAATTTTTTTATTAAAAGGTTTTTTGTAGGAAGTTTACTGTAGAATAAGCTCCCGAAACCCACTTTTCGGTACAAAATTTTTTTCAAAAGTTATAGGAATAAAACCAAAAAAAAAATCATGATTTTCGATAATCGTATATTTTATACTATAAGTACCATTTCATGTTTTATAAATGGTTTTATTAAAAGAAAGTACATAAGATGCTATGCATATATCAAATATATATATATGTGTGTGTGTGTGTATATATATATATATGCCTTTCACTGTACGACGCATTGGAAAAAATTTTAAATTTGGCGGTTATCGGCCGAGGTAAATGGTATCTACAGCGAATGGTACTCTAACTAGAATCCTGTTTTACCATAGCACTAGCAGGTTGTCAAACTCGCTGTTAAATGATAAACAGTGATTGTTTAACTAAATAATATTCAGTTCAATTTTTCAGTAAAGATTTTAGTTTTAAACTAATAATTTTAACTGAAAATTGCACAAGTATTTTATTTAGTTTAAAATCTAGGTTATTATTGTGTTATTGTGAGTGTATTATTGTGTTGTGAAATATCAAGATTATAAAAAGCAATAAGATGACTGGCTCAAGAAACAGAAAGCCAGGCTCATCTGCACAAGGAAAGCGTAGGTTTGGAAGAAAGAAGAGGAGGCAAAGGAGGTTCTACAGAAGTGAACCATCGTCAACGACCATCCCATCTTCAAGAAATGAAGCACCATCGGAAGCACATCCTTCATCATCTACTGCACCTGGACCACCAAAGAGAAAAATGCCACTTCCATCGACATCCAGTGCAAAATCTCCAACAAGAACAACTACGCAACCATCAACATCAGGTACAGCAGCTACGCAGTTTGCACAGCCAGAAATTCCAGTATCCAGATCAAGACAGAAATTAACATCAGAGTATGTAGAAGCTGGTTCTATACAATATAGAATTTTTGACATTTCTATACTTTTGCCCGGATTACAAGAATTTCTGGCTTGCAAAAACTGTGGCGGAGATATCACTTTTAATGAAGTTGATATCCGAGGCCTGGGTAGCAAACTATCTATGACTTGTAATAATTGCTGTAAAGCTGAATCCATTGACTCGTGTAGGCAAATTGGTCAAAAGCGTAATTCCTTTGAAATCAATAAGCGAGTAGTTTTAGCAATGAGAGCTCTGGGCCATGGACACACTGGTTTAAAAACCTTTTGTAGAATCATGGATATTTTACCACCAGTTGCTCATAGTCATTTTGGAACTATCAATCATGAGTTAAAAATTTCGAGTCAAAGAGTAGCTACCGAGTCAATGAAAGCAGCTATGCAAGAAAAATGTAATACAGATGAGACTCAGGAGAATTGTTGTGATATGGTTTCCGGTGATGGATCTTGGAGGAAACGAGGATTTTCTTCCCTTCAAGAAGTACCAACGTTGATCCGGAACGACAATGGCAAAGTGATTGATGTGGCACCGAAACAATCATTTTGTAAGGCTTGTGAATCACATCAAGAGGAGGACACTGAAGAATACAGAGAGTGGTTTGAAGCACATCAAGACCAGTGCTCCGCCAATCATCAGGGAAGTTCTGGAAAAATGGAAGTAGACGGTATTGTGGAAATGTTCAAAAGATCAAAGGCATTACACGGTATCAAATACAAGAGCTACATAGGAGATGGCGACTCAAAAGTATACAAGGCCCTCTGTGATGCCAAGCCATATGGAGAAGATTTTTTCATCATCAAGAAGGAATGTGTTGGACACGTGCAGAAGAGAATGGGAACCAGACTGAGAAATCTGAAGAAAACTTTGGCTGGCCAAAAACTGTCTGATGGTGCAGGGATAGGTGGAAAGAACTGTCTGACAGCTCAAAGAATTGATAAACTTACAACATATTATGGCAATGCCATCCGAAGCCATCATCATTCTGTTGAAGAAATGTCCAATGACATCTGGGCAACATTCCATCACAAATCTTCAACGGATCAAGAGCCGAGACACCACCTTTGTCCCGTGGGATCAGACAGTTGGTGTAAATGGCAAGCAGCCAAAGCCAAGGGACAACTGAAGAATTTCCAACATCGAGACACGATTCCTATGGCAATTATGGAGGCAATCAAGCCAATTTACAAGGACTTGACGCAAGCAGACCTGCTGGAGAGATGCATTGGAGGCTTCACCCAGAACAGCAACGAAAGCTTCAACCAGTCCATCTGGAAACTCGTCCCCAAGGAAATTTTCAGCGGCCTCACAGTCTTGGAGATTGGAATTTTCATTGCTGTTGCTTCCTTTAATGGTGGCAAAGCTGGAGTACTTCAGGTGATGAAGAATTTCAATGTGCATCCGGGATCTTCTGCAGTAGACTGGGCCAAGAGTGCAGACGAACAACGGCTTTTCTGGTCAGACAAGAGAGCAATGGAATCTACACTAGAAGCCCGAAAAGCTAAGAGGAAAAGGAATAATCCGGATGATGATTCCTACTCAGCTGCGGCACACTAAACATTTACACAAATAACCCCTATACTTCTCACTCCTAACCAAACACTGAAACGAGCATTCACTACAAGCTTCATATCACTTTTCATCCAACATAGACAATACACACATTACAAAATAAAATGAAAATTTCGTCAGAGCAGAGCTGACAGTTTTCCAGTTTTCTTTTTTTTTCATAACCATGCACATTAGTGATAGTTTAGTCTGCTTGAGTCTGCTGGCTTGCTGTTAGCTCAACAGCTGATCAGCTGTTCTCTGACCTACTTTTTATCAATCACATCTGGACAGAACCTTTTTAGCTTCTAGTGTTCATTTCTTCTGCTCTTTTGCTACATGGATGAGAAACAGCATTTGTAAGTATATTTTTAAATAATTAGAATTTATTATAAAATATTTATTAAGAATACGTTAACTCAAAGTATGTTGAATAATTTTTCACAAAAATTTAGCATACTTTGAGTTTGAATTATAAAAAAAAATTAAAAACTACTGAATTTAATATTTTAACCTTTTTTCACTTATTACATATTTTGTGTTTCAGAGGACATAAGCTTTCATAATGAAGCTTTTTTGAATACGCGTCTCTCCAGTCATCATCCCCAGACAGCTACTTTTGGATTATATTTGGCCTAGACGTTGAAAATTATTTGTAAGTATACTTTATTTTATTAAATATTAAGTAAAACTTTAAATGCCATTTACTCAGAATTAGGTTTTTCATGATTATTATTCACTTGCCGCAGGTTTTCTGGAATTTTTCCGCCCGCACGGGAATTCCAGTTGTTTATAAAGTATTTATTTAACACACGGCTTTCTTCTTTTTCCCTGGCTCGTGGTATCCCTGCAATGGATGGAAAGCGGGAAATGTGGTGGCAATCGGGTGAAAATTGTCCTATAACTCAAATAAATTGGTTAATGAAGTACGGATATATTCTATTTTTGTTATACAATTATTTTCCGTGCAAACAAATTAATGGTGACTCGAAATACAATCATGGGCACGCGGCCAAATTACTAAATCCAAGGCTGCTCTGTAGTGCTAAATAGAAAAAGGGCCACGAAAGTTCCTCTACGAGTGATTCTAATTGAACAAAAGGGAAAACCGCCATCCGCTGAAACGCGCGAAATATTCCTCTACCGAACGCGGCATGTATTCCTCGGTAAATATAAGTTTTCCTCTATATGTTATCCCGTATATTAAATATCAATCCAAACTCTCACCAAAAATCCTCTATAAATACTCCACAAAACCCCAACGGAAACTCCTCGTCAGCTCTGCGACTCGAAACTCCTTCAAAATACACACTAAGATGCCGACCAAGAAAAACTGCAATTTACTGCGGATAGAACTGCTCTAGGAAAGCTCCAGGAACGGAATAGCCGAGGCCGACGCTCCGATCGAGGAAGGATGCCGCGTTTTTCTACTCGACCTTCTTCTTCACGGAAGCACAAGCCCGGCCTCCAAAATTATATAATTGGTCCTCGTTCCTAGAAAAATCCCCTATTGGTTTTCCAGAACTACCACCAATCTATTCCTGTATCGGTGAGTTTCCTCCAGCGCCCCCTTTTCCAAATCCTAATTTATTCATTGGTTGAGAAAACAATTATGGCCCTCTTTACTGATAAAAATCAATCAATCAATATTGATCCCCATCCGGTGGCTCCCCCTATATATAACGAAACTAGACGCGCGAGATTCAAATTCCATTGATCGATCCATATGCTTCACTGCATACAGATCCTAAGATACCAACTGAAATATTCTAATGAATCTCCGCCATGTTCCACTATGCTGAAAAGAAAACCTCTATCGCCATGTGATGTACTATACAGTTCCCCTGTACAGTACTCCGCGTCTATATCGCATCATTCATCACAAATCTATCGCCCGATAGCAGGCGCCCTCTCACTCTCACTCGATCACGGTCGATAACCGAGAGCGCTCTCTCTCTCCCCTCTATCATCGCCCGCGCCACATGCTCTCTCCCTCTCTCTCACTCTCGCCGCTATCACGCGCGCCACAGATTCTCTCTCCCTCTCTCGCTCTCGCTAACAGCTCGCGCACATCATTCTCTCTCTCTCGCTCTCACACACACACAGCCTCGTGCATGTGACCGCGCGTGCGCCGCTAGCTAACTTCCTGCCGTGCCCCCTCCCGAGCGCCGGCGCGCCGCGCAGGTGGAACTCGGGAGCTCACATCCTGCGCTCCGCACGCGGCCGGTCAGAGGCAACTCCTGAGAGCGCCACCGAGCGCTGGCTCCGCTCCAGGAGCTGTCATCTCCCCGAGAGTGAATCAGCTGGCCATATAATAATGTTCACGACGCAGCAATAATTATTGCTACGTCGCAAAACAAATATGGTACTATTTTAAAAAATTTAAATAATTTTATTGCAGGTACGTCGAAGTTGGATATAGATAATTCTGTCGAGGAAGCCGAAAAATATCTGGTACAGATGATAAAAAATATAATTCATCCTTAACTTTTGATGCATTTTGGTTGTATCGTTATGGAAACATAACATACATATCAAATCTCCCGCTAACTAGTGAAGTTATTAAATTACATATTTTAAGAGCCTGCTAAGCAAGTTTTGAACGAAAGAATTTATTAAATGTACTGTGTGAAATTAGATCCTTTGGAATTCGGATATATTTTCGAAAAAGAATTTTTGATTCCCCAAAAAGTTGCCATTTCTTTTCCACCGATTGATGAATTGGTACCAAATTATGTTTGTAAAAATTATTCAAGAAGCACATGCTGTTGTAGAATACCATAAGAATCTACCATATATATCATTTTGTATTTGTCGCTCAAACAACATGTTTAAAAATCCTAATGATTTAAAAGACAAAAATTATAATTTTAGTTAAAATTTTAAACTGTAATTATTACCTTATATGTTCATTAATATTTTCATAAATAAGACATTATTGATTAATGAGCTCTCGTTTTTCAGCATATCTTATAATACTAGCATCTAATTTTCTGATATATTCCATACTTTAATAATAATATCAAAGTGCTTAATTGTAATTTAATAATAAATCTATGTAAATAATCAACATTTGGTTATTTAAACAAAAAATGTGCAATAAAATTAAAAAAAGACAATATTGGTACGAAAGAAGTATAAATCCTGTTAATTAGGGGACCATTTTTGTCTGGTAAAGTCGACAAATTAAATCAGCGCCCCAAAAAACATAAAAAAAACATTAAGTTACTTCGAGAAATCGAGTTGAATACGAGTCTTATATACTGCGCCCGAACTACATCGTTTTTTGTCATTTTCATCTTTTAACTCAGACCTTTTAAACTATGAAAATGTACCGCACTGGCGTTACTTAAATTCTAAGGAACTTTACAGTGTCATAATATGGTAGAAGGACATTGGAGGTCGAACACCGACTAATCGATTGCAAATTAAAAAGAGCTTTATCATTCGAAAATTGGAGAGGGGAAACACATACGATCTATATTACAGAAATATAATCACGATGTCGCGATGTGAGAAATCAACTCAGAAAGTGGCTTGAAAAACGTGAATACTCAGCGAGGGAGAGAGTCCGAATCGTAGAACGACAGCCCCGTCAGAGCCGGAATTACATAAATGACAGCTTGAGCGGAGACGTCTCCTGTCAACATGGGCTCGCCTCTCCCCGTGTAGAATGTGTCGTAGCAGTCACCCAGCCGCGCCGCGGGCTCCTTCGCTGAGTGTTCACGAGTTGGCTTTTCGCATTGCGAAATCGTGAATATTTTTGTGATATAGATCGTGTGAGTTTCTCAAAATTTAAGTGACGCCAGAGCTGTACGTTTTCATTATTTAAATTGTTTATTTTGTTATTTCAACGTTTAATTTTATAGCTATTTAATGTCAAGTTTTTTCTATTATTTTAATTATTTTACACCAGTTTTGTCACCCATAATGATGATTATAGTGCATTAGTGTTACCTATCGTTTTTATGGTAAAAAATTATTTTTATATAATTTGTTAAAACGTAGTCGTTTACACTTTTATAATTATACTTTTATAATTATATTTACTTAATTAAGTATGCTCCTGAAGAGAATCCCAATATGGTTTGAAACGTCGACTATAATCAAACATTTTTTTTGCGCGAACAGATGACTAAATCCATTTTCTACTCCTAACAACAATACATACGTTGAGCGACATACATGTTTCATCATAAATTATTTTCTTATATTTTTAGAATCTCAAGAACCAGGCGAAAATATTAAAGTTATAACGACAGAAAAAAAGTCAAACGGACAATTAGACCAAAAGAAAAAGCAGCAAATAAGAGATAACTACGAAAAACGATTATGCAACATACATTCTCGATCACCGA
This sequence comes from Philotrypesis tridentata, assembly GCA_018906965.1. Lineage (NCBI taxonomy): Eukaryota > Metazoa > Arthropoda > Insecta > Hymenoptera > Pteromalidae > Philotrypesis > Philotrypesis tridentata. The sequence continues at coordinate 27,534 of JACCIB010001147.1, read as the reverse complement.
CGGGGTTATCAACAAGTTCAAAATCCAGTCTGAAATCGAATGTAAAAATATCAAAAAATTCTAAGCTTTCGAACGAATTATCACATAATATTTTATCAAATTATGATTCTTTAGAGAAAAGAATAAATTTGGCAGCTATGGATGTATACAACGTCGAGTATGATTCGTCAAGTCCTTCGTATACTCCACCTATTACCCAAATTTCAACTGATTATCAAGAAGATACCTCTGGGCCTGAAAATTTAAGCCTTCGTAAGTCACCTGAAGCGTCTTCAGAATATGATGCAGGATCTTGTTTTCGATCGATAAATACAGAATATTTAAAGCAAGATTATTGCTCAACGAATTTAATGGTAGGTTTCATATATAAATATATGTACATAGATTTTCTATCATTTTCCTTTTGCGCAAAGTGGGGGGGGGGGGAAATATGTAGAACGAATAATATTTGTAGATGTTGCTACGCTGGAATACTTAATTTAAATTAACCTAATGTTGTAATATGCCTGGACATCTTTTATTTGATTACATGTACTTAACTATGACCGACCTATGACGGACATATGTCCGATACAAAAATTTAGTAAAACTCAAATTACGGACGTATAAAATCAGAGAAAATGTTCATATATTTTCATACTTGTGATCGTGAATAAAAATTTTAAAAAATGTAATGAATAATAGTTCAAAACTTTTTATTTAACAGATTCAGCCCGGCTAATGCATAAGCTAATTTTTACAATTCAGTAAATAATTTTCGATTAATCTCCCAATAAAATATAGTTTTGATATTCCAATAATTCTTTGAATCATAACTGATAATCAAAGCAACAGAAAAAATGTTGCTCAATTTTTTCGCATTAAGATAGTAAAAAATTTACTTTATTTTTTAATAATTCATAAGTCATGCCAGACTGAAATTGTTAAACATTAACGATGTAGATCTTTCTTTGTAACCTACCGAAGTCCTCTTTGTGAGTCTTATACGGCTCCTCCCACTGCCCCATACCATACCATGGTATCGGCCAGTGATGTTCTTTAGTTTTTTGAAAATTATTGGGTATAGTTTGGGTTGACATGTGACCAACTTGTGACGGACATACATTGAACAATATTCTTATGTTCGTCACCTACAACACCACATCGACCAGACTTCCAAACGTGATGCAAGCTAGTTATTTAACTTCGTCCTGATAATTTCGTTATTTATTTAAAATCAGTAATAATGACTTAATAGCAAAATGAAAGTGAATCGACAGCTGAATTTAACCTTTAAGGCATACGCCAGAACTGCCACTTTTTTTCAGTATTTTGCTTTCTCAAAGAGAAATCTTTGTAACGGTGCAAATTTTGAAATTGAAAATTTCGACGAATTTCTATGGTTTACATATTACTCAGTGAGAAAAATTTGTTTAAAAATGTATGTATTAAGTGTCCGAATCACGCGGTAAGCGCTCATACGATAGGAATCAGCATAAAACTAAAATGGTATTTTTTCAAAATTTTAAAATAATATTTAGATTAATAGAAAGCAATTTAAAGTTGCCAACCTATATCTGCAGAATAGCTAGAGTACAAGTGTCTATATATTATCCGAATGTTAACGAAAACAATAAAATAGGATGATAAATTTATCAAACTGGAAGTTGAAGAAGGGCTCAGCCGGCTAAAAATTTTGATCGGAACTCGGAGCTCTGCTCGGAGCAGAGATTCGGCCCGTTGAGTAAGGGTCGCAGCAAAAAATAGGCAGACATTACTTCACCACAACATTTGTTATGAATAACATTTTTAAATAATGCATGGTATATTGAGTTAGCAAATTACATAACGTTAAACAAAAATTTGAATCGCGAAAATTGGTCAATATATCTCAATAAAACATTAATAATATGATATAAAGCGAATAATGATATTTTAATTAACTGTGCAAAACTTGATATTACAATAATTCTGTAATCTCATTTATATTTTGTCGGATAAATATCATTATTGAAATCGCCAATAAATAACAAAATGTATTTTGTTTTCACTTGTGACTATTTAAAATACAGGACCTACACTGATTGAAGGATTTCCAAAAATTTGGTTCATGCTTTAAGCAAAGAAGAAGTCAAATTTTGTTACAAGATTGTGTGACTGTTATTAATATAATTTTCACAGAAAGCAAGCAAGAGAGTAAGACGCTACGGAAAGCGCATTGACAAGAATGGGAGAGAGAGTCTTAAGAGAGGTAAGTAGAACCCTCGCCCCCCAAACAAACCTTTTCGAGGTAAAAGGCTGACAAGTATAAGGTCGTTTCTTCATGTAAAAATTGAATACATTAGGAAGCCCCCACTGCTCGCTCACCTCACCAACCCCCAGGTGAAGAGTGTGATGTGAGAGCCGGCACGCGTAGTTTAGTGTACTTGTGAGAAACCGATGATTTAGACTTATACATTCTAGAAATGATAATTGTGATACAGTAAATACTGTATTATATAATTTATTACTTCCATAATCTATCAGAGTCATAGCCGTGAAAGATCGGTTCCCGTCCACCTGTCATTTCCACCTTTTACCTTTACCTATGAATTCAGCCATCTATCCAACATCTTTAACCTCCACTTATCGCCATCAATCATAACTTTCACTCTCTATCTACGATCTTCGATTGTGAACTTCCTTCTATAAATATGTTCGTAACCTATCACCTCAACTTATCACCACTAACCTTGACCACCAGTCACCTGCATTGTCCACCTTTTACCTCTAATCATGTATTCTAACCTTCCCGCAATTTTTTCAAATCATAAATTCCAACATTCACCTATTCCTCCACTTATCACCTGCACGCATGACTATTTTCCGGCTGCACACATAAGTTCTACCTACTACCGCTATCCATAATTTCTATCCACTACCAAGCACCTCCACTGATTACTTCCACCCACCACCTACCCTTTATATTCTCTGTCCACGTATCGCCTCCAATCTTAACCTCCAATCTCTGTCTGTGACCTTCAACCTTTCACCTTTACCTGTCACCTATACACTCACTTATCACCTCCAACCTTGATTCCTTAACCTAACTCAATCCTGTACCTATCACCTGCAGCATCAATCTATTTCTCATGATCTCCATCGTCCACACATATCCTCAACCTCCATATATAACCTAAGCTACCACCTCCACCCATGACTCCTACCCTCTACCTACTACTTCGACCTAAGAGCTTCACAACTACCCTCACCTAACCTTACCTATACTAACCAGATCTTACTTTACCTTACCTAACCTTAACCTAATCTAACCTAGCCTAAAACCCTCCAGACCTGAATATCTTGAAGGAAAGTAGGCCAACCGAAGTGATATGAAAATTTCAAAAATTTAGAACTAACAAATAGTGGGGGCTAAAAAAGTGACAGGCGAAAATGCAAAATAACATAGAAATTAAAAATTTTGGGAGAGGGCCTATAACCTTATAACCAAAATAAAATGGAAATTGAAGAAATTTAAATCAAAATTGAGGGGACTCTGATCTTTGTGGACTATACATTATCTCGAACTATCACATCTTTTTCGTACCTATTTCACATCCTTACCTAACTTCAATCTTCCACAAACTTAATATCTTGAAGGCAAGAGGGCCAATTAAAATAACATGAAAATTTAAAGAATTTAAACCTAAATTGATGGGAAGAAGAGGAAGCCAAATAAAATAACATAGAAATTGCAACAATTTAGATTTAAATTTGGAGAGAAGGCTTATAACCTTATAACCTAAATTGCATGAAAATTCAAAATTTTCAGAATTTTAACCTAATTTAAAATAACCTATTTTAACCTAAAAGCTTACTCATCCACCTATTACCTGCGCTGTCCACATATTCCCTTTAATAATGACCTTTACCCTCCATGCATAACCTCCACCTATGACATGCCCACTCCACCTATGATAACCTCAATTAACCTTAAATATTTGACTTTAAGCCCATGAGTTTAAGTCTTCACCTATTACCTTCACCCATGACCTTCAAAATCTAGCTGTCATCTCTACCCTTCATTTGTAACACCTCCAATTATGAATTCCATAGTACACCTATTACCTGCACTCATAACCTTCAAGTTGCACGCATAAGCTCTACCTATCACCTACACTCTCCACTAAATACTCCAATCATGATCTCCATCTTCCATGCATAATCTCAATCTATTACCTCTATCAATGACTTTCTTCCTCTATTTCTCAAATCATGTATTTTACAATCCATCCATAGTAAAAATGAACTAAAAACGTAGTATTTTGAAAAATAATCATCTTCAATATTTCGTATAAATTGGGTGAAAATATACGGTAAATAGTAACTAATTGTCTTCAAATTATAATAGAATCTAAGTTAAGAATTAATCAGTCTGAACACAAAATTTTAGCTTGTTCTATGGATTCGCTCCAGAGATATCTACCGGATAATTTTTCCACCTGAGTTAAAATGAAACTTTGAATTTTTGTGACTTCTGCCTTGTTCTACGCATGTCGGCTGAGATTTGGTGATCGATCACGCTGACGCCGTTTACCATTGAGAGGTTAGGTCACCTTACTTCCCATGGTGTACTTGACGTCGCGTAATCATTCAGCTGACATGCGCAGAACAAGGCGGGAGTGTACATACTTTATATACATATACATACATTTTTTTACTGGAAAACACGTAAAACATGGAAATTCTTTTCCAAAACTTTTTTTGAGTTACAATATATAAGTAAAGTCTGACGAAGTTGTGATAGTATAATACCTATTATTTTATAAAAATAGGTATTTAGTGTATCTTGATTGAAGAAAGAACAACATATCCCAACAAAAAGAAAAGTTGAAAATTCACGAACTAGACCATTGTCACCGACAGCTAGTCAACGCGACGCTCACCTAAACCTCACCCGAACCTAGGAAAAGGGATTCCAGAGTTTTACACTTGGTGATGTTTACAGGAAAGAGCGACAGAGAGAGGGACACATAAGTACGGCGGAGCAAGCGAGTTTTTGGAAAATCATTCCCGATTTTCGTAATGCAAGAGTTGGACACTTGATCCAGAACTTTGAACAACAGGACATCTTGCTATATTATTTAACTCCGTATACGAAATTCGTGAGTAACATCATAAAAACCCCATAGGAAACCCATATAGACCACCATACACCATGCACCGACGTACAGTTGACGAGATTGCTAGTTTTCGAAAACCATTGTCAACTTGGCTGCTTCTTCAAAGTTCTGGGTCAAGGTGTCCGGTTCTTCAAAGTTCTGGATCAAGCGTCCAGTTCTTGTATCACGAAAATTGAGGATGACTTTTCAAAAATATTTTGAGATGGATGGTTTTCCAACGCATTTCTGAGTTGGCTATTTTTCGGAAACTTCTGAAACGGACGGTTTTCAACTATTTTCGGAAATTTTCGAGTTCTTAGTCTGAGATCGTTTTCACCCCATCATTTCAGGGTCAAAAGCGTATAAAGGTTAAATCTACAAATTAGACTAAAACGAAGTTGATACAGAACATAAGTACATTTTTGGAGTCGCTGAATCCAAATCCAAGTGCGGTTTAATCACGTCACCTCAAGGTCAAGGACATTCATCAATTTACGAAATTCATGGAAATCAAGTTATAGCAGTACATGCATATATATCCAGAGTCGCTGAATCTAAATTCCAGATCGATTTGATACCATTAAATCTGGTGTAATTGTGGTAACATCTATTATTTGATAAAAATAGTTAAGAAGAATATTTTAATTAAATAAAGAACATAACAAAGTCTCACAAAACAAATAAAGTTTCAAAATTCAAAACCCACGAGCCAGACCATGTGCACTTTATATTTTAGAGGTCGTTGAATCTAATCCGAGGTCAGTCGAATTAGACAAAAACAAAGTTGTTACAGAACATACGTATGTTTTGGGGGTCGCTGAATCCAAATCCGAGATCAGTTTGACCTCATTACCTCAAGTTCAAGGTCAAATTTACGAAATCAAAGGAAACCGAGTTTTCACAGTATACACGTATATGATGCGGGTCGTTGAATCCAAATTCGAGGTCGGTTTGGTTCCATCAAAATGGAGTCAAGGTCATTTCAAGGCCCAATACCCAAAATTAATACAAAAGAAACTGAAAACACGGTATCTTAGGGTTTTAAACTTAATCTATCAAATTTACGTACTGAATTGACCTTTTTAACTTCATCACGTTGTATACGGTCGAACAACGAAATTATGCGAAGCATTTTTTAATATGATGGTGTACAGATAGTAGCAGAGACATTACGTGATAAAAAGGAAGGAAGCACATAGCAATTTAAGATGATAGGCTCTTATAGATAGATAGATAAACAAATAGACAGACCCTAAGATGATAGGATCAATCCGACCTTGATTTTTAACTCAGCGACCCTCAAAACAAAATGTTTATGGTGGGTTTTGAAGCTGTTTGTCAATTTCGTCGGATTGACCTTTAATGTCCTTGACTCTAAGGTTATGAGGTAAGACCGACCTCAATCTAAGATTCAAGGGCCTCCCAAAACCTAAAGTACAACTATAACATACAGTCTGGTGAAATCAACACATCTTTTCGAGCCAGAATGTAAAAATTTATTTTTAAATTAAAGTCGCCGACGTTTCGAACCTAGCTTGATTCCTCTTCACGGGCTCTACATACAAAATTTAAAATTTTTAAAATACCAATTCTTACTAAAATTACGTAACAATTTTCAAAATTATAAAACATAATAAATATCTTATAAAATTTAAACTATATATAACTATAACTCTTTGCTTAAAGAAGCATACTAACAGAAGGAACGAAAGGAAGTTTCGACAACTGCAGGCTATAATTACAATAAATCATTAATAAAACGTTTAAAACAATTAAACAACTAAATTTCGGAGAAGACAAAAAATACATTCACGAAGTAAGCAATAATTAAAAAATACTTATAATCTGGTCTGTGGGTTTCGACTTTCTTTGTGGGGCTGTGTAACCATAGCGAAACAGATTGCTGTGCGTATTAAAACGTCAAGATTCTAGACGGAATCGGTACAGAAATGGAACATATATAGAAACGACTTGTACATATGACAGATAACATGTGGATTAAGTGCATACAAAGACTTTCTTTTATAATTGAATGAAATATGCAAAGGCTACTGCAGATTTCTCACGAAAAAAGGCTCTCTGAGAAATTGGCTGAACTACTATATCTCAAGACTATGAGTATTGTGCTTAGCGCCCTGCGAAATATTTTTTTTATTCATAAAAATTTTGAACGAAAGCCGTTTTCCATAAGAAAACTGTGAGGACATTATTTTTTTACTAAACTTCCAAGGAATTTTTTCATTAATAGTAGCCATTTTTTTGTATTACTCATAATATTTACAAAAAATTTTAAGTTATAAAGGATACAATATTAATTTATATTTTTGGTATTCTTCAGTTTTCGTTTCTTTAATCTAATCCGTTTCCAAATTATTTACAAGTGGTACAATATACCACTTATCTGAAGTAAGTGGTATCATGACATATTTGCGCTTTATTAATGGAAGCTCAATACTGATTATTTCACTTGTTATTCTTGCATGGTATGAAAATAAGTCACTTGAAATTACTCCATTCTTACAAAGTTTTTGATTTAGTGATTCAAGTTTAGTTCCTAATACAACATACTTTTCGTTACTATTTTTTACACCTCGTACAGGCAATAAATCATTTATTATTATTAATTCGGTTTTGTAAGTAATAACAGTGGAATTGTGTCTTTTAATAAGTTTATCATATTCGGTTGTGTGGAAAAGTGTCTGTTTATAAATAAAACGGTGATACGATTTAACATCCTCTGCAACCTCTTCTTGTAGATATTGTTCTACAACAACTTTCGTATTTAACGATAATTTATAATAATGGCAACAAAAATATGAATTTAATTAAATACATGGGCCAACGGCCATATAACTAACACCACAGTCTGGCTGGCGTACCTAAAAGAAAGGGCCGCGAAAATCCTCTACGACGAATTTACTTTCCACCAAGGGAACAAAGTAGTATTCAAAAGGGAAACCGCCATGTGAAACTGAAAAAGTCGCGAAAAGAAAGAGAGAGATCTCGAATCAAACCGACACGTTCCGAGCGGCAAACCGGCTTCCACCCAAATAAACGAAACAACTTCCACCATGGAAAAATAAAATAGAACTCTCACCAAAATCCACTAATAGTTTCACCCAATATCCTCAATACCAGAACTCCACCAATTCTCCACAGCTCCACCAAAACTCCAAACCAAGGACGTCTCCAACGGCCACGAGGCTGAATTAAAATATGGCGTCACTGACTGGCGAACAGAAGATTGGAGGGAAAAAAATCCAAGCTGTTTACCGGTACAAAATCCAGGAACAGAGTGAGCGAGGACGATGATCCGCTCGGGGAAGAAGCTGCGATTTTCCCACCTCGCCTCCTTCCACACGGGAGCGTCGTCCTGGCTGGCAAATTTCCATTGGTCCTGGAAACCTCCAAAATTCGCAATTGGCCTATTTAAACACCACTACTAATTCGTCACTTATCTATGAAATTTCCCAGCGCCCTCTTTTTCTATTCCTAATTTTCCCATTGGCTAATAAATCAATTACCGCCCTCTATATCATTCATCGATATGTAAATTCCGCGCCCCCTTTATTGATCTTAATCAATTAATCAATATCGATAGCCGTAAGGTGGCTCCCTCAATACATAAACTAACAGCCGCGCTAATTTCGAAATCCACAGAACGACTTAAAGAATTAATTGGAAAACAACCTTAACATTTCATGCTATTCGATAGTGGAAACCAAACGTTATCTCACTATCCCTCTATTCCCCTATACTCCTGTAAAGAGAAAACCTCTATATCGAACATATATCGATATTCCTTTGTCAAACACTCTCAAATTGTTGTCATATTCAATACAGTGTTGAATTCTGCAGTGGTTCATTAATGAGATAAACTGTTCTTTTGCAATATCGCTGCAGTTTGGATTACCAAATATATGGAAATTATTTCTTATGTTACGAATTTTATTGTACGATCTACATACTTGCAAGGAAATTGATTGTATACCATGGAATAAATGTTGTATAACACCATTAAAATGCTCATACGGAAAAGCAAACCATGCCCAAGAGCGCCATATTTTTTTACATATAGAGGTATATGTAAGAGCATGTGAACGTTATATTTCATAAACTGTTTTCCATAGAGGCGTTCAACACCCTCCACAAATTGATAGAGTGCCTTTTCAGCTAGTAAAAACAGGTCATCTGCAATTTTTTTTTGATAAAAAATATTCATGCTGAAAACAAAAAGTAGTAAGTGTTCCAAATAATTTTTTGGAAGCAAACCATACAAACATGGAATAGAATAGTATAATATAATATTCTTCAATTCACTAGCTTTTAATTTACTTTCCGTAGTACCTCGAGGAACTCTCGTTATTTCTGTTGGTGGTTTGATTGCTAACAATCTTTCATTAACTTCATGTAATTTCAAACCCATGTACCATTCCTTCTCATTATTTTTCGAGTCAAACCACTCAGTTACGAAAAGTTGCCCCACTCCTAAGAGACAAGAATGCATATAATCGGGTGGAAAGCCATGGATAACGTCGAAATTGGGAATAGTTACTACAATTGATGGTCATTTTATGCCTCAAACAATTTCGTCAGTTTCTATAGCTAATTTGGCATCTTTTAAATATTGTTTTTGAGATCTGGGAGTACCGCTTGATCCACAGTACATTCTTGAGTAACCTCGACCTACAGGCATAGATTTTCCTGGATGATAGCAATATGAGCAACCAAATTTGCCATTATATTGCGTTTTGTTTTGTACTTGAGGCCTAGTAATCGAATCAAGAGATGCTAAAATCGTATGGACTTTTACTGTAATTTCTTGTCTAGTTCCGTACGGGATACATTTAAAACCATTTAGAGATTGTTCCTTCAATTCGCAACAAAATGGTTCCAAATATACATTCATAGGTGGTTTATTTCCATAAAATAGCCTTGTGAGCATTGCATTATTTTTTCGAATACGATAAGGGAGTTCATTTACTGTCACTAACTGGTGTCACGCCTCTGTTTGACGTTTTAAACAAGGATACACCATCCGTATTCCATTGAATGGTTATACCATTTTCAGCAATCACGTTGCGTCTTTTCATACGTTTATATAATTCGCTATTTATAACATCACTTTCTTCGCATTCTTTTCGCATGTCTAAATACAACTTTGATTCCATCAGTTCAATCAATTGACTTTTTAAAGGTAAATAATAAAAAAAATAGCCATTATCATATAACTGTTTCTTCAAATAAATTTTTTTTGCAGTAGCTGTATTCAACTCTATTAATGCCTGCACTGAAATCCAAATTATTAGGACACTCTGGGCAATAGTAACACTCTATATGTTGATTCGGAAAACGATTTTAAAAACTGGTATTTCGATTTGTACTCATCATGCGGAAGGTGGCAGTCAATTAAGTTTAGAAGATCTTCTCGAGCAACATTTGTTAATTTATGTCTTAAAGAGAAAATTAAAATAAGCATTTCACTTTCTGCCCTGGATAATTCATCATATAATTTTTTATCCGGTAATAAATGCTGTAACATAATAGAAAAAAATAATTAATTCAACAGTTAATTAAATTATTAATTAGTAAGAAAAAAAATGTATTGCCTTGACAAGAATTATATAGATTTATTAGGCATATAGGTTTAACAAACGTATATGTAATGCTGCAAGAGCTTAAACTATATATTGAATGGAGTTGCTAAAAAATAGGAAACAATTTATATTAAAGGATTGGGTAATGACACAGTTAACGATCAATAAAAAAACTTTTTTCGAAAGCTGTAAAAATTTCATCATTTGTGTAAATTTATTCCCTTTATTTTAAAGTATTCGTTCAGATCTACAATTTAAGCTATTTAACTCTTAAAAACATTAATTTTTCATCTCACAAATCTATTGTTATTAAGATCTATTATTATTATTTTTACAGAAATTTTTGTTCGGCGAGCACGGTTCTAAGCGTTTCGGTAGTCGAAATTAAATGTTTAATGTGGCTCCAGCGTTGGATATCGTAAGCTGGTAGAGCAGCTGTGAGCCTTACAAAATTTTATTACATAAACATAGGAAATTTTACTATTACTCTAAGAAATTTAAGTTTGTTGTTTATTTTTGACAAAATTTAACATTGAGTTAAAGCAGAGAAAAGAGAAACAATAAATTTTTTTTGTCGTTGCAGTAAGCTACACATTTTCTGTACGTTACTGCGGCAAGAAAATTGGCAAAGTCGCAACCATAGGTCGAAATGTAAGCACGCTTAGCTTTTGTTCGAAAATCTCTTCCATCCTGAAGTTCTCTTCGGAAGCACTTGCAACAACTGTGTTGCGTCAAAAAACGCCACGCTACAGGTCATGAGGCTCCATCTCGGTTGCGGCACCGCCGAGTTGGTGATGTGGCTATCAGCGCGAGCGCTCGTCTCTTCCAGTCAGTTTCGAGCCACCACACTAGCAACATCACATGCTGCAGGTATCACTTGAGACAAAGGAATCAGTAGATTCACTACGTACTCGTCAAGTTTGTAAGGTCGTCGTCTTGTGTTCGATCTTTTGGTCGTAAGTGCATTCTCACTTTTTATATATTTTTCTCTCCAATTCATACTAACGCGATCTCTGCTTCACTCTCAATCTCGACTTGTTCTCTAACTTTCTTTCTCTTTCCCCCATCTTTCTTGCGATCGGGTCTTCGCTCGCGACTTGTCTGAGTCGCCCAGGTTCTCTACGTAAAACCTTTGTTTTCATGTTTTTAACTCATGTGTAAGATCTCAATATGAGATCCTCGCTTCGCCTACACACGTATACAATCTCGTTTTTCACTCGCGTAGCGTATAAGTTTCGAGATGGTTTTATGCCAAAAGGCTTTCCCCTCTCACTGAGCGAAAATAAACATTTCATGTATTCCGCTCAAACCGACGAGTTTGTTTATTTCGACAATCCCGTTCCCGTCATTTCCTCAAGAAAACTCAACCAGCGAACGCCTCTTTATTCGGGCATTTCGCACTGCGATTCATGGTGCTTCCTCTAAGGTGTGGACAAGGAGATTGGAAAGGTCGTACGAAGTCAAGCAGCACTAGTATATATAGGATATTACACTTTCAACGAGGCACCGCAGACCTTCCATTTTCCCCTAGCTAATGTCCCGAAATTCGATGGACGTATGCAGGGATGGTTGACTTTCCAGACGGAAATATCGTTGGATAGAAGACTACTTTTTTACGTTAGGATCAAGTGAAAAGCATCGCTATCTCTCGATGAAGTCCCCGATTTTGCCACTTTTTACACGTTCGTTGAGACCATCAGCAGCCGCCTATCGACGTTGGAGGAAGAGACGAGTGCCAATACATCCAGCGCTAAGATATCCAAGATGTTATGGAAGCGGCCTGCTCAGCAGGACTCGTAATGGTGCTAAGGTCAAGAAACCGAACATCCGGCGCGCGTTTTCGTGATGACGGAAACGTTCTCTTGATCATTATCAGGGCGATTATTTCGCAAAGCTCAGACACCGTTGGGAATCGGTGAAGGCGCAAAAGTTATGCTCTGTTTGCTTGCTTAGTTCCTCGGACAAATGCAAGGGTCGTAACGCAGACAGTGCGGCAAGGATCACAATTCTCTCTTACGTAACGACGAGCAGGATGGTCGTCTCGATAAGGAACCCATTGCCGATAAAAAGGCATGACTAGGCATGGGCGTTTATAATACGTTGACTAGGGCTCTCCAATCCCAACTCACGATGAACGCTATATAGTTCAAGCCATAGGCGCTTATGGCGTATTCGTCGAAGCTCGTACGCTTCTAGATACGTCTGCGACTGCCAATTTAATTACCGTGGAATTGGCTAAGAAAGCCGTGCCAATAAGAACGATTAATAGAATCAACATCAGGACCGATATATGTGTAAAGGTCCAATTTAGGTTTAAGCACTCAGGTTATCAGAAGGATTTAATCTGTTTGATAGTCCCAAAGATTGCGCGCTTCATTCTTGAGGAGCCCTTCCCACGCGAGTTAGTGTAACTACCTAAGAACATGCATTAAGCCGACCCCGAGTTCCATCAACCCAGACCGATCGACATGTTAATTGGTTCGGGAGCAACGATGTCTATGCTCTACGATGACAGTTCAGAATTTTATCTTTAGAAAACTCATTTGAGATGGATGATAGTAGCCGACTTTGACAACGATGAACCCCCCCCCCCCACGTCCTTATGTCACTTGACACGTTTAGAAAGGCAGATGGATAGGTTTTGGGATATCGAGGACGTATCCGGCTCAGACGCACAAATCGACAATCGACTGGTGTGCAAAAGGATTTACGATAAGACCACCGTGCGTTAGCCAGATGGTCGCTATATAATTCGGTTGCCGTTTCCGGTGACTAAACCCGACCTGGGAGAGTTCAGAGTGCAAGCTCTGAAGCGCTGTCGAAGCTTGGAGGGGAAACTTGACCGCCATGACATGAAACACGAATACTCTCGTGTACTCAAAGGGTACATCTAATTAGGATGTTGACCGCATGATTCTCTAAGGCAACACCACTATCGTTTTTGTTGGCTCCAGAAACCCCCACAGATTTTGAAACCTTTTAGATGAATCGCGTCCGCGAGATTCAGAAGTTAGGAGACCAGGCATCTGGCGTTACGTACCCATCAAGAACAACAAGAATGAGGTTTCCTGGACCAACTCGGCTGCAGAAATTGGAAACTCTCTGGTCACCGAACATCGTCTCAACAGTTCAAAAACTAGCTGGACAGAGGAAAGGATCATAGGTGCGATCCTCTCGCAATATCCTGCTACCAGAAGTTACTTAGGAATCTCTTATTTTGTTTGCATTGGTTTCCGTCTACCAAATCACGCCGGCATCGTTACATCTTCGTCCAGGAGAAAGCCGCAGCCGAAATTAGCGTTTTCAGGTCCATTCAGTAGGAAGCATTCGCCTATATCATCACCTATCTGACAAAGGAGCAGGAGGTAAAGAAGATCGCTGCTCTCGTTTCATGTTTGGACACTTGATGGAATCATTCATATAGGTAGGCCTTTCAAACACGCCGACATTCCAATTGGAAGCAAGCACCCGATCCTATTACCTTCCGCTCATCCAATCACCCAGCTCTGCTTACTACCAGTTTCAGTGCCCGAAAAGTAAATCGAAATATAAAACTAGGGTATACTTACACACACACGCTCCAATTGCTCATCCCTCGCAACGGGGGGAGCCTCTTCCGTCGGAAAACGGTATGCTACAGAGCATGACGTTCCATCTCGCGCGCCAGCGAGCAGAGAACGGTTCCAAGCGCATGCACTGCTCGTCTCGTCCAGTCCTTCTTGAGACACGAAGCTACCAACATCGCAAGCTGCAGGCATTACTTGAGACAAAGTAATCAGCATATTCATTTCGTACTTATCCCGTTCGTCCGTATCGTATCATCGTTGTCTTGAGTTTGCACTTTTGGTGGTTAGTGCATTCTCTCTCGATCTCGACTTGTTCTCTTGCTTTCTTTCTCTTTTCCTGATCATTCTCGTGATCTTCGCGTACTTTCCCAGTCGCGTGCGACTCGTTTGGAGCGTGCGGTTCAAAGAACGGCCGCACACTCACTTCGTAACTCGTCCAGGTTTTTAACACGTTTTGCACTCATGTGCAAGATCCACACTCGTTTTTCATTCCCGCAGCGTGTAAGTTTCGAGTTTCGGTTATTTCATCACTCATATTAATTTTTCATAAAATCACCATAGATCCACGTGCAACCAACTATAATTCAAGCGTTTTTTATTTCAGATCCTGTATTTTACAGTTGAGTAAAAAAAGATTGCATTGCGAGCGCTGTTTCGTAAAGCCTGCGTAAAAATATCAATTTTGCAATATTTTTACTTCGTGTTTTCATCAGCAACCCCTTATCTCTCGATGGCTATGAATATGGAAATACTTTAAGAATATTATAAAATTTTTGTAGTCCTCTCGAGTATTTTACAAAAGTAGCTGGAGCTATTTCAATATCTCATTTTTCTCCTCAATTCCTGCGCTACAAATTAAGTAAAGCACTTTTTTTATAAAATGTTTTCACAATTTTTTAAATAAGTTTGTTATTTTTATCAAATTCGTTTGAATCATTTCAAAAATTGCATATACTCGTTTGAAAAAGCAAAAAAAAAGTTCTCCACTTAATTTTTAATGCAGTTTTTAAGGAGTAAAGTGAGACATTAAACATTTTTACGCCGTAAAAGGTTCATAAAACACATATAATAGATTTTTGAGATGAAAAATTCATATTTTTAAGAGTTTAATTGTCATAAGTTGAAGGTATGAATGATCACTTTAAAATAAAATTATTACAGCTGTTGTAGGAGTGTCCTATAGATTTTGGAGACACTTCTTTGTTTACATAAGTGTGTATACATTTGAGCTCCAGTGGTTCGGATTCCACTATGTACAACGTGTATATTTCATTGTACATAAAACTGTAGATACCTGTTCCCTTGCGGATTTGCAAGTTGCTCAATAATGGGCTCAATGCACTAATTGAGGACTCGCAAGAGCGCAGGGAATGAGAGTCGCTTATACCGACAGGGATTGTGACTTAAAACAACCAATAAAACAAAAAAAAAACAAAAAATAGTATCATTGTATAGTATCGTGTAGTGCGAAGAGCCGTATAAGTCTCGTAAAGAGGACTTGGGTAGACTATAATAAAAGTAAATACTAGTGGATAATAACTCACTCCGCTCAAGCTTCATTCGTAATCTCCTAACTGTTGATATTTTCATTAAATTTCATTTTTAAATATTTCATTTTATTATTGCAATTTAACAATTTTTTTTATTTATCAACAATTTTTTACCCACGCAACCCTCCATCCATTTCCGAATACACCCACGCTATCCTTCACCCATTACCGAAGCCCCCCATGCAACTCAACCCTCCAGATATCCACAAATCCAACCACGCAACCGTCCACACATTTGTTAATAGACTCACCTTTCTAACTACCTATCTATCTTCCAAAAAATAATCTTATTCATGTAATATTGTACAAACATCCTTTTCTCCTCTAACCCACTCATCCACTTTTCTCCAATAAGAAATGAACCCAGTACATACATTCAGGTAAATAATTTTAGGTACAATTATCCAGCATGCAGTAAAAAATCAATAATGTGCTTCAAAGAAAAAAATTCAAAAAATTTTGAAATGAACACACGAGACACGAATCACCACGTCACTGCTTAGTATAATATAAGACTAATTGCAAATACCTCGTTCGCTGATTTTGTTACTGTTACTAAATTTCTTTTTCAAATTAGCCATTAATTATGTATTCGTATTATCAAAACGCAAAAAACACATAAAAACTTTATAAATCCCAATAGATTATCATAAGCCTCATAGCATCAGGTGCGCATATTAAAACACTACACCAATAATCGGCACATGGGCCCATAAAAACCATATGAAGCTAACCTAATCAATGTATACCCGATTACACACATATTACTTAAACTACGCCATTCTCATCACGAAGTAAAATACGCTTTACTATGCCTAAGAATTTGTGCGCCGAATTCGTCACTAGCTTGCACAATCACAGGGTATGCACTCTCATCAATGCACCTGCATACAAGCAAGAAAGAAAATACCTTTGACTATTCTAGGCTTAATACACAATTAAAAACTCTTCACTAAGCTAATAGTAGTCACATAGACTCATACACTAAGCTTATTTATTATACGCGGCCTAAATGCTAGCGCCGCAGTAGACCGTAAACCTATCTAACCTAACGCGCGCACACACACATGCTGTCACGCACAGGATCTTTGGCTGCCGAGTCTCTTCTCTGCTGGTATTTGCACTAACCCTCAGTCCTTGACCAGCTGATCATTGTCGTCTACATGTGTACGCCGCCATGACAGCTCCTACTGTCGTCTGCTCGCTGCTCCTGCCTCGATCCATCGGTCGGCTGATTGACAGCACCTTTCTGCTAGGTATACTTCCGCCGTATACGTACGTCCGTACGGCTCGATACCCATACAGCAGCTCTCGGTCGACTGCTTAGTCAGCTGATCGCCTCTCCTTGCCGGCATATACCTGCCAACGATCTTCGCCGCTTTCTGATACCTCCGTAGCCTCGCTGCGTCCGTAACCCTCAATTCACGGCACATTGCTGCACTGCTTCATCGTCTACCTGCTGCTCCTACGACCCTCTGAGCCATCGGTTGCTCCTCGCTGCTATAGCCTCGCAGTTGATTGGTGGCATACCTGCCGATCCTCGCTGCTCTCGCCCGCTGCATCACTCTGCGCCTGGTCCCTCACTGCAGCTGCTTGTCGATTGGGCCGTTCTTGCCCGAACTCGAACGGCTCGACTTTATGGCCCTAATTGAGCCTTTCGGTACCATCTCCAACGCTGGGGCATTTCGCCAGCCTCGTGCTACTTCTCGTTCGGCTCCACCATAACCATTAGATCGCTTGCACTCGACCCAAACGACTTAACTATATGGCCCCAAACCGTGGCACGTGGCTGCCACGCGATCCTCACAGCATTTCTTTGTCGGTTTTTCCCCCGAGTTGACCATAAATAACAATCAACTCATAAAGCAATCGACAGTACTCGCACAGATTGTTCTCACTTTTCTTCCAACTGTCTACTGGGTTTTCCCCCAGACGCTCTTCGAAATACTGTCTCACTATAACAACAACGCATTTCACACAAAGAAAGAAAAAAAAGGCGTCGTTTTCATTGCATCTTCGAGACTTTTACACGTCCTCGCGGAGAACATCGACACACGCGTAGATTCCGGTCGCGTCTCGACACAATGATATCTCACGCTTACATGCGAAGAGCACCATTTTACCGCACGCTGCTCACACACAGTGTCAATTGTTGCTTGTTGCACATAACAACTTAAAAAATTCGTTCTCTTTTCTGTGCACCTCACAAGCTATTGCGCGCGAAATACGGAAATACATCAGTTTCTTCGTTTCTGAATCGCAACAGCACGCTGCTCTGTTGTTCACTTCAGTACGATGACGCGCAGCATCTGCCTCTTCTGGAGCTGCTCGCGTACGCGCGACGATGTACGACGCTTTCCACAGACGTCATTTAGCAATACACCGCTTCTGGAGTCTACTACGAAAAATTCTGCACATCGAACGGCTATTGAATCTCTACGACTCGAGCTTCACACAGACACGACCTGACGTCGTCGTAAGTATATTTTTCGTAGCACCCATACTCGCGATTCACTTGTATGCACACACAGTGTCAGTGTTCGCACCCAACGACTTTCAAAGTTCGTTATCACATATCTTTTTTGCGAAAACCATCGCTGGTTCTTCAAAGATCCTCTTCTCGTTCAAGCGTTGCTCTCGGAAATCTTCCATGATTTGCTCCGACTGGCGCACGATTTGACGGCACACGCGAAACGAAAGACGTAAAACATTTCGCTTCGCTCCTATCTCCAATCACATATTAGCCACATCCCGGCTGAGCCCCCAATTGTGGGATTGATCGGGAGTGTATGCATGTGTGTGTCTAGTCATTGAGATATAGTTAACGAATAACTTTAACACTTTATTGACAACAAGTAAGAAACGACAATAACGATGGGTTGACGCGCATTCTCTCTTGCAGCGTCGGCTCTCACCTACGTCCCAAACCGCACTCCCAGTTGGGCCCTCTGATCCGCCGGAGCATCCCTCTCTCTCCCTCTCTCTCATACCTACCCTAACCCTGACACACGCTAAAGAGTAATCTCTCTCCCTTATGTACTCACTCGTATATTCACGTAGTCTCTCTCTCTTTCTCTCTCTCTCTCTCTCTCTTTCTCTCTCTCTCTCTCTATGTTTCTCTCTCTCTCTCTCGCTCTCTCTCTTACACACATAGGCAAAAAAATGCAAAAAATGCTTACAATGCCAAATTTGAGTCTCTCTAACTTAAATAAAATTGATGGAAAAAATCTGAAACAATTCAGGGGAACTAATAGACTCATAAAGAATAAAAATATTTTTAGGGGGGGTCAAAAAATAACGCGCTCGATTTGTCAGAGAATCACCCATATATATATCTGTGGCTTACAGGAAGAACCACTTAAGTGACATTTTCGTGTTTTCGAGAAAAAGCGATTTTAATGTTTGGAGTAATACGTAAGATCGAAATGTCAGAGAAAAGATCTAAGTATTGGCTCATTTGATTAGGTATCTGATACGGATACAACCGTAGTATTACATTTGTAAATACTTTCTTTCTCGACGCCCAAGCTAAACAAATTACTCGAGTTAAGTGGTTCTGCGGGAACTTTGCAGATAAGTGGTTATGCGGTCACTTTCTTTGAGGGCTCGTAACTAATGTAATTTGCAATTAAAAAAATTCGGGCGGGGCATATTTTTAAAGTTTAACTCATGCCCTTTCCAATGGTATAATTAAAATTTTCGAAAATTGTATGAGAAAAAACGGTTTAAAGGAAAAAAGCATGGTTTTTCCACAATTTTTTGTTTTAATTCGAGATTTCAAGAACGTTTTCATTTGCAATGGATCTGGAACCCCTCTAACCAATGGGATAAATGTCCAAACCTAAAAGATACGTGGTTTGGGGATTGATTTTGAACCTCGGTGTGGTCAAACTGGCGCATATTATAATTGAAAATTTTTTACGAAGACTTTTACGAATTTTTTATTCAGAAACCACAAAAATTTTCAAGAGTAATAAGTTCTTAGAATCAGCTAAGGAATACGTATGAATTTTATCAGAGCGATTTCAGTAATTTTTTTCTTTTTGCAAATTGACAATTTTTGAAAAATTTAAAAACGTTAAAAAATTTTTTTAAATTTAAAAATACCGACGAATACATCGGTATAGGTAATTAGATATATATTATACCGCTTTAATGTACTCCACACGGTGTATCTCGCACAAAAATAAAAAAAACGAGTGCACTTAAGTGGTTCTGCGGTAACATTTTTACGGGAGACGCAGTTAAGTGATTATGCAATCGGCTGGCATTTAAAATATTTGTGCATTTCGGAAATCCTACTATTGTACAATGAAAAAGGGTATTAAGAGCACCTCGAATTCGACATAAAAAAATTTTTCGCAAAATGTCACTTAAGTGGTTCTTCCTGCAAGCCACAGATATATTATTTCTAAGGTATCCTTTTTCAAAGGTTTAGAATATTTCATTAAAAAATTTCTTAAATGTTTATAACTGAAAATGCTTCCCTGAAGAGCTATGTGATTTTGAAAATAATAAAAAAATTATAAAAAATGTTTGAATGCAACATTTTTCAGAAGAGTCTTAAGGACGTTCGACCCCTACTGCAGTAGTCAAAATGTTATCTTCTTTTATATTTGTAAAATATACTGCTCTCAGTGGCTACCACGAATCAACTTAAACCAAATAATGATTATAAATTTCATAAATATAATTCTATTTATCTTTATTATTTAGAAAAAGTTTCGTGCCTTCGCTGATATTTTGACTCATATTTTGAGGTTAAATGTATGATTTTGGTATTCAATGAGGTTTAATTATGTGTCTGAGCTAATGAACAATATTTTTGAAAAGTAAATAATGTTCGTTACGAATTAATTTTCATTCACAACAAATTTAGACAAAATCTCAATTTTTAATACTTTATAGTATATAAATTAGTGTAATTTCCCATAAGAGCCCACGCTAATCTGCGCAAAATAAAAACATTCATATGTCCGCTTCTACGCTATGTAGTCTTCTGAAAATTTACACGAGTATGTCTGAGATTTATACCCAGCTGTGTACAAAATTTCAATCGTATCTCAATTTTAGTTCTGTTACGGGTAGAATCTCCTTAATAGAAAAAATAAGAAAAATTTCTAGAACACCTCTAAAATGTGTAGGAACGTTTTAAAGTTATTTCTTGAATGTAAAAAATGCTAACCTCTTGATTTCAATTAGCAGAAACAAAATACAAGACAACAGAAGAATCAGCAAAGCAAAGGTAAGTTTTGCAAAAATATGGACTTATACAAAAATGCATTATTAAAGGGTAACTAGTCTATAGTCTTAGTCATTTAACCCTCACAATTATTCATTTAAACACACATATTTTACCAAAAATCTGAGAGCATAGATAGGATATAACAATATAGATACACAAAATAAAATTATTACCTGCATTTTTAAGTTACATTTTAGTTTTTCGTAGGAAATGTTTGAATCTTCAAAGTCATCATAAACACTATTAAGCGAATCAGAGGCACTATTAAAATTGCCACATTCAGATCCAGCATCAATTTCATTTATTTCAATACTAAATTTATTTTCTTCATAACTTTTTGATGAACATTCTATACAATAATCAATGTTTTCTTGCTCAACATGAAATGTTTTCTGATCATTACTATCACTGCTGTCAATACCATCGCTATCACTGCTATTTACAACCTTTAATAAAAAATACGCCATCATTTTAAAATATACTGAATAAAAGTAAAATAAAAACTTCAACAATAACCGGTTATTATGTAGACAAATATCAGTTTATAAGCTCAGTACTACCAAGACTATATTATAGCTGCAGGGATTATTACATACTAATTCTACATTGAGGAGTCTTGGCACAAAGGTTAGAATGCTATAGTTATATAGTTAATAATTATATAGTTAATAATTACTTAAGCTTTACATATTAGATATCAAATATTAGTAAACTTAAATATCTAACTGACAACTTAACCAAAAAGAATGTATTTCAAAGTTACGAACTAGCTTTTACATTTAACTCTCCATCTTAACTGTCCCTTATAAAAATAAGAAAAAATATTACAAATCAAATAAAAGTAGAATCAAAAGATTCAACACTAATTGGTGATGAATAAAATATACTACTTTCACATTACTTTTACTGTCAGCCTTAACTCTCCCTTATGAGCATTAATTTTACTGTTAAAAATAATTATTTGCTTATAAGCAATATAATAATAATAATAATAGTAATATACACTTACAATACACACTACTTATTCATATAAAATTTAAAATCTTTTAAATTTTATTTATTTAAAAAAAATAAAGAAGAAGACAACTCACATTTTCATATAAATATTTTTTTCTAGATCTTATTGTAGCTTCTGGTATTTCTTCATCATTAGTTTTTAAATATTTTTTGTAAGGTCCTCTTTTTTTTCTCTTAGACATTTTTAAAAATCCAAGCAGAGGTTACAAAACCAGCTTTCTTATTGAAAAGAATTTCTCACGTATAAACCCTCAGTACTGACTATATACTAATGTTTATGTTGTTCCTCACGGTTTGTCCTTGTCACTTTGTCTTATATTCTTGCTTCAAAAGTAAATTCTAATACCTAAGACAATATACTTATTCAAGCTACTATTTTCATTAACGCTATCCATATAAATCCTTAGCAGACGCAGTCGATCGAGCATAGAGTATATGTTAGTACTTGTACGTTGTTATTATTATTCTTACAAAAGTAAATAACTTCCATGGCAATACGTGATCAAGCATAGAGTGTATGATATATATATATATATATACACACGAACATCGTTACAGGTTACTATATCAACCTACAACGATTAGAAAATTATTGTCAAGGAGCGAATTTATTTTTATTTATAAAAAAAGGTCGTGCGCGCTGTATGCATGTTTCTTGCTGCTATTGACTTGAATTATTATTAACATCTATCAAAATGGATAACCATCAGTGTATTTTAGTAAAATTTTGCAATACAGGAAAAGTAGCAACTGGCTACATGTCTTGGTTAAATGACACCGACAAAAATACTATAGACGAAATTATTTTGGAAAAAAAAGAAATTATCATCGACTGGCCGCCCAGAGAGTGCGAAATCGTAGCGAACGTAAAAACTGTGGCAAAAACTTTGGATGGCATGAAATTTGATAAACATGCTGCCTCAATTTTAGAGTATGGTAGTAAGTATTTTCCTCATTTTTCCAATGAAAATTTTTATTACAATTTAAAATATTGTACTTCAATTTAGTGCAGCGTAGCATTTTTAAGTTGCTTTTTTAAGTGAATGAGTACTGGTTTACAACGGACTTCGAAAGTTACACATGACTTTGAGATTTACGCTTTCATAATGATAAATTGTTATTGCAATGTTCTAATTTTAAATGTAGAAAATGATAGCATCTTTGTATTCTTATCCCCCAATACTACAACAAGAATATTTGATTCTAGGATTATATTTTCAGTAATTTTAATTTTAATTTCAGTAATATTATAACTGTTTTTCAATTTTTTACTTTGCTCCCACTTCAATAATAAAAATAGTAGCAATAGCAGCATTCAAGTATATAATATTAAATTGACGAATAATAATTTTTTATCCATTCGATTCAGGCATACATTATTTTTATACTTAATTATTTATATTCTTATGGCATATTCCAGCATTCTAACCTGTGAGCCTTGAATACTAATAAGCCAAGACTGTCATGATGTTTTGCGATAATTTCTTTTGTAATAATGAAAAATTATAGGGTTATAAAAATTATACTAAGTTGAATTCATCTTTGTAAATATAAAAAAAATTATGTATTTTTCAATAAAGAATTTGTCTTGATAGTTTCTTCAATATTCTAGCTCTAGCTATTAATAGTAACAATAGTAGCAATAGCAGCATTCAAGTATATAATATTAAATTGACGAATAATAATTTTTTATCCTTTTGATTCAGGCATACATTATTCTTATACTTAATTACTTATATTCTTATGGCATATTCCAGCATTCTAACCTGTGTGCCGAGTACCCTCAATGTAGAATTACATGTAATAATCAGTGATGCTATAATATAGTCTCGGTACTGTACATATAAAGTGATAAATAATAACCATTGTCCTCACCATCAACATTTGTTATCGTTAAAGGTTTTATTCTTTTTTTCTTTTGTTTAGAATTTTTGTTAAATATCAAATATTTACAATTTAGATATCCATACTACCAGTGTATTTACAATGTTTTTTCTTAAGAAAGGGTTTAAAGTAACAGTGAAAGTAATGCTCATAAGGTACGGTTAAGGATAACAGTAAAAGTAATGTGAAAGCTGGGATATTTTTGTTAAATACGTACTTTTTGGGTCAGAATTTGTCAATGAGTTATTTTAGTAACTATCTGGTATTTGAATCTTAATTAACTATTAATAATCATCATCAATATTATTATACCAGTTATTGTTAAAGGTTTTATTCTGCTTTTATTTTATTTATAATTTTTGTTAAATATCAAATATTAGTAGTTTAGATATTCATAGTGTCACTATGTGATTACAATTTTATTTTTTCTTCAAGTATGGTTAAGCGGTTAGTAAAAGTAATGTGAAAGCTGTATGTATTTTTGGAATATATTTTTTTTGGTGAGTTATTGTCAGTGAGATAGTTAATTATTAATTATCTCATTGCAGTACAAAAATATATTGTACATACATACTGATAGTATAGATGTCTGTTTAGTAAAACTTGTATTAACAATTATTAATTTTTTTTTTAAATTATTAAACTACTTGTAACTTTTGGAATAAAACTATAGCTATACCCTAGCAAACAGATAGCAACGCTGAACCGTTGCTGTTCACGTTGTTGTGAGTCGCCCTCTCAGCTTACCATAGCGGGCCAAATGAGAACTTTTATGACTGCGAAAAGTTCTCATTTGGCCTGCTATGGTAAACTGAGAGGGCGACTTACAACAACGTGAACAGCAATGGTTTAGCGTTGCTATCTGTTTGCAAGGGTATATATATTTTTATTTTAAGATATAGTATACATTTAAAAATATATATTATATATAAATAAAATAAAAGCAAAAATTTGAAAGATTAACATTCAGTTTTACAAATAAAACAAAAAAAAATGTATAAAATGTCTTTGAACTTTTATTATTAATACCATATACGACAAAAAGAATTTATAAACATTACAAAGTGCATGATGCATAAATCAATGATATTAATCGAGTGGAGTCAGAAACTTTTTAAGCTAATTTTAATGATTGTACTTTAAGAAAAGATACACTACGAAATGTCTGACATGTTTGTCTAATAATTGATTATGTAAAAAAGTACCGAACTTTTAAGATAAAAATGTTAAGTTTTAGTTTAAAATTTTTAAGATTATATACCCAGAGTAACCAATATACTTTTTGGCATCACATCAAAAACGAGAAGACTTGGTTTGCAAAGTTTATTCAGTAATGCAAATCCAGTTGTTGAATCATCTGAACACCTGAAAAATAAATACATTTTCCACAAAGTAACTTTGACCGAGATATAAATATGTAAATTTAAATATTATCAGAAAATGACTTAAATACTTATCTGACACAAAGCAATAAATTTTTTGTAATTATAAGTAATTAATTTCGTAAAGAGGCACATATAAATTTTTATAAAATAATAATTTTTACTCGTAAACAACGAGCAGACGTTGTTATATTATAGACATACTAGGTTAGATGCGACTCTACCAAACTATCAATGTGCATCACTGTTAGAGTCCTTCTCCAGTACGCATGGTACACCCAGTGTTGGGGTTCGAGAGAGCCATCATGGGTAGCTTGTGCTACTCATCGGCAATTTCAGACCGTCCAAGCGAGATTATTCTGGTACAGCTAGCTTCACGCAATATAAAATTGTCCAAGTGATCAAGGGGCGCGGTAGCACCTCGATGGCAAGTATATACTTACGCTGCCTTACGCACCAGGTTTCCCTTATTTTTTTTTCAGCGCGTTAAATTAAAATAAATATAAAATGGTTTTCAACAAAAATATTTAAGTAGCATATATGACTGCTAAAACATATATATATATATACATATATATATAAAACATGAAAAACTTTTTAAAACTTTTTAAACATGAAAACAATGTTAATGTTGTACTTGATGTTTAAAAAGAAACAATAATAAAATAAATTACAGGCAGATATTTAATTAAATATTTTTAGTTATTTAATTTTTCTTTAAATCTTAATCGAACATACTTTTGCATTTTCAGACTTCTTTCTGCCTGACATATATTACTCATGTCTACTGAAATTGAATAATCTGTAAAAAATAATCGGTAAAAAGTACATAGATTCTCCTGATTTTTTTATTTACAATTAAGGAAGTACTTATTTAGTTGAAATTTATTCAAATTTCACTCACACCACGCGCGACACTCGTTACAGCATTGCCGCTTTTATCCTCTCTCTTTCATTCCTTCAGTCGGAAGGCGTGGAATGCACAACATTTTTGCCGTGCACCGTGCGTAGTGGAGAAGGACCCTTACGTATATCTTGTATATACATAGATATACACTAGGTAGCTCATTAGTGACTAACTACATGGTGAAAGCACTTTCGGGCTGAAGGAAAAAAAGAGGTTTCAGTTTTTTTCACAATACACAAAGCAATTATTAAGAATAAAATGGCTTTTTTTGATAATGTTTAGGTTAAATACGGTAAATTATCATGTCAGGTAGTATAATGAATTAAAATATCTAGTCTTTAATTGAAAATTCGGCACACCAATATAGCTGTACATATGGCAAGGGCGAACTTTTCAAACTCGCCTTCGTAGCTAGAGTTCGAAACCTTTTCATATATGTGTAAGTAGTAGGGGCCTGTTCTACCCCGCCGCCTGTGACGTCACGCCAGACGCCAGCAGACAAAGAGGCTAGCAGACAAAGGGGCCCAGCAGGGGGGCCAGACAAAGGGGGGCGTGACGTGTAGCCACTAGCCAGCAGCCACCCACCACCCACCACCCACCACCCGCGGACCCAAAGGGGCTTATCAGCGGTGATAAGCGCTGGTTCCGCGGACCTAAAGGGTTGAGCAGCGGTGACTAGCGCTGACTCCGCGGACCCGCCGCCGCCGCCCGGGTGGGAGGGGGTGAGCTAGTATACAGAGAGTATACAGAGAGTATGCAGATAGAGTATACGCGGTAGAGAGAGAGAGAGAGAGAGAGAGAGAGAGAGAGAGGAGAGAGAGAGATGAGAGAGAGAGAGTATGCAGAGAGACAGAGAGTATATGAAGAGAGTATACAGAGAGTCAGAGAGTATACAGAGAGTATATGCAGAGAGTATACAGAGAGTATATGCAGAGAGTAGGCAGAGAGATCCAAAGGGTCCCGAGAGAGAGAGAGAGAGAGAGAGAGAGAGAGAGAGAGAGAGAGAGAGAGAGAGAGAGAAGAGAGAGAGAGGGGGGTGTCTGGAAGAGAAAATCGAGCCGGGGACTTGTTTCACCCGAGACACAGAGGCTATATCTATATATAGTGTCTGGAAGAGAAAATCGAGCCGGGGGTCTGTTTTACCCGAGACACAGAGGCTATATCTATATATAGTGTCTGGAAGAGAAAATCGAGCCGGGGGCCTGTTCTACCCGAGAGACAGAGACTATATCTATATATAGTGTCTGGAAGAGAAGAGCAACCCAC
>JACCIB010001146.1:0-53886 GCA_018906965.1 Philotrypesis tridentata | reverse complement strand
GGTAAAGACGTACCAAGAGAGGATAATTCGTAAAAGATTACCGATCTGATGGAGGAGACAGATTATACTAGATTGAGGAAGATTGAGGCTGCGGTGGAGGCTCTCATCAATGATACACTGCCAGACGTCAGAACTTCTGCACCGATAGTGGAAGCTGGAGTCGACCAGGAATCACAAGAGTCAGAAATGCCGATTGCCGGAGCCACAATAAACAATAGAGAGTATATAAGAGTCGATTTAGGAGGAAAAGAATACAGAGCACTATTTGACCCAGGGGCTACGATTTCTTTAGTAGGCTCGGGAATAGCTGAGAAGTACAAAAAGAGATTACAACCCTGCACGACGATAATCCAGACAGTCACTGGCGGACTGAATCCAGTCCTAGGATTTTTGCCCATTTATTTAGAACTAGATGGAATAAGCAAAACTCTGAGTGCCAGAGCTGTAAAAGATGTCAGACATGAAATGATATTGGGTAAAGACTTCTGCGACACATTCAAAATAGATTCAAGCTACAAAGGATGGTGGCGAGCTAATGAAGAAAAATGGAGAGAATTCGATGGACCAACAGCCAGATCCCCGTCGGTCATTATCACCGAGAGATTTAGAGCAGCTGGTCGCCGCTATCTTGCCAGAAAATTCCGGTGGAGAGCTAGGTTACACCGATCTAACGGAACATCACATTCTCGTCACTGACCCCACACCCATAAGATGCAAAGCAAGAAGGAGATCACCCCGGAAGATTGAGGAGATTCAAAAGGCAGCAATCGAATTGAGGCGTTTAGGGATAATTGAAAGATCAGCCAGTGATTATTGCAGCCAACCGCTGTTAGTACCAAAGCCAGACGGAACTGAAAGGTTTTGCGTGAACTACATAGAATTGAATAAAGTAACCAAGAAAGACAGTATCCCTTACCACAGATAGACATGATCTTAGACCGATTGCGAGCCGCCAGATATCTAAGTAAGATAGATTTGAAGCAGGCATACTTCCAAGGGAAAATGGAGGATAGTAGTAAGAAGTATACTGCTTTCGCTGTGCCCGGATACGGGTTGTGGCAGTTTAAACGCATGCCTTTTGGGTTATGCAACGCTCCCAGTACTCTGCAGAGGCTGGTTGACGTCTTATTCGGTCCTGAGGACTCTCCGAACGTCTTTGGCTACCTCGACGACATCCTCATTGCAACCGACACGCTCGAAGAACATAAACACCGAGTCAGACACGTACTCACAAAACTAACCTCAGCCGGATTAAGTATCAACCTGAAGAAATGTGAGTTTTGTGTGAGAGAGATAAGATACCTAGGATTCATTCTGGATAGAGACGGACTAAGAACAGACTCCGCCAAAGTCGAACCAATCTTGAGGTGTCCAGTCCCAAGAGACTTGACAGAATTACGTAGAGTCCTAGGAATGTTCGGATGGTACTCGAGATTCATAGAAAACGAGTCTGAAATAAAAGTGCCTCTTACTCGTCTCCTTCGAGACCAGAAGAACTGGAAATGGGGAGATGAACAGCAAGAGCCTTCGAGAAGTTGAAAATATCCTTGACAAATGCGCCAGTTTTAGCCAGACCAGATTTTACGAGACCTTTTACGATCCAGTGCGATGCGAGCAATTACGCAGTTGAAGCCGTTCTCACAAGGAGTTCGACGACGGAGAACATACTATAGTTTATGTCAGTCGAGTTTGAACAGCTCCTGAAACAAACTATACGACCACCGAGAAAGAATGCCTGGCACTCATTTGGTCGATCCAAAAACTGCGACCTTAAGTAGAAGGATATCACTCTGCAGTGATCACCGACCATAGTGCACTACGATGGCTCAGGTCTCTTAAAGAACCGAAAGGACGACTAGCTAGATGGTCAATCGAAATCCAGCAATGGGACTTCGATATAGTCCATCGAAGCGGTACGAATCATGTCGTCCCCGACGCCTTATCCAGAATGATCGAGCCAGAAGTAGCGGCCACAACGACTATAGAAGACAAATGGTACATAAGACGGAAGAACGACGTCGAACAGAATCCCTCGCATTACCCGGAGTGTTGCATCGAGAACGATAAGCTGTATCGACACAAAGAAGATCCGATGCTCGATCCGATCACGCACCCAGACAAAGGCTGGAAGTTAGTCGTGCCAGAAGAATTGCGGGAGCGAGTGTTAACTACCGCACACGCGGAAATATCCGCCGGACATCTAGGCATCGAGAAGACATACGACAGGATCGCCAGAGAGTACTTTTGGCCCAGATTATTCCAAGACGTGTGCAAATTCATTAAAAGCTGCCAGACTTGCCAGGCTTACAAAATCTCACAGCAGGCTCCTCAAGGACTAATTGGTAAACGGTTGGTAGAGAGACCATGGGCAGTGGTAGCAGCTGATGTTATGGAATTCCCCAAAAGTTCCAGCCAGAATAAGTATTTGGTAGTCTTCCAGGATCTTTTCTTGCGCTGGATTACCCGCTACGACAGGCTACCGGAAAAACCGTAGCCAGAGCCTTCGAGGAACTGATCCTGTTCAGATGAGAAACACCGGAGTATTTTCTGACCGACAACGGAACAGAGTTCATCAACAAACACTTAGCGGAGACATTGGAGCAGTATCGGGTGAAGCACGAACGTCCACCTTATCATCCGCAAGCAAACCCGGTAGAAAGGAGCAACCGTACCCTCAAGACGATGATCTCGTCCTACGCTACGAACCATAGTCATTGGGACAAACATCTACACGAACTAAGACACGCAATCAACACAGCCAGACAATCTACCTTGAAAACCTCACCCGCATTCCTAAACTACGGCCGACACCCGACACCGGTGAAAAGCCTAAGGGCAGAATGGGAGGGGGGCTCGAAAAAGATAAGATTGGACCCGGCCGTGTGGGAGGACAGGATGAAAAGACTAGACGCCTTACGAGACTTGGTTGCCGGATACATCGACGACGAACGGGACAAACAGGGTAAACGGTACAATAAAGGGAGAAAAGTTCTAGAATTCCAGGTAGGAGACCTAGTAATGAGGAAATCTCATCCCCTGTCAAAGGGCAATGAGAAGTTCTCCGCTAAACTCGCCCCGAAGTACGACGGCCCCTTTACCTTCACCCAAAAGAAATCTCCAGTTGTCTATATTTTGGAACCTCTCGAAGGTAAAAGCCGTAAAGTTGCCAAGGTGCACGTGAGTGACCTGCGAAGATACATGGCCCCCAGGCAACCCCCAACTAACTCACCTGATCCTCAATCTAACGCGATATCCCAAGTAAGTGCCTGCATGTGCCACACGAGAACTCCCAAACCCTCCGTAAGTACCCGAGGCATGGAAAAACCATCCCCGACTGCCTCAAAGACATATACTAAAATCAGTTTCATTTTAGACATGGACAACCCACCACAGCCGGAGAAGAGGAGCTGGAGAGACGAGGAACCGGAGAACATCTCCGACTTTCTGCCTCCCTCGCAATTCGAGGTTGAGGTAAGACGAGAGCGCATGGCGAGAGCGGCGCACCTCCGGCTCACGAACGCCCGAGCGGCAGCGGAGACCAGCCGCAATGCCGAAGAGGTGGTGGCTACCGACCACCTGGAGGAAGAATCTCCCCGACCCCAGCAGCCAGACAGTCCTATGGACTGCTGCATCACCGAAGCCGAGAAGAAGGAACTGCTCCAGGAAGTCAGTTGCCCAACGACGCCCACCAGCGTCACCACCACCTCGACGGAGGGCCGGGAGAACCGGCAGTCTCCCCCGAAGACTCCGCCCCGACAGCCCATGCTGTGGACCAGCGTAGGACCGCTATTCCTGACAACGGCCACGGGGGCCGTCCAACGACCGAGGTCCTTGCCGCTGAGGAGACCGGCCCCGGAGTCGCTCTTGACTCTCGCGAACCCGTCCACCTCACAGCCAGAACAACAGCCAGACGAGGCGCGTGGGCGAGACACACCCAGGACACGAGTCCTTCCTCCTGGGGCACCGGGGTATTTGGCTGTGAAGCCTCTAAGTCCCAACCGCGGAACCTGCAGAGCCTACTCTCGGGGCGGTGGGGCCGTCGAAACGAGCGGAGGCGCCACCCCAAACCAGACCCCTATCGGCCAGGCTGGGGCCGCTCCCCTCACTCTCTAACAGCCAGAACAGTCAGCCCGGACCACGCGAGATCGACGAGAAGCCCCGCACGTCCGTAGGGCCCTTTAAAAGGCCTCTGCAGCCGCCCCGGTTCGTCGCAATACAGGGCGACACGACGCCGGCAAACCACCTGCTCGCCTGGGACTTGGGCTTGGAGCCAAAGAGGTCGAGGGAAACCTCCCCGGCACCAGCACCGACGGAGACACGGAGGGAGCCAAGCCCGTCCCGGGAGCTCACGGACAGGGAAATCCTGGAGCTCATCCGGGAGACACGGAACTTTCCGGCGGATATCCGAGACGCTATCCTCCGTAAGGTGCTGAGGATAGACAAGAAGGGATGAACGTAGCCGTTCAGCCAGAACCTATACAGGTGGGAGTCTAACAGTTGTAAGTACAGAAAATTTTTTTTTCTCTCAACATCCTCTCTTTTTCCACTTCTCCCCTGATCTCCTCATTTTTTTTACTACAACACTAACCAATTCCGGAACATGGTGTCCCGGCGAGCCCTTCCTACTCTGGTGGAAACTTACCAGAAGGTAAGGTTTGGGAGGGGGAATGTCACGGTCAGCCGTCAGCCCCAGCTCGTCTGGACATCACCGGAGCTGTGGTAATAAAAAAAAAGCATAAATTTACACCCGGTGGTGTTTACAAGAGAACCAGGCCGAGATGGGGAACCAGAGAGAGAGAGAGAGAGAGAGAGAGAGAGAGAGAGAGAGAGAGAGAGAGAGAGAGAGAGAGCGAGAGCAAGAATACAGCCGGAGCAGGGGAAAGTATAGCAGCGCCACACGAAACAGCTGAGAGAAAGAGCCACGCTCAGCGCGGCATGCGCGGCGCCGCACGAGACAGAGAGAGAGAGAGAGAAACACGACGCGCGCTGCACCGAGAGAGATGAAAAGAGAAGGAAACACAGCCCGGCAGCGCAGCGAGAGACTACGAAGCGTGCGTGTGCGAGCGGCCGCCACCAGGTTGGCTGGCAGAGCGAAGCAGCGTGAGAGCAAGCGAGAGCTTGCCAGAGTGAAAAAAAAATTTTCTATACTTACAACTGTTAGACTCCCATCTATATAGGTTCTGGCTGTTCTGGCTACGTTCATCCCTTCTTGTCTGTCCTCAGCACCTTACGGAGGATAGCGTCCCAGATATCCGCCGGGAAGTTCCGTGTCTCCCGGATGAGCTCCAGGATTTCCCTGTCCGTGAGCTCCCGGGACGGGCTTGGCTCCCTCCTTGCCTCCGTCGGTGCTGGTGCCGGGGAGGTTTCCCTCGACCTCTTTGGCGAGGACGGCCCGTCGTCTGGGGTTGTGGTGGCTGTCGCTGGCCTACCTTGCGACGTTGGTAGGTGAGAGCGTGCCGCTTCTTCAAAACTCACCCTTCTCTGGCGGTCTCTTCTGTCTGCCGCCGGTGGTGGGTCGGCTCGGTGCGGGCCTCCTCCGACTGGGGCTACTCCGGCTGTGGCGGTCGAGGTGGCGCGCGGGCGCGATGCCGACCTCGACCTCTGGCTGTCATGCCCGTGTCTCCGCTGCAGTTCGCGGTAGCGGTCGCTGCAGCGCGGGCAGTCTGCGATGTCGACTCCCTTTCTGCCGCATTGTTGCAGTAGGGGAGTCGGGGCGATTCCCGACAGTCGCCGCTCCGGTGCCCGAACCTCCAGCAGTTAAAACAGCTTTAGGGTGGGGGATCCAGGTCGGCTTCCATTGGGATCGCCCTGAGGTCGCCGAATCGCAAGCCGGTCCGCTTCACGGGCAACTGCGCCGTTCTTCGCCTCTCTCGGGCAAGCGAGGGCACGTCCGCCGGTGGACCGTCCGCCGTTGGAGGGCCTGGGGGGGTGTCGTCCCGTCGAACTCGTCGACGCGGCAGCTCAATCGTGGAGAACACGTCCTCCACGGTGAGCTGTCGGGGTCCTCTCGAGCGCCGGGAGCGGCCGCGGCTTCGTGGGCGGGCGAGTCGTGTCGCCCTGTATTGGGACGAATCGGGGCGGCTGCAGAGGCCTTTTAAAGGGCCCTACGGCTGTTAGAGAGTGAGGGGAGCGGCCCCAGCCTAGCCGATAGGGATCTGGTTTGGAGTGGCGCCTCCGCTTGTTTCGACGGCCCCACCGCCCCGAGAGTAGGCTCTTCGGGTTCCGCGGTTGGGACTCGGCGCGGTGCGGTGGCGCCAACCCTTCCCCAGCCATCCATGGCCAGACTGGGTGTGTCTCGCTAACGCGCCTCATCTGGCTGTTGTTCTAGCTGTGAGGTGGTCCAACACCGGTAGAGATACTGCTGTTGGACGATACGCTCTCGGCCGAGTAACCTGGCCACGAGGAGGACCTCGAGCTCGAGGTGCTCGCTTTACAGCCGCCTCCAACAGCTGGCCTGCCGCCCCCCCCCCCCTCTGCCACGAGGAGGACCTCGAGCTCGAGGTGCTCGCATTACAGCCGCCTCCAACAGCCGGCCTGCCGCCCCCTCTCCGCCACCTACCGCTTCTTGGAGCCAAGCGAGCCACCTACGGTGCTCAATTCCGTGATCAAGAAGATCGCGGCGAAGCGGGCCAAGCAGCCGGTGCCGATGAGAGTCGGCTTCTTACCGTCTCCGACGGTGCGCAAGAGGGCAGCCCTTCTTCCCCCCGGACACTCAGTTTCCCGGGTCATGAGTGTGGAGCCAGTAGAAATACCGCTCCTGCGCTGATCCCTGAAAGGGCGGGGCGCTTTCTTAAACGCCTGAAGCCAATTTTTGTGTGAGTCGGTCCCCTGGACTGGCTACGTAACTTAATCGACATACAAACCCGGGAGTTGACTCTCCCTTCCCCCTTGCGATCGGGTGGTGTAGCCAACACCAAGTTAGGCGAGCTCTCTCTCGTCTAGACACGCTCGAGATTCGACGTGGTGGAGGTCCGAGCTGTGTCCGCTCCCCACGCAACGAGGAAGCATCTTCCAGCAGCCCTAACAAGGACACCGCTGCGGGCATTCTCAAAGAAATAGTTCATATAGTCATATTAATCAGCGATTAATAAATCATGTAATATTTTTTATCAGGAAACAGTAAGCTAAATTTAATAAGAGTTCAAAAACCATTCATGAGTAATAAAATAATCGTTCATTAATTAACTAATCGTAATTTCATTGATAGTTATTTGCGAATATTATTACCGTATAAAAAAAATTATTAAAACCGATTTAAAAAAATCCGCTCGAGATTAGTTTGGAACATAGGTGCATAAAGTAACTGAGCATTCATCTAAACCACTTACCCAAGGAAATCATTTTGATGATAATATCGAATGTTCCATATTACCATCAGCCCCTTCTAGGATATAATTCGTTTATTTATGTTTTATTGGATTTAAAGGAATCTTTAGAAGAGCTTCTGGAAAGCTTGTACGTAATCATCCGAATTGAGATATTTTCTTCCGGAATTGCTTACAGATGCCTTCCGTGAAACTTTCTTTATACATGGGATGGAATCTTCGCAGTAAGGTTTAGGAAAGCTTCATGAAAGCTTCTGTGTCTTACTGTAAAATATCATACTTTCACTTACGTTTGAGAAGCTTCTGGAATTGCTTACAGAAGACGTACGCGAAACTTTCTTGGCACACCGGATGTAATATTCGCCACACGTTTTAGGAAAGGTTTATGAAGCTTCCTTATCTTACTTCATAACGTCATACTTTTTTTTACTTCAGTAAAGCATACAGAAATGCTTACAGCAGCCTTCGGCGAAACATTCTTGAAACATCGGATGGAATCTTCGCCGTACGCTTTACGGAAGATTTACACAAGCCTCCTTGTTTTACTTCAGAATGTCATATTTTTGTTTACGCCACTAATGCATACAAAATTGCTTAAGGGAGTCTTCCACCAAAATTTCTTGATACAGCGGATGGAATCTTCATCTCACGCTTTTGGGAAACTTTACGAAAACCTCCATATTTTACTTTAAAATATCGTACATTTCTATACTTCAGTCAAGCATACAGAATTGCTTACAGTAGCCTTCCGCAAAAAATTCTTGAAATATCAGATTAAATCTTCGCCTTACATTTTAGGGAATATTTACGAATGCCTCCATATCTTACTTTAAAATGTCATACTTTTTGTTACATTACTAAAGCATACAGAATCAGAATAACACGCCATGATAATTTTTAATTTGTTAATTCAAACGACCGGGATTCCGATTCATGATGGTGTTTTGCCGGTGGCATAGAGCTTACTCTAATCTTAGGAATATTCTGATCCACACTAGCTTGTTTCTTGGTTTGTCTCTCGACTTACTTGGTCTGCAGCTTCCTCAGCTTTTTCGTTCTCTTCGACCAAGGATTTCGAGGCGAACTTCTGCTCCTTCTTGAGCTTCAGCTGAACCAAAAGATTGTTGAAACAATTGCTGCTGAGACTGAACGTACTACTAATGCTGTTAATGGCTATTGTTGACGATTTAATTATGGTAAATGTTCTTGATTGGCGACAACAACGGAGAAAATTCTCGTTGGCCTGTCGCGAGTATGCAACTGATACCTTATTTAAAACCTCCAGCACTTACCTATTTCTTTTACTTATGACATATTTACTAATTTCCTCCTATCACTTTCAATTTTTACCTCAGCCTTATACCTAATACCTTCAATTAGGACTCTATTCCTGTACCCAAGACATCGATGTATAATTTTCAGTTTTTAACTATCTTTACCTATTGTGTATTACCTCTAATTAAAATCTTCAACATTTACTTATCACTTTCACTTATCACCTACATTTATCACTTATTACTTTGGATCATAACCTCTATCATCCGTAAATTATCATTACAAATGCTTTACTTATCTCTATTCATACATATGTTTCATTTATAACCTCCAATCATGACATTTACTGTTAATAAATACATAAATTTTAAATAATAATAATTCTCAAAATAAATAATCTCCAATAATAGTAATTGAATGATTTAACTTTTTGAACCAAAACAAAAATTCCAGATTTTACTTTTTGGCGGTGTTTTGATCCAACAAGTCAAATCCTTCAAATTACATTATTATAGATTCAACTTTTTATGGAATATCTGTGACTAATTTACATCGTGAAAATTTAATTCTTTTCAATATCCAGAGAGTACAAACTGCAACCAGAGTCCAGAATATGAATGAACGTACCTTTCTTTTTAGGGAAGTATACTTTCTGCTATCTAAATGGTAAAAAGAACACATGAGTTGTAAAACCCATCAGTCGAAAGGATAACATGAGACATTTTAAGATGATACCATTGACCAGTTTTGAATATTATAATTTCCTGTTATCGTTTGAGGCCATTGTTTTCATAGTTTAATATAAATACTTCGAGTAGTACCGTTTATAGGGATTATAGTATAATAGGAAGATAAGTTAACTATATTAAATATTTTGTAATGTAGTTGATTGCACTGACATATGGTAATTCATCGATTATCTATAATAGGACGGGACGGCAAGTTTTTCCATAAAAAAATGCGTTCTATATGCTAGAATGTATTTCTATTTTATTAAAAAAAATGTGGGATCGATTTTTGATATGAACAGTATAAATTTCACGTTTCATTGTGAGTCCACGATAAAAAGCCCAAATGTTAGAAAGCCCAGAATACATTGCGCATGCGCAAAGAAACAGCACTTCTTGTAATTATAACGAAATATTACTATACGAACGCTGGACAGAAATGCGCAGAGGCAGCCAATAGATGTCGACAAGTGTATTGTTATGAATTGCCGATTCATTGCGAATTGAAGTAATATACCGTGTACACGCACATATATCCTATTATTTTTTTATGAAGGGTGTGCTAATTATTTCTTTTTTTGTGATTTTTTTTTTATATTAAATAATACAATTATGGTATAAAATTATAAATTTTTATTTATGTAATATAATACGGAATTTAACGACGAATAAATTTAATTATCAATTTCAAAATAGTAAATGTAAATACAGTTTACAATTATAAATTAAGGCGCTCTCGAGGTTTAATTTTTCGAACAGGCCTTTTTGATGAATCAGTTTTATTTTCCTTTTCGTGCAGCTTTCTCTGTATTACTTTTTCAGTCAGCATCTACGAAAATACATTCAATCGAATTTTATT
Organism: Philotrypesis tridentata; assembly: GCA_018906965.1. Lineage (NCBI taxonomy): Eukaryota > Metazoa > Arthropoda > Insecta > Hymenoptera > Pteromalidae > Philotrypesis > Philotrypesis tridentata. Next base: position 43,699 of record JACCIB010001146.1, on the reverse strand, counting down.
AGTACATAATTTTTTTGAAAATTTTATTCAATAAATAAATTTCAATGAAGTGCAAACTTTTTGCTTTTCTTTGTCGACATTAGCTTTGATTTTGTTGTACGTTTTTTCGCAGTGTCTTAAACATTCTGTTTCCCTTCAGGTTCCGCTTCATTCCTAGAAAAAGCATAGCAATGATCTTCCATCACAACGTCTAGCAGTTATTTTATTCCATCTGATCCAACGACTTCTTGAAATTGACAGAGTTCTTCACGAACATCGTCATTTTTGTGAGTTTCTGTAATTCATAAAAAAATATAAGGCTTAATTATAAAATGTTAGATATATTTATGTTGTTTATATTTACCTTGTACGAAACAATAATTTTCAAGAGTTTGATCCGGTTGTTTCACTGTATCATTACATTTTGTCTCATGTAGAACGATATCTTCAAATTCAACGACTTTTTCAAATTGACCGATTTCTTCACGGACTTCATCATTTTTGTGAGTTTCTGTAATTCATAAAAAATATAAGTTTTAATTAATTATAAAATATCTATATTTATTCGTGTGGCGTTTATGAACGTAAGTTCTTGAATACTCGCTCTCTTGTTGTAAATCGATAGTTTCTATTCTCATTTCTATTCAAAAACTAAGATTGCAGCAAAAAACCGAATAAAAAAGCTTTTAAATAGGCCCACTTTCAACTAAACGCTTTTTTAAATTTTTGGTGAAAATTTTCATTTGTGCGCATTACTACGCCTCTCTGTATTTTTCTTGGTAGTTCCAACCTACATAGATTATTGGTATAACAACAGACAGAGTTTCTAGAAACTGTCCCGAGTCAAAAACATTTTTTTTGGTGAAGATAGAGGGTTTTATTTCAATTCAAAAATCATAAAAGTACTGTTTTGATAGTTTTTCACGTTTATCGATGAGTTACCCCCCGCGAAACTTTCAATAAGTTGTATAATATTAAAAAAGAGTTTAAAACCTTCTAAAGTCTTTCAAGCAAGTTCGTAAGTGAGATACGATCATTCATACGTGAGAAAAACATGGAAGAATGAAATCTGTCAATTTCCTAATTGCATTGTTATGTAAGTATGCATTATATTAAAATAAAATATAAGCTTTTTTGTAAGTATATGTTTAAGAGTAAATTAAAACAGATTACTGAGGCAGTTTTTATTTGCTGAGTATTCATATATTTATTGTGAATCTCATAAGTTACTGCGATTGAAATATGTATCAAGCCATAATTATGAAATGCCAAATTATACAAATTAACAGGAAATAAATTTTATGTATTATTTCAGAACCTTGAAACAAATCACTATACAAAATTTCAGACCTCTTGGTATGATAGATTTCAAATGAGAGCAAAAACAAGATTTTGTGAATGGACATTTGTCTCAAATCTTGATTTCGCTCTCATCTGAAATCTATTGTTTATAGAGCTGCAAAATTTTGCATAGTGATTTCTTTCAAAGTTTTAAAATAACACATAAAATTTATTTCCTGTTAATTTGTATATTTTATTCTTTTCATAAGTATGGCTTGATAAATATTTCCATCTTATGAGATTCACAATGAAGAGTCCAATAGTCGGCAAAGTAAAAATTGCCTCAGTAACCTGTTTTAATTTGCACATTAGTGATTAACAGTCCATATTGGTTATTCCACTCTTCATTGTGAATCTCATAAGTTGCTGCGATGGAAATATTTATCAAGCCATACTTATGAAAAACAAAATTATAAACACTAACAGGAAATAAATTTTATGTATTATTTCAGAACCTTGAAACAAATCACTGTGCAAAATTTCAGACCTCTCGGTATGACAGATTTCCAATGAGAGCAAAAACAAGATTTTGGGAACGAGTATTTGTCTCAAATTTTGATTTCCCTCTTATTTGGAATTTATTGTTTATGAAGCTGCAAAATTTAGAATATTGATTTCATTCAAAGTTTTAAAATAATACATAAAATTTATTTCCTGTTAATTTGTATAATTTTGTTTTTCATAAGTATGGCTGGATAAATATTTCCATGGCAGTAATTTATGATTCACAATGAAGAGTTCAATAGTCAGCAAAGTATAAATTGTCTCAGTAACCTGTTTTAATTTACATATTATTGATGAACAAGCCATATTGGTTAGTTTCATTTCAGCGTATATGCTATGTCAGAATTAAAGATTAATTTTATAACTTTTGATAACCTTAATGTCACAAAAATTCTAAGAGTTTACTCTATCTATATGGTTATTTCATTGTTTTAATCAAAGTTAATTTTCGAACTCTCAATTTCGAATCCTTATATGGTAAAAATTCAAATATATCTATCTATATTATGAAAATATTAACGCGTAAACATTTTCATGTTAAGGGTCTGTTGGTCAGACTACCATTTCTTTAGTGTTACTTCTCCTATACCTTCGATTTTACATAAATCTATATCTACGACGATTATATACAATTATATATGAGATTTAAATTCTGTTGATTTACATACATTTAAAAAAAAACAGGAACAAATTCTATCATGTAGAATGCAATTTTTTTTTACGGAATAATCTTCAAATTATGCAAGGTTAACCAAAGTAACTTGTTAATGAAACACCGTTAGAAAATCTCTTAATCGATTTTTCATTCTATACGTATTTATTACTGTCCTTAACCAATTTTTGAAGAATTCAAACTTAATCTTGCAAACATTCTAAGATCAATTTTTGGTTATTTGTATGTATGTTTTACAAAACTCTGTTATTATTATCGGAAGATAACAGGAAGTTGAGTAAAAATAATTGTAACTATTATTATATATTAAAAGAAAGTTATAAAATAAATTTCTATGACTCAAGTTGGAAAATAAATCAAGATTAAAAATTTTAAATTAATATTTATGTAGTTTACAGCTTTTAGTTTTAAATCATTACTTAATTAAAAAATGGAATTCCAATTATTATTATTTGAGGCCATCGTTCTCTCAGTTTAATATAATGTTTTGAGCAGTACCCATTCTAGAATAATAGGACGATAAATTAACTATATTAAAAATTGTATGATATTGTTAATTACACTGAAATTTAGTAGTTCATCGATTATCTATGATAGGACGGGACGGCAAGTTTTTCCGTAAAAAAAACTGCGTTCTACATGATAGAATTTGTTCCTGTTTTTTTTAAATGTATATAAATCAACAGAATTGAAATCTCATATATAATTGTATATAATCGTCGTAGACATAGATTTTTAATGAAATAAGGATAGCAACACATTTACTGAATTACTAAGTAGAGGCGCATGTTTGTGACCCATCACGCAACGCCCAATTTACCGGAAGAATAGTGGCCTAATCTCCCACGGTAAATACGGCGTCATCGTGATCGGTCACCAAACGTCAGCTAGAAAGCGCAGAACGTAGTAGCAGTCGCAATTATTCCAAGTTTTAATTGTAACCGACTGTACCTTTTCACATGCTGCAATTTGGTCAAGTGTTTATATAAATACATATATATTTATAATTCTCCCCCTTTTAAACGCTTATTTAATTATTACAAATCGATTGCTTTTTATAAAAGAACTTGCCAATTTATTTATTGATATCATAACTTTCTTTTGCTAAAAATAAAATGGCAATTTATGTAAAATCGAAGCTATAGAGAAGTAACTCTGAAGAAAGGGTAGTCTGTCCAACAGACTCTTGACTCGAACATGTTTACGCGTTCATATTTTAATAGATATTTGAGAGTTTTGGATTATTCAGCTAAGTGTATAAGCATCATGTATTTTCAATATTTGTGATTCACTCATTTACGAGGTAAAAAAAGACATACATCCTAACATAATTATTTTTGAACTGATTATAAACACCTTTTTCTCCACACTGTACCGAAAGTACTACTTTCGCTCCCGGGCGATAAAAGCGATATTATTACGCACCACGGGAGTAAATTCGGACAGCCCATATCTCGTTTCTGCCACACTCGCCTTCGGCTCGATGTCATAATTAGTGTAAGATGTAATAAATACCAAGTTGCTCGAAAAGATGATTAGATTCATTTATCTTATAAATACATTTCTTATAATAGAACATACACTTTGAATATTGCCTACATAAGGGATGTGGAGGGTTTGAAAATTATTCTATAATTTAAATGAAGAAACAATCTTATACTTGCCAACCTTTTACCTTGAAAAGGTTTTTTTGGGGAGGGGGTTTAGGACAAAAATATGTTTCTGACCCGGGACAGCTTCTACAGACTTTGTCTGTAGTTACATTAATGATGTATATGGCTTGGAACTACGAAAAAAAATTCGGAGAGACGTGATAATGCCCAAAAAAGACAATTTGGAACAAACATTGGAAAAAGCGTTGAGTTGAAAGTGGGTCTATTTCAAAGCTTTTTATTCATTTTTTGGCTGCAATCTTAGTTTCTGAATACAAACTATGGATTTCGGCCAGGGGTAAGTATCTAAGAACTTTGGGAGATAAGCGCCACCGTAATGTTTATATTGTTTATATTCACCTTCTACGACAGAAACATTTTCAAGAGCTTGATCCGATTGTGTGACTGCATCTTCACATTTATTTTTCTGTTGAACGACATCTTCATATTTAACGATTTTTCAAAATTGAGCGCCGTTTCCTTCATTTCTATTTTTACAGCATTTTTTAACTTTTTTGCCTACTCCTTCATTTGATATCTCATCAAACTCTTCCAATTTTTCCCCATTCCAATGAGTAGCGGCTGTTAATGTTGCACCCTCTTCACCGCTGTCTCTAACATCTGTTGCGTCAGATTCATCATCTTGGATTTGGGGAATATCAGTTTTCTCTTCTTCAACAATTGAGTCTTCTTGGACTTCTTCTTCACCCATCAAAAAAATTATACAATTTTGAATGTCTCTCTCTGCAAAATTTAATATTATTTTATTACTGATATTTTAGCGTCAACCTCTATAGTCGAGGAATCCCTACTTTTTCTACTCATCATTGTAAAAGCCTTGTATTTTTATTTAATTTTTATATTATTTAATTTTCATGCTTACATTATTTTACTTTATGCATTGCAGGGATTGATACTGATAAACATAATAAGCTATTTATTATGTTATTTGCAAAGAAAACTACAATGACAGTAATGACATGTAGGTTAAAGAAGATGAAAATTGCAATTGATTCAAAATGATTATTAAGATATTCTGCACTTACTTTTTTTTGCGTATCAATTGTAACAGCAGTTTCAGGATCATTTTGTACATCTAGTTTGTTCAAATTTTTTTTTCAATACTTATAATAGGAGAAAATTCCTCTATTGGACGATTATCACTTTTTAGTTGAGTTTTACAATGCGTTGAATCATTTAAGGTGTATAATTATTATAGCTAAAGTTTTTTTAAAGTATCTCTTGTCGAAAATTTTTTTTATGAGAAAAAACGAATTATTGTAATGTTGAAATTCGATTTTGGCATGTTAATTTGAATTCTAAGTATTTTTAATTGTGCTTGTCAATAGGAAAATATTTTTTTGAGATCTACAATATTTCCATGTAATTTTTTGAGTAAAATACTTATAATTTGAGTTATGGTAAAAAGACCGTTTTTAAAAAAAAATCGAAAAAATGTGCCCGTGCATTTTTTGTATACATGAGATCAAGACCAAATGAATTCTGTCAAGATACTAACATAAACAGAGTTTATGAAAACAAATTTGTATCGATCAGAATTAATTTCGCAAAGATAATTGTGGTTAACTGAAATTAAAAAAAAAAGTCAGATTTTTGAGTTTCACAATGCATTTAATCATTTGACGTGTATAATTGTTATGGTCAAAAGTTGTATTTTTAATACATCTATAAATATTATGTTTAATATTTTTAGATAAAACGTATATTTGGAAATTTTCATTATGAAAAACGTATTATTGTAATGTTAAAATACGATTTTGGCTTCTTAATTTAAATTCTAAGCATTTTCGAGTTTTCATGTCAATAGAAAAAAGTTGTATTTCTTTGAGATCTATATCAGTCCTATTTAACTTTTTTGTGTAAAATCCTTAGAATTTGAGTTATGGCCAAAAAAACCGTTTTTTAAAAATTGAAGAAATGCCCGCATATTTTTTATATACATGCGATCAAGTCCAAATGAATTCTGTCACGATATTAGGGGGTTATGACAGGGTTAAAACCTGAAAAAAAGAAAAATGATTAGGGCTGTAAAAAATTAATATATGTAGGTGCTCTAAAAACTACATTTTTCATTTAAAATATAAGTATTATACATCACTTTTATGCATAATAAATATGCATAAAGTGAGTATAACATTTAAAAACAATTAAAGGTATTTACTTACCAAAAGTCCTGATTTTCATCAATTTTCTTTACTTGCCGCAGGTTTCTGAAGGAACCGTACCTTCAATCCTGGTGAACTAGACTGGAAAATCTACCTTATAAGTCTGGTCACAAACTGAGCGGAAGAGATTTCTGAAAAACACAAAATCAATATAATTAATTATACATACATTGACAATATTAGTAATTATAGTAATTATAGTGAATGTTACATATGTAAACATACGTAACATTCACTTTGAACTTATCTTTTCCAATTCTGCTACGCTCAGTTTGTGAGGAAACCTATCCCGAAGGTTTCTCTAAAATTTGAGCTCAATTGGTTCATCCGTTCCTGAGAAAACCTGCAGCAAGTGAATAAAAACATGAAAAACCTAATTCTGAGTAAATGGCATTTAAAGTTTTACTTAATATTTAATAAAATAAAGTATACTTAAAAATAATTTTCAACGTCTAGGCCAAATATAATCCAAAAGTAGCTGTCTGGGGATGATGACTGGAGAGACGCGTATTCAAAAAAGCTTCATTATGAAAGCTTATGTCCTCTGAAACACAAAATATGTAATAAGTGAAAAAAGGTTAAAATATTAAATTCAGTAGTTTTTAAATTTTTTTATAATTCAAACTCAAAGTATGCTAAATTTTTGTAAAAAATTATTCAACATACTTTGAGTTAACGTATTCTTAATAAATATTTTATAATAAATTCTAAATATTTAAAAATATACTTACAAATGCTGTTTCTCATCCATGTAGCAAAAGAGCAGAAGAAGTGAACACTAGAAGCTAAAAAGGTTTTGTCCAGATGTGATTGATAAAAAGTAGGTCAGAGAACAGCTGATCAGCTGTTGAGCTAACAGCAAGCCAGCAGACTCAAGCAGACTAAACTATCACTAATGTGCATGGTTATGAAAAAAAAAGAAAACTGGAAAACTGTCAGCTCTGCTCTGACCAAATTTTCATTTTATTTTGTAATGTGTGTATTGTCTATGTTGGATGAAAAGTGATATGAAGCTTGTAGTGAATGCTCGTTTCAGTGTTTGGTTAGGAGTGAGAAGTATAGGGGTTATTTGTGTAAATATTTAGTGTGCCCCAGCTGAGTAGGAATCATTATCCGGATTATTCCTTTTCCTCTTAGCTTTTCTGGCTTCTAGTGTAGATTCCATTGCTCTCTTGTCTGACCAGAAAAGCCGTTGTTCGTCTGCACTCTTGGCCCAGTCTACTGCAGAAGATCCCGGATGCACATTGAAATTCTTCATCACCTGAAGTACTCCAACTTTGCCATCATTGAAGGAAGCAACAGCAATGAAAATTCCAATCTCCAAGACTGTGAGGCCGCTGAAAGTTTCCATGGGGACGAGTTTCCAGATGGACTGGTTGAAGCTTTCGTTGCTGTTCTGGGTGAAGCCTCCAATGCATCTCTCCAGCAGGTCTGCTTGCGTCAAGTCCTTGTAAATTGGCTTGATTGCCTCCATAATTGTCATAGGAATCGTGTCTCGATGTTAGAAATTCTTCAGTTGTCCCTTGGCTTTGGCTGCTTGCCATTTACACCAACTGTCTGATCCCACGGGACAAAGGTGGTGTCTCGGCTCTTGATCCGTTGAAGATTTGTGATGGAATGTTGCCCAGATGGCATTGGACATTTCTTCAACAGAATGATGATGGCTTCGGATGGCATTGCCATAATATGTTGTAAGTTGATCAATTCTTTGAGCTGTCAGACGGTTCTTTCCACCTATCCCTGCACCATCAGACAGTTTTTGGCCAGCCAAAGTTTTCTTCAGATTTCTCAGTCTGGTTCCCATTCTCTTCTGCACGTGTCCAACACATTCCTTCTTGATGATGAAAAAATCTTCTCCATATGGCTTGGCATCACAGAGGGCCTTGTATACTTTTGATTCGCCATCTCCTATGTAGCTCTTGTATTTGATACCGTGTAATACCTCTGATCTTTTGAACATTTCCACAATACCGTCTACTTCCATTTTTCCAGAACTTCCCTGATGATTGGCGGAGCACTGGTCTTGATGTGCTTCAAACCACTCTCTGTATTCTTCAGTGTCCTCCTCTTGATGTGATTCTCAAGCCTTACAAAATGATTGTTTCGGTGCTACATCAATCACTTTGCCATTGTCGTTCCGGATCAACGTTGATACTCCTTGAACGGAAGAAAATCCTCGTTTCCTCCAAGATCCATCACCGGAAACCATATCACAACAATTCTCCTGAGTCTCATCTGTACTACATTTTTCTTGCATAGCTGCTTTCATTGACTCGGTAGCTACTCTTTGACTCGAAATTTTTAACTCATGATGGATAGTTCCAAAATGACTATGAACAACTGGTGGTAAAAAATCCATGATTCCACAAAAGGTTTTTAAACCAGTGTGTCCATGGCCCAGAGCTCTCATTGCTAAAACTACTCGCTTATTGATTTCAAAGGCATTACGCTTTTGACCAATTTGCCTACATGAGTCAATGGATTCAGCTTCACAGCAATTATTACAAGTCATAGATAGTTTGCTACCCAGGCCTCTGATATCAACTTCATTAAAAGTGATATCTCCGCCACAGTTTTTGCAAGCCAGAAATTCTTGTAATCCGGGCAAAAGTATAGAAATGTCAAAAATTCTATATTGTATAGAACCAGCTTCCACATACTCTGATGTTAATTTCTGTCTTGATCTGGATACTGGAATTTCTGGCTGTGCAAACTGCGTAGCTGCTGTACCTAATGTTGATGGTTGCGTAGTTGTTCTTGTTGGAGATCTTGCACTGGAAGTCGATGGAAGTGGCATTTCTCTCTCTGGTGGTCCAGGTGCAGTAGCCGATGAAGGATGTGCTTCCGATGGTGCTTCATTTCTTGAAGATGGAATGGTCGTTGACGATGGTTCACTTCTGCAGAACCTCCTTTGCCTCCTCTTCTTTCTTCCAAATCTACGCTTTCCTTGTGCAGATGAGCCTGGCTTTCTGTTTCTTGAGCCAGTCATCTTATTGTTTTTTATAATCTTGATATTTCACAACACAATAATACACTCACAATAACACAATAATAACCTAGATTTTAAACTAAATAAAATACTTGTGCAATTTTCAGTTAAAATTATTAGTTTAAAACTAAAATCTTTACTGAAAAATTGAACTGAATATTATTTAGTTAAACAATCACTGCTTATCATTTAACAGCGAGTTTGACAACCTGCTAGTACTATGGTAAAACAGGATTCTAGTTAGAGTGCCATTCGCTGTAGATACCATTTACCTCGGCCGATAACCGCCAAATTAAAAATTTTTTCCAATGCGTCGTACAGTGAAAGGCATATATATATATATATACAGACACACACGCACACACACACACACGTGTAGTGTAAATATATATATATTTGAAATATGCATAGCATCTTATGTACTTTCTTTTAACAAAACCATTTATAAAACATGAAATGGTACTTATAGTATAAAATATACGATTATCGAAAATCATGATTTTTTTTTTGGGTTTTATGCCTATAACTTTTGAAAAAAATTTTGTACCGAAAAGTGGGTTTCGGGAGCTTATTCCACAGTAAATTTCCTACAAAAAACGTTAATAAAAAAAAAATCGATTTTTTTGAAATTTTAACCCTGTCATAACCCCTTAACATAAACAGAGTTTATGAAAACAAATTTGTATCAATCAGAATTAATTTCGCAAAGATAATTGTGGTTAACTGAAATTAAAAAAAAAGTCAGTTTTTTGAGATTCACAATGCATTTAATCATTTGAAAAGTATAGTTGTTATGGTCAAAAGTTGTATTTTTAAAATATCTATAACTTTTATATTTAATATTTTTAGATAAAACGTATATTTGGAAATTTTCATTATGAAAAACGTATTATTGTAATGTTAAAATACGATTTTGGCTTCTTAATTTAAATTCTAAGCATTTTGGAGTTTTTATGTCAATAGGAAAAAGTTGTATTTCTTTGAGATCTATGTCAGTCCCATTTAACTTTTTTGTGTAAAACCGTGTTTAAAAATTTGAAAAATGCTTGTATATTTTTTGTATACATGCGATCAAGCCCAATTTCATACTGGCATTTTTTTATCCTAGGTAGAGTTTACAAAAAAAAATTTGGATTGATTAGGATTTATCTGATCGAGATAAGCTTGTGCCAAAATAATTTTGTTAAAAATACATGTAAAATTAAGCATAAAGAGCTGTCATTGGAAAAATTAGCCGGTAATCGCAAAAGTGAAAAAAACTTTTTTTGTATATATAAGAGCTGCACTCTCGTAAATTTTCAGCCCGATTGGTTGAAAATTGGCTAAGATATCGCTGGTTACCATTTTTGCAATGGTAAAACTATAAGGCATCCCCGCGTTGCGGTCGTGCCTAACAAGCATGCGCCGTCACTGTAGTCGTCGCATGCCCCCCTACCAGATGTTGGTTAGCTCTCATAGCGTACCAGCTCTCAAATGCTCTCACCAACATGCAAAAACAACCGAAATAATAAAAATAATGAAAAAAACATAATAAAGCATTTTAAACAAAACATATGCAAAATAACAAACTTAATTGCAAAAATAACATAAGAAATCAACCTTTGATATTAGATAAATCTTTGGCTCTCTTATGCAAACACGTTTGGCTCTCTTATGCAAAAAAAAAACTATATTTCAAAAGAAATTTTAAAGTTCTCACACTAAGCAGCGTAACGCATTACAAATAGCGCACCTACACTTTCCTAAACATTCGTCCTATATGATCGCGTACGTCGCGGAGGCAATTCAACTTGCAGTTCTCGCTGTTTCCTTAAACCTTTCGGTCGACCGCGTTTCCTTTTGACTACCGATGAATTTTTGTTTTCGGCTTCTGACGCATCAGACTCTGCGAGAGTCGCCTCCCCCCCCAGGAGCCCTCGTATCAGGAGAAACGACGATTCGGGTTTTATGCGGCCTACCTCGCTTACGTGGAACATCCACGTTTTTAGTCAGTGCATATTTCGCCCCTCACATTCATTCTTCTCGCTAACGGTCGCTTCCTTGGTAATTGAAACGTCTACTTCTACAGGATCACCGTCTTCTTCATCAGAAGCATCAACAGAATCTTCATATTCACCTATATTCTCAGCAAACGTGAAATCTTCTCCATGAATATACGGTTTGATGTCAACAACATGTTCCCAGTTTTTCACTGCAATCTTCTGAGCTTCTTCTCTAGCAGCTTTTTCTACTCCGCGCTTGGTACTAAGCGGTGGTGCAGGGTTTCTTCCCATGTTTAGGAAAGCAGCGTAATCATATCTAACAGGACTAACAAGGATATCCATTCTTAGATCACAAAAATGGACTGATCACATCACCCACTACAACCTTCCATGGTACAACTGGCTTTCTCGCTCTCATGGTACCAGTAGGTAGCAGAGGTTCAACTTTACACTGTTGACAGATAGTGCATGACTAAACAGACTTCAACACATTTTTATGCATTCTTCTTCGGTAGGAAAAATCTTGCGATTCGCTCATACGTCTTACGACGACCGAGATGGCCAGACATGGGTTCGCCGTGCTCAGTTTCATCTAAATTCGATACTTCTGATTCCATAGTCATTGGCAATCTAAGTCTCACCCACGTCATCATGTACGAATTCTCTTCTTTCAAGATAATTTTCTGAAATGCCGCATCTCTTCTTGACATTGTGATATCACTTGGCTCATCTGTAATCATCGCGCAAACGCCTAATTAACCTACCAACGTTACTATATCTACTCTCGTCCGTTATCATTTCAAATCTTTGCAATAACGTATTCAATCTATTATCAGACAATGACATTGCCCATCTCTCAATTTCTTGATCTGCTTCCACAAAAATATTTACGCGGATCGCAGTTATAAATTTAATTGCAGTCTCGCTAATTTAAACGAATTTTTTCACAAAAATCAAAAGAAATATTTAATGGAACAAATTGCGAAAGAAAAAACTAATACCGTCAAAAATGCAATAACTGAAAAACAAAACTTTATTCCGCGTATCGCTCTTAATTCTGTTACAGCCTCCTCCGCTTAAAATTCTGTGCAACTTAAAATTACACTCACGTAAAAAATTACAACCAGAAACAGGAAGAAAAAAAATTAAAAAAATAAAACAAATTTCCGAAAATACTACTGAGCTGTACTCGAATTAAGAGTTTACCTTTTCAAGCTTAAACAGAAAAAATTTCGCTTAAATCGTATAACGAAAAACAAAATAAAATATTTCACTAATAATTTTCAATTCAAATCAAATAAACATACACCGGAAAAAACAAAGTTCAATTTTTAAATCAAAATTTCAAACTGTAGACTACAACTTCGGTAAATAAACGCTTCTCCGTTGCGATATGCTATGTACAGTATACCTGTATCTATCCCTACCTCGGTGATATGATACACCCACACATACAATCAGCTGCTCACGTATGCTATATCTATTAGCAGCGCTATCACACAAAATAACAATTATTATAATTTTGTTACTTCAGTGAGTCCAAATTGGAATTGGATTATCATTAAGTCATGTTCAAAATCCAAATCCGAGCTGTTGACCATATCTGAAAACTTAAAATAAAATTGCACAAAGTATCACATTTTTTTGAAACAGAACGTAATAAAATAAATATAAAAAAAACAGATAGAACCAAATACGGCAATCTGTAATGATAACTAATGTAACGTGGAATTTTACCGCTCGCACGGCAAATCTACGCTATTGTACAAAGTAATTTTTAATATGCCGGCTGCCTCCTCCTCTCCGGTAGTCGATCCTGAAAACGGAATATCGCGCGGGAAGTTGGTAGCAATAGGGTTAATAAATAACCTACCAACGTTACACAATAATTAAATTAAACACAAATCAGAAATATATTTTGAAATCTAATTTACACGATTTTGAAGCCACAACAATATGAAAATAATTTATATAAAATCATGGACAAACGGCCAAATTACCAACTCCTAGCACGGTCAGTTTGAATGCTAAAATATAAAAAGAGGCTGCGAAAATCCTCTTTGGAGATGCTAATAATCCAAGGGAATCCGCGGCCGCACTCCTTCTGGAAATATAGATTATCCACTCCACGCGCCCGTAAAAGGGAAAGAAATCCACTAGAAAATATAGATTTTTAGATTCATTCAGATTCATGCCTTCATCAGTAGAAAAACTGGTATCATATCTAGAAGACTACAAAGTTATTAATAAAGAATTTAGCGAGCTTAGCAGAGAACAAATTAATCTGTTAACGAGAAAACGTGTTTTACCCTACGAGTACATTAGCTCATGGGAAAAATTGGAAAAGTATAAATTGCCTGAAAAAGATGACTTTTTCAGTAAGCTCAATGATTCACACATATCTGATGAGGATTATGAGCATGCTAAAAATGTATGGAAAACATTTAATGTGAAAACAACTGGTGAATACTCCGATCTCTATATGAAAACTGATATCTTACATCTAGCTGATGTTTTTGAGGATTTTAGAGATCAAAGTATGAGAGTCTACAATCTCGATCCTGCTCATTATTATACTACTCCAGGTTTCTCTTGGGATGCAATTAATGCTCAAACATACAGGAATAAAACCTTACTATAATATGTAATAAAACTACACTAGTTAATTAGTAATGTAATAAAACTACACTAGTTACACTACATATCATTTTTATTTATCCAACTGTTGTGAGAATCATCAAAACCTAACCATTTTACATAAATTCTATTACCACTTTTTTTCAAAACTTTTTCAATTAAATAAACATTTGGATGTTTAGTCTTGAGAAGTTCCTCTTCATAGAATCCTCCAGCAATTGGCTTGTCTTGATAATCCTTTAGATGACAGGTGTAGGGTTTTGTATTTGAAATTTTTGTTACTAAATCTTATATTATATTAAGCGGCGACCGTGTCCGGTGTCCCGTGTCCGGTGTCCCGTGTCTGGTGTCCCGTGTCCCGTGTGACATCTTATTTTACAATTACTTAATCCTTTTTTTAAGGACAACGCTTTATCTGCACCCACATATTTGTATGTACACCTAGTGCACCGTCTCGTGGATGATTTCTCGTCATCCTGGAGGTCACCCTGACACCTGAACATCATCTCCGGGGAATTTTTAGTTTTTTAAGGAAATATTAATGTGTACTTAGAGAGTGTATTCGAGGATGATTTCCCGTCATCCTGGAGGCCACCCTGACACCTGGACATCTTCTCCAGGAAATTTTTAGTTTTTTAAGGAAATATTAATGTGTACTTAGAGAGTGTACTCGAGGATGATTTCCCGTCATCATGGAGGTGATATATAATCATAATGTTTCTGTATGTTAGTTGTTTAGCGTTACGTCCCAGGTTTTTTAAATGAACTCTTCAGTAAAAGGAATATTCAGGAAAGTGAATATTAGAATTTTAAATATTAAAAAATAATATTTGACAGTTTTCATTCTGTCGTACCCTGTCTTAGACGCAGCACAACTTTATAAAAAACATTATTTCGTTAAAGTAAAAACAATCATAGTATACATTTCTTTGCCCCTAATGATGTAGAATCAGAGCGCATATTTCTTTGCTGCCGATGATTTAGAATCACAGCGCGTATTTCATTGCGGCTGATGATACAGAATCACAGCGCAGATTTGTTTGATAAATGTTTTAAGGGGTTATGCCTGAGTTAAAATTCAAAAAATTAAAAATTTTTTTGATTTGATTTTTTTAAGGCAAATTTACTGCAGAATGAGCTGCCTTAGTCCTTTTTGCCCGAAAGAATTCCGTTACAATGTTATAGGCAAAATACCAAAAAAAAACACAATTTTTCAAAATTGTGTATTATTCACATTTTGTTTTATAGCGCTTTCGATTATTAAAAAAAATTGCGTTTTTATAGACAATGTAACATTCAATGTGTTCACAAATTCCTTTTGAAAACGCAATTTTATTTAAAAAAAAGCACAAATTATTTACGAAATCATTATGTACTGTAACAGCTAATTTTTATGAAATCGTAGATTTTTTTTTATTTTAAATTTAGTCTTGTAATTTTTAATCAAACTTATAAAGGGGTAAAAAATATACATGCAAATTTAAATTACCGCCTAAAAATATGGCACCTTACAGCATATGGAACAGGAAATCACTGTTTTACCGACCTAGTCGAGTTTGCATTCAGACAGCAGCTGTTTCGTCTGCTGTCTGTAGTTTAGTGCAAGATGGATGCTGTTGTGATAACTTCTGAGTCTCACTAGTGTTCAACTTTAGATAAGTGTTTTGTACTATAAACAACATATTATTTGTGAAGAATCTGTTCTTTGTGAGTGTATTCATTGTTTCAGGTATATGGGCTATATCATGTGCACGAGAAGATGCCTGTGTGTTAGATGGTCTCAAAGTCTCCAGTAATTACTAATGATCCTATAAAGTAATGGGTAAGCAATGACAAAATTTATATTCATCTAAAACATGCTGACTGTGAATGCGTATTAAAAACTTACATTTCAATTTCAGCTTTCGATACTAGTATATCTACATGTACAGCACCCGGGTATTCAACATGGCTTAATATATAGGTATCTTACGCCAAAATATAAGAAAAATGTTCACTATAATTACTGATATAATCATCTTATGAGTTACTAAATATTTAAAATTTATTTTTTGTAGAAAAGTCTTCCGCTCAAGCAGTGAAGAAACATATTCAGAAGATTTTATATCCTGTCTGGTGTCAATTCATCATCTGGATGCTGAGATATCCTGCGGCAAAGGGAAAAAAGTGCTGAAAATTAGTGATTCATACATGTAATTGTTTACAATGTAAGTATAGATATATAAGTTTTTTAAAATAGTTGAAACTATGTTTAATACCTACATTTTAAGTAAGAGAAAGACTTTTTTATACTATTAATCAATAATTTTTTTCAGCCTATTACTTATCTGTCTTTTTTACAGGTTTAACTCAGGCATAACCCCTTAAAGTAAAATTTCTTGATACACTATGTTTTTAGTGTATACAATTTTTTCATCATCTTTTTGATGGTCATTTATGAATGATGAATTTAGTACAATTTAGTACAATAAAGTTAGTACAATTTTTAAATCAGATTTTGACGTAACCCTTGAAAGTGCAACGTACAATTATCCATGGCTGAAAACTGAATTTGGTAAGTATACTCCAACTTTGTTAAATGTTTGACCTTGCGATTTATTAATGGTCATAGCATATTCTAATCTTAATGAAAATTGTCTTCGCTTTAATATAAATGGCAATTCTTCGTTAGATGATGTTAAATCAATACGTGGTATTACTGTAATAGTTCCAGATTTGTAACCACTAGTTATTTTGGCACTAGTACTGTAATCCATTAAGGGGTTATGCCTGAGTTAAAATTCAAAAAAATCAAAATTTTTTTTATTTGATTTTTTGAAGGAAAATTTACTATAGAATAAGCTGCTGAAATCCATTTTGACCGAAAAAGTTACGTTACAAAGTTATAGGCAAAATACTAAAAAAATACAATTTTTCAAAATTGCGTATTATTTATATTTTGTCTTATAGCGCTTTTGATTATTCAAAACAATTGCAATTTTATAGGAAATGTAACATTAAATGTGTTTACAAACTCCGTTTAAAAACACAATTTTATTAAAAAAAAAAAACAAATTATTTACTGGATCATTACATATTAGCATACTGTAAATACCTAATTTTTATAAAATCATATACTTTTTTATTTTGAATATTTATAATACAATAAATTTAAAATTTAAATTTAGTCTTGTAATATTTTAATCAAACTTATAAAGGGTTAAAAACATACGTACAAATTTAAATTGAAATTACCGTCTAAAAACGTGGCACCTACAGCATATGGAAAAGGAACTCACTGTTTTACCGACCTTGTCGAGTTTGCATTCAGACAGCTGTTTCGTCTGCTGTCTGTAGTCTAGTACAAGCTGGATGTTGTGCTGTTCTGATAACTTCTGAGTCTACTAGTCTTCAAATTTAGATAAGAATTTGGACTATAAACGACATATTATTTGTGAAGACTTTGTTCTTTGTGAGTGTATTCTTTATTTTTAGGTGTACGGGCTATAAATATCATGTGCACGACAAGATGCATGTGTATTAAATGGCATCAAAGCAGCTCAAAGTCTACTGTAATTGTTAACAATCCTGTCAAGTAATCGGTAAGCAATAACAAAAATTATATTCATATAAAATATGCTGAGTGTGAATGCGTATCAAAAACTTAAATTTCAATTTCAGCTTTTGATACTGGTATATCAACACGAACAGCACCCGGGTCTCCATATATTCCATAATATTTAGGTATTTTATGCCAAAATATTAAAAAAAATATGCCAAGCAGTTCATGTAAGTACTACTCGATAAGTATAAATAAGTGTCTTGTTTAAACTTTAAATACATTTTTCTCAAGTTTTGAATTTTTATGATTTTAGATCACTTGCCCCAGGATTTCTCAGGAACCATCAGCCCAATCAAGCTGAAATTTTTTGGAGAGCTTCAGGGAATCCTTCGTCACTGCTTGAACGGAGGGAAATTGGCTAAGGTAAGTTTAAAGAATGTTACGCATATGAACATATGCATAATTCACTATAATTATGAATATTATGACCTTATGTGTTTCTCAATATTTAAAATTTTTATTTTTCAGCAATCCCTTCCGTTCAAGCTAAGGAGAAAGACATTTAGAAGAAATTCCATCCAGTTTGGTTTGGATTCATCACCCGGATGATGAGAAATCATGCGGCAAAGGAGAAAAAGTACTAAAATTTAATGCTTCACACATGGGATTGTTTAAGCAGTAAGTATAGATATTATGCTTTAAAAATATGCAAAATTACAATGAATATGTATACTTGAACTACGAAAAAGATTTTTTATGGTACTACTTATATATAATTTTTTTTTGCCTATTAACTGATTATTTATTTTTTTCAGGTTTAACTCAGGCATAACCCCTTAATTGCCTTACAATTAATCGAGTACCATTACAAAGGCCTTCATTTAAATTAAGATTTCGTAAAAGAATTACAATGGCTCCTTTTTTTAAACGTAGTATATGCGGAGGTAATCCGTTTGGTGTTAATGAATTAAAAAATTCCTGTGGAAATACATTTTGTAAATTATTATTTTCGTTATCTAAAGCTGTATCAACACTATAATACTCTTTCATTTCTCCACAAACTTTTCTTATAATTTCATCATTTATCATTTGTACATCAATGTTTCTTGGGGCTAAGATAACTTTCTTATGAACTTCAGTAATATTATTAAAACTACTACCAAAAATTTCCATAATCATTTCTCTATTTGTTAAAAGTTCATTTGGAATTTTAATCAAATCATTCTTCATTTCAAAATTAGTATTGACTTTACCATCTCCAACATTAAGAAGCCATTGTTTATATTCGATGTCGTTATTATTAACTCTAAGATTTTCTTTTAAAGACATAAAGTACATTTCTCCATATTTTACCATTTTTTTACACAGTTTTCCATAATTTTTGTTCTATCGCCATGTTTTACAACTGGTAATGTTTGTCGTAAATCTCCAGAAACAACCATTACTTTACCTCCGAATGTAAAATTATTTTGACGCAGATCTTTAAATAATTTGTCTACAGTTTCAAATGCATGTTTTGATGTAATTGTTATTTCATCCCAGATAATAATTTGAATATTTTGCAGCATTTCTGAGTTTGGTGTTAGGAAAAGGAAATCTCTATTTTACCGACCTAGTCGAGTTTGCATTCAGACATCAGCTGTTTCGTCTGCTGTCTGTAGTTTAGTGCAAGCTGGATGTTGTGCTGTTATGATAACTTCTGAGTCTACTAATCTTCAAATTTAGATAAGTGTTTGGACTATAAATAACATATTATTTGTGAAGAATTGGTTCTTTGTGAGTGTATTCTTTATTTTTAGGTATACGGACTATGAATATCATGTGCACGCCTGTGTGTTAGATAGTCTCAAAGCAGCTCAAAGTCTACTGTAATTGTTAACAATCCTGTTAAAAAATAGGTAAGCAATTACAAAAATTATATTCATGTAAATTATGTTGATTGTGAATGCGTATCCAAAAATTAAATTTCAATTTCAGCTTTTGATATTGGTACATCAACATGTACAGCACCCGGGTCTTGATAAATCCCATAATACATAGGTATTTTATGTTAAAATATAAAAGAAATATGCCAAGCAGTTCATGTAAGTACTACTCGATAAGTATACATAAGTGTCTTGCATAAACTTTAAATGCATTTCTCTCATGTTTTGAATTTTTATGATTTGAGATCACTTGCCGCAGGATTTCTCAGGAACCATCAGCCCAATCAAGCTGAAATTTTTTCGAGAGCTTCAGGGAATCATTCGTCACTGCTTGAACGGAGGGAAATTGGTTAAGGTAAGTTTAAAGAATGTTACGCATGTGAGCATATGCATAATTCACTATAATTATGAATATTATGACCTTATGTGTTTCTCAATATTTAAAATTTTTATTTTTCAGTAATTCCTTCCATTCAAGCTGAGGAGAAAGACATTTAGAAGATTGTCCATCCAGTTTGGTCTTTCTTCATCACCCGGGTGCTGAGAATTCATACGGCAAAGGGAAAAATCTGATCAAATTTAATACTTCACACATGGAACTGTTTGTATAGTAAGTATAGATATATAATTGTTGAAAAATATATAAAATTACAATTAATATGTATACTTTAAGTAGGAAAAAGAATTTTTTTAATATTACTTATAAATAATTTTTTTTGCCTAATAAATAATAATTTGTTTTTTTCAGGTTTAACTCAGGCATACCCCTTAAGTTCAAACCATGCTGTTAATGTTGTATTTAAATTTTTTTTAACTATTCATTTTCACAACCTTCTACAAAATAAAGAAATTGTTGATTTTCTAAATGTACTGCTAATCTGTATATTGCATGAGATAACGTATACAAAGAAAATTTTATTTTATTTCGTCATAATCATAGTTAACATTATCGTCTTTTTTGGATGTTATTCATTTCAATAAAAGCAGAATCAGGACCTTTAAAGCAATATTTATATAAATATTTTACGCACTGAACTGTGGAACAAATTTCTACGTTTATATGACAATTATTCTTTAATAGTAAAAATGGATTATATGGAACTACAAATCTGTTATCTGCTTTATTATCTTCTATTATTTCTTCGTCTATAATTTGGGTATCCATTAGTATTGATACTAGTGGTTTCATTCAATGTTTTAGGAAAATTTCTAGTACATTTACTTTTTTCTTTGTCCGTACATGGTGAATGAGCATTATACATTCCACATGGTCCATGTATCATAGATTTTTTAAAAATTTCATATAATTTTGGATATTTATGTTGGTCAGGAATTTCTGCACAAATAACTGTATATCTATAAAATCTGGATTGTATGTTTTGTTATTTTTTTCAACAAATAATAGCATATGTAGGTGTGGTAAACCTCTTTTTTGAAATTCTATCACATGTGTAAAAGCAATGCATTTTCCGGAAATTCCTTTTTTATTAACATCATCTAAAAAAGCTTTGACTTTTTCATTAAAAACTCTGGCAACAATATCTGGTCTATCTATTACTGTTTCAAAATGCTTTATATTATCTGTAATTTCTATCCATTTGGGATTACAAGTCATTGTAATAAAATAATCTGGCTTACCATGTCTTTGTACTAATGTTATTGAATCTAAAAAATTTTGTTTCAATGCTCGAGGACTTCCAGAAAATGATGATGGTAAAATAATCATTTTTCCTATTCTTACATTTTCTTGATCTTTTTTATTTATGCAATCTATTACGCATTTGTATAAATCTGTTCTTAATCAATGTTGATTTTTTTGTAAATAATGTAATCTTGATCCTTCAACTTTAATGTAAGCATCAATAATAAACTGCTGAGTTAATTTTCCTAAATTAAGAAATGGGTTAAAATCATTTCTAACACTAATTTGATAATTATAAAATTCTAACATTGAAGTATTGTTTTTATTAGTAGTGTCTTTCATCTTAGGCATCCATCCAAATCCACCATTAGGAACCATAATTGGATACGTCATTGGGTCAACATGTTTACTAATATAAGATATACTTATAGGCGCTGTATTTTTGAATATATGCAAATATCTCGATCTGTTGGAGGTTGACCTTCTTCACCAACATAAACTACAGCAGCTTTATTGCACCTTGCTTCATTATACACGTTTTTATCAAGATTAGAATTCCGAGTTATAAACATTCTAATTTCAGTTGTATTGTTTATTAATTTATTATTATCTTGACGATTTTGTTCTTCTTTTTCTACCTCATGCCTCATTTTATATGAAGTTGCATAAATGTTATTTTCACGTAAAAAATTGTCTAATTCTTTCAACAAATGCAGGGTACATAACATATTATTTTTATATCGTGATTGTGTTGCCATTTCATTATCGAGAATATATAATTGGCCAAATTTTCTATCATCATTTTCTTGAGGATGTAATGAATAAACATTATGATAAATTTGCCCACATATTCGTATTACTTGAGGTCCTCTGTTAAATAATGCATCAAACTTTGCCCCGAAACTTGCAAATGCAAGTCAATTATTATATAATCTTACATGCTGTTTAAAATATTTGCTTTCAGATGTATTATATTTAATTCTTTAAAACGTTCTGTGTAAGAATGTTCGTTTGGTAAAAGTACTTTTCCTTTACTACAACAATTTGTGTATTGTTTTCTCCCTGTATCTTCACTTTTAAAATATATTGCTTTGCAATGAATACATATACAGTTCATTTCTCCTAAATAACTTTCGTGAATACAATTTTCAATAAAATCATTATCATACATAGCAGCATATTCATTTAAATATTTTGCTTCTTTTCTTTTCTTATTTATTTTAGATTTCTGGATTTCAATATATGATTGTCTTTTTAGTTGTTTTTTTAGAGCAAAATTTTTATCAATATTTTGTAATGCTTCATCTGTTAATGCTGCGCGTTTGAAAACTCTTTTTTCTGTTCTTTTCTTATTTATTTCAGATTTCTCTGCTTCAGTTCGTGATTGTCTTTTTAGTTGTTGTTTTAGAGCTATATTTTTATTAATATTTTGTAATGTTTCATCTGTTAATGCTGCACGTTTTGAAGCTTCTGTTTCTTTTTTTTTTGATTTATTTCAGATTTTTCTGCCTCAGTTCGTGATTATCTTTTTAGTTGCTTTTTAGAGCTATATTTCATATATAATATTTCACAAAACAATTTTAAAATAATACTAACACAGCGATATAACTGAACAAACCATAGCCACTAATTCATATTTTACATTCTATACTTTCCATAATAATAATCACGAAAATAGCCGAGCGAGCACTAGCGAGCGAGGCAATACTTGCTAGTAATATATTATTCTCTATAAGATCCCCTAGCTGAATTTTTTTCCCTGCATAATATATGAAATTTCTTGTATTAGTTTAACTCATTATAAAAGAACTTGTGAAAGTCTCAGAATGTCACAGGCCTTGGTTTCTCTGTGATAAATAAATATAACAGCTCATTTATTAAAAAGCACAAGTTTATTAATTAAACATGACTTGTTTATCGTATCAAAAAATTTAGGTAAAAGAGTGAAATATTAGCATAATTCATCGAAATTTTGTTAAACTACATTATAAAAATGCTATAGAATATCCCCATATAATCAGTTTTAACATTTATAATAATTAAAATAAACTAAACAAGATTTTATAATTTAAAAAGCGCACCTGGGTGCCATATACTCCATATATAATAGTTTCAAGGATATTTGACTTATATAAAAGTCAATAAATCATGAATTATAATCAATACATCCATGCTCATTATTTATCTTTGTTTAGTTTTATTTAAAATCAATTTTAAAAAGCATTTTTTAAGAGAGAGCAAATTAAGCTCTAGCAGAAGGGACTATCTTTCCATCTCTCTCTAATAAATGCATAAATATACCAAAATTAGACTTTGGAACAAATTAAAAAATTTTTAGGAAAGATTGACGGTAAAAAAAGTAGATGAGAATATTCTATGGGATCTAGCGAACAAAACAGAGTAGGTAAGTGTTACGAATTCACGCACGCGAGCTTGAGTCGAACACGAAGAACGGGAGAGCACGCGATCGGAAAACACGCGGGGTGTTCAACTGCGCTTTGAACGAGCGCAATCGGAAAAAATCACAAGATCGACATGGATAATTCGTCGGAATGTCACGCCGGTGAATGGTTTTTATGCACTAAAATAAATAATTATATTTACTATGAATTCTTACCTTGATCGAGAGTAGTGGCTCAGCTGGGCTACAACGGCAAAGATGATGTGTGTGAGGAACGGCTCGGAGTGCGTCAGCGGGTTGGCTCCCAAATAGGAAATTTCGTCCGGATTTTGTAAGTTAGCGAAAATAAATCAGCTCACGTCCGAATGCTTCAAATTCTATTTATTTTACAAGTACAATGTGCCACTCGGGCTTCTGAAGGTAATTATTTGAAATGGCGAAGATTCTAAAATTGCACGATATAGCTCGAGAAAACTAGAATAAACACTTCGAGTCCGCTCGAAGGCTCAAGACGCTCTGCCGGAGGGCGCGCAATTATGCATGGGAGAGAGCGCGTCACTTTCTCTCCCACTAATTGTTCTTACCTCTCCCCCATCCCTCTCTTCGCTTCATTAGCTACTTCGCTCTCTCTTGCACTCGGCGCTTGGTCAACGTTTCGAGGGCTGGAGGAGAAGTACCGCTATCGCTCGTCTTTGTTCGACTTGGCGACAGTTAGGCGCATACTTAGTGCACTTCTCTAATGTCTTCTGCGTTATGCGACATTGCCGATTTGGTCGTTCGGCATCGTCACACAACAGTATGAAAAGCCAAAAAAACATTCATTAAATGTGAAAATAATGTTGTAAAAGAAAAAAATACAGCAACGGGAAAAAACTTGTGTCTTCCGATAAGGAAATCTTTTTTATGAAAACGCCTAGAGAACTGGGACTTGATGTCTGAGTTAAAGAATTTATCGATAAATACACACATATTAATCAAGGGGCGCGGTAGCGCCACGATGGCAAGTATAAGGTACGTCAGTACACGCGCCGCCGTCGGGCGCTAGCCAGACATAGCCCTTCTCATAGGCCTTTTTAGAAACATGGGGTACTGTTTTCTCTGCTTCGGCAGCTTTGTTTCTCACATATGAGAACTCAAATGAAAGCTTGTAACAAAACTATCAAAATCACATCAGGAGCATATTTTGTGAAATGACTTCTATCAAAAGTTAGTGTGAAGTGAAAGTTCGGAGTCATGAATTCCTCAACGAAAATTGTTCTCCCGGAGAAAAATGTTCTCCGCGGATACGTCATCGTGTGACGTCAGTCCTACTAGATATAGATATACTACTACTTTCATACAGATGCATTATGTGGTGCAGACGAGGATTACACAGTACAATACCACAGTGCTAAAGAAAAATGTATATATGCCAGCAGTAAATTATAAGTGTTAATAATTAAATAAATCAGTTCAATCTAATATAAAATTAATGCAAATGTATGTTGCAAAAGTTCCAAAAGTGTTTAGCAAAGTCGATTTTCTATGCAATCAGAAGCAATCATCAACTAATAGTTTATATAATTAGATAAGTATTTAGTTTTATTTTTTATAGATATTCAATATAAATAAAGAATTTGTGAATTGATTCTTTGTTTAAATATTCTCTGTTATTTTTCAGATTATGAGGTTATGAAGCTGTCAGTTTATATATAAAAGAGTAATTGTGACAAGAGAATTTTTATTGAAGAAGGTCTGATATTGAGATCTGCAGCATTGTGAAAAAAGTATATTTTCTTTAGTTTATACCTGTCTAGCAGAAGTGTAAGTTTTTTATTGATACATAAGTAAACATTCGTTTCTTCAAAACTTCATATTTTATATTGTTTTATTTTACAATTTTTATTTTGCCCTCCTTGTGGAGGCCTGTTTCTTGGAACATTAACTCCTCCTCGCTGTGCCCAATTGTTGCCCTTCCTTCCTCTACTGCGACCAGACTGCTGCGTTCTTTGCACGTTTGAAGATATTCAATAATTTTAAAATTATGCCAAATTTTTTAAATTTTGATCATACACTGTTATACAGTTTGTGGTGCAGACGACGATTACAATAACAGAGTGAGACAACTATGACAATAACAGAGTTTATTAATATATCAGCAAGAAATTCTATTTATTAGTAATTATAAAAATCAGTGTAAATAAAGTAAAATTTAACCTAAATATATATTTTATAAAAGCAGTGTTATTTTAAAACTGTGTTTTTTGTATACATACTATTTGGTTTTATTTTTGTTTGTTTGTTTGTTTGAAACTGACTCTATCGCTCGATGATGGTAGATTGAAAGGTTAATAAAATGCGTCTCTTCGAGCTAAAATGTTTATACTACGCCATACGTTTCGGGGTAATTTTACCCCCTCATCAGTGGCTAAGCAAAATATTAAATTTTATTATTAAAGTTTTACAATTAGAAATTACAATAACTAAAAATATAAATTACCAAGTTTAAAAATGAGTCGTGCGCTACATCGACGACGTAAAAACGCAGACGGCGCTAAAAATTACAATTCGCAAATCTAAAGAAAATTACAAAAGAATTTAAACGTTACAAAAATCGCTACAAAAAATTAAACAACTTACAAAGAGTGACGCTCGAAAAACTTTAAACAAAAGTAATAAACGCGACCGGTGCCACTCGGTGGTAATGTGGCACCGGCCAAGGACAAAAGTCAACTAAGTTTACAGCTAAAATCGATCTTATATATATGTTACAATACATCCGTCAAACTGGATTCTAATACAATTAAACGTGTATAAAATGCAAAAATAAGGCGAATATTGTAGCCACGAAAGCCGCAGAGCTCGCTAAGTGTATCCAGAACACATAGCACAACAGAGGTGACACGAGCTGTTATTCATGTAGTAGATCGGAGAGCCCGCGCTGCTCCGCACGCAACGCCCCTACCATGACTGTATCACTATATAGTACAGTATGGCTAGGCCGTTGCCCCGGCAACCCGGTTCTCCGACCTCCCACTTGGGATGTGCCGCTCCGGCCCGCCAGCCAATCACCATTGAACACGTGTTGGCTGAACTGAAGAGAGCGCGAAGCGGTGAGCCACCTCTCTCCGCGTCCTAAACTCCTGGTACAATCTGCTCGCTACCGAGCCTCCGCAATCACAACACTCGACAATTAATGTTTATTAGGACTAACTTTTAGATTGGAAATAACATTCTTGAAACTGGCTTTGAGGAGGCACGTGTCCTCAGCCCTATTAAGCGTGCCATCGAAAAACTGTATATGGAGCATCTCCGAGAACCGTCTACGGAAAATAGACTGCTCTCTGTCAATTATTTTAATATTGTTAAAATCAAAACTATGACCTGTCTCCAACGCATGTACTGCAAGAGGGGAATTCAAATCCCTTTTCTCTATATACCTCTTATGTTCGTATTGCCTAGTTTTTAAAGGCCGATACGTTTCTCCGATATATGTTGATTCGCAATCGGAGCAATCGATTTTATAAACCACGTTCCGTGTGTCACCCACCGCAGTAGGGTCTTTACCAAGTTTTATAAATTTGTTAAATTTATTGGTAACATTATTAACTAACCTCACGTCATTATTTTTAAATACGGACCTTAATTTATCATTGAACCCTTCGTAGTAAGGGAACACACCATAGCCTTTTCCCGAGTGTAAATTATTGTTACTATTGCAATTGGAAGTGTCAATATTGCTCGTGTCTGTGCCTCTCAATGCGGCCCTTGAGATGCCCAAATTACGTGCAATCCGCTTTTTGCTAAATTTCTCAATAAAATCGGGAGGATAATCATTAGCCATTAAGATTTTTTTCGCCTTTTCAACGTTCTCACAGTGGAAACGAGGATCCGACAATAATATTGCCCTATCAAATAGATTGGATATTATTGCTATTTTTTGACTTTTTGGATGATGGGAGAAGAAATTAATATATCTGCAAGAAGCTGTGTTTTTTTGGTACCAATTAGTAAATATTTTGCCGCTAGAATCATGAAAAATAGAAATGTCAAGAAAGTTAATACTATTGTTTTCTTCAATTTCCGAAGTGAATTGAAGGTATTCGTTGTAATTATTAAAAACAGATAACACCACCTCAATCTCCCCTCTGTCCAATATCAAAAAACAGTCATCCACGTATCTGCGAAAAAGTCGAACGCTAGATTTTGTAATGCTCAGACAATGCTCCTCAAGGTCCTCAAGAACTGCATTTGCAAATACGGGACTCGAGCAAAAACCCATCGGGGCGCCAGAAACCTGCTTATAAAAATTGCCATCAAATACAAGATATGTACAATCGAGAAGGGTTTTTATACCGTCAATAAATTCGTCCTTAGACATGCAATTCAAACATGAAAGCCACTTCCATCTCTTCTCTATCGCTAACAAAATTGCATCTTTTGGCAAGCTCGAAAACAAGGAAACTACATCGAATGACGCGAAACAGTATTTATCGGAAATATCTATATTAATCAAATCATTCTTTAATTGAGAACTATTTTTAATGTATGAAGCTGGTAAAGGAAAATGTTTAGATAATAAGACAGACACACACTTATCAAGAGAATAAGTAGGGCTATTAACTGCAGAAACTATAATCCGTACAGGATTATCAGGTTTGTGAATTTTTATAAGGCCATACGCTTTCGGCAGCGATGTGTGCTCAATACCCTTAGAAGATAGACCTCTGAAAGCCTCATCACACTCCAAGACGCCCCGTGTACTCCAAAGGTCAATCAGTTTTTTAATCCGCTTCTTTATCCCTGCGGCGGGATTAACTTTAACCCGTCTATAAAATCTATCATCGTTAAGAGCGTCATTGACCTTTGAAATGTACACATTGCGATCTATTGCCACCGTAGCATTGCCCTTATCTGCTCTAGTAAAAAATAAATCCGGATTATTCTTTAAAAATTGTTTTGTGCGTTTGATATTGGTTTTATTTTTATAAATATAAAATACAAATAAATAATTTGTGAACTGATTCTTTGTTTAAATGTTTTCTTTTATATTTCATATATAATTTTTTTGTGATGTGACAAGTTGGTTGAGTGTTAAGATTATATTCAATCTTCCACGCCAGAAAGTTTCTACAATTGTGGAAGTCCTTATGAACAATTATTAAATTTTCCTATGGTCTCCTGGGAGATACACTCTCAGGCTATACGTCGAAAGGGATCCTTACAAATAGCTAGTGTGTTTTATTTTCATGGTTCAAGAATCGAAGAAAGTTTCAACATAGAGAATATTCAGTATAAGGAAAAAATTGTCTTGTATTTTGAGAAGCTAGTGAAGTGTCAAGAATATGCATCGCTCATGCATGAAAGTTTCTAAGTTGTTTAAGTGTATATGAATAGTTCATAACTTTTCCTATCGTCTCCTGGGAGGTAGACTCTCAGGCTGTTCGTCGAAAGGGATTCTTATGAATAGCTAGTGAAAGTGTTTTATTTTGTTGGATTTTAGAGATTATTCAGTTTATATAATAGAGAATATTCTTGCTTGATGCAACAGTAATGTTTTATACAATAATCAGCATGTGTGAAGTTGATATTATATATATATTTTATATTTTCTTTGATATTATGCTTTAGCAGTAAATTCAGTATATATAAATTTTATGGCTGTGATGAATAAATATTTAACGATGAAAGTAAATTAGGTTGTCAGCTATAATATAGAGTGTAAATAATAATAGAAAACACTGAACGTAATTCAACACAGTGTACCAAGATAAAAGACATTGAAAGATTCACAGTTTGAACTTCCAACGCCTTTTTCACATACCCCAAACTCAATATAAATAGTTTAACGTACCACAGAGTAGTTTAGTATAGAAGTCTGTCAAATAACAAAACAAGCAAATAGTTAACTTAATAGACAGGCACCCCAAAAGCATTATTAATATCCCATATTGGATCCACAAATAAAACTTTCAAACTATAATTTAAAAAAATTAAAGCAACGCACTTGCAGGAAGCACTGAGTTCATAAGTATTCCTCTATTCGTGCACAAACAAAACTTGGTCGCCAAAAGTCATTATCAATTCCATAGGCAATAAAACAAATAATTAAGCCAACGCACAAGCTAAATTCAGTGTGCACAATTATTGAGACCCACTATTTTCCCATCAATAGGTCTGACATAAACATACACCAATAAGTCCATTCAAATCCAGGGAAACAGAGGCAAACAACATAAAACACTTTAACATAAATTAAATTATTATGTGGATTATCATATATATTATGTGAATTATATTATCAGTGAAAAAAAGTGAAAATAACTTCACCATTTTTTGCTTGTTCTCGACAAATTACACTTGAGATCCACAAATTCACACAATAATTATTGAAAAACACCGTAGTGATTTACACTTATTCACACATATACATAATTTAAAAACTACAAAAAGTCAAAAGCACTGGTCAAGTCATGTAAATTAATTAAATATGTTTATTTAAACACTCTACAATACTGTTGTACTTCTCACTACAAAAAACTTTAGCGAAAACTTGTGTACTAGCTTCGGCATGCCATTCCAGGGGAGACGTCAAAATCCTCTTAAGACGTGACACATAAATTTCGAAGCAGCATTGAAACAGTGACCTGAAAACAAAAAGACAAAATTCTTTTAACAAAGCACCGGTGCTTTAAATCAACAATAAGTCTCAATAATTTAAATAAAAAAAAATTACTTATCTGACTCCAAACAGCAATGATCGACCAAGGGAATGCACAAGTTTCCCATCACCACAGTGTACAAGTCCCAAAAGAAGTCACTCCTTGGAGTAGCTGACCATCCATAGTTGCTCCTGAGTACGAGTTTCGATCCCGTAGCAACAATTTTAAAATACTTTAGCAGCGACAAAGTTATCCACGCAAGAGGTAATAAACACTGACGGTATAGACGTAACGTCGATAACCGCAGGACTACAGAGCGACTTACCGACGCCACAGACTGAGCACGCGCGCAAACTTTTAGAACTAGGGCGCTAGTGACAAACACTAGTACCACTGCCGCGGTTATCTTCAGTGAGCACTTTAATTTTTAAATTTATAACTTATTTAGTTGATGTTAACTGTTCTTTGTAATTTAGGGATTACATAACTTTTAAAAGTAGTGAAATCTCCCCCCCCCCCAAAAAAAAACCATTTCAAGGTAAAAGGCTGGCAAGTATAAGGTCGTTTCTTCATGTAAAAATTAAAAATTAATTTTACAACTCTTGATATCTCAATGTCACAAAAATTCTAAGTGTTTTCTCTATCTATACAGTTATTTCATTATATTAATCAAAGTTAATTTTTAAACTCTCGATATCCCTTATGTGGTGAAAATTCAAAGTGCTTATTGTAAAAGTCTATTTTCATTATGTAAATTAAAGTCAAACTTTCAATAATAATGTAAATAATATTCTAGCAGGTTTATTGTGTACGTTTATTACTTTTCCCTTAGTAAAGGTTGATAAGAAATGTGATTATAATGTAATGATTAACAAGGTATTTCTAATTAGTTCAACAAATAATTATGTTAATATATGTGTCTTCTTTTACCTCGTAAATGAGTGAATCACAGACACTGAAAGAACATGATGCTTATACATGAATGCGTAAACATCTTTGCTTGAAGGATCTGTTGGATAGACTACCATTTCTTTAGTGTTTCTTCTATATACCTTCGATTTTACATAAATTTCAATTTTAATATAGCAAAAGAAAGTTATGAATAAAGAAATTGGCAAGTTTCAGTAAATGTGTTGCTATCCTTATTTCATGAAAAATCTATGTCCAAGACGATCATTTGCAATTAAATATAAGATTTAATTCATACAAAAAATCGATCCCACATTTAAAAAAAAACAGTAACAAATTCTAGCATGTAGAACGCAATTTTTTTTATGGAAAAACTTGCCGTCCCGTCCTATCATAGATAATCGATGAACTACTAAATATCAGTGTAATCAACAATCTCATAAAATTTTTAATATACTTATAATATATGTTTATATATAATATTTATGTATCATATAATATTATGTTAAACTGTGAGAACGATAGCCTCAAATAAAAATTGTAGTTCTATTTTTTTATTAAGTATGGATATAAAACTAAAATATAAACATAAATGTTAATTTAATATTTTTTAGCTTGATTTATTTCCGAACTTCAATCATAGAAATTTATTTTATAACATTTTTGTAATACATAATAATAATTATTTTCATTGAATATCTTGTAACCATTCAATAATAATAACATACTTTTGTGAAACATACATACAAATACAAATAACCAAAAATTGTGTTTACAATGATTACAAGATGAAGTTTGAACTCTTCAAAAATTGGTTTAGAATAGTAGTAAATACATGTAGAATGAAAAATCCGATACGAGATTTTCTAACAGTGTTTTGTTAACAACAAATTACTTTGGATAACCATGCATAATTTTAAGATAGTACCCATCGGTTTCTATTATAGGACGGGACGGCAAGTTTTTCCAGAAAAAAAATTGCGTTCTACATGCTAGAATTTGTTACTGTTTTTTTTTAAATGTGGGATCGATTTTTTGTATGAATTAAATCTTATATTTAATTGCAAATGATCGTCTTGGACACAGATTTTTATGAAATAAGGATAGCA
Organism: Philotrypesis tridentata; assembly: GCA_018906965.1. NCBI lineage: Eukaryota > Metazoa > Arthropoda > Insecta > Hymenoptera > Pteromalidae > Philotrypesis > Philotrypesis tridentata. Next base: position 11,588 of record JACCIB010001146.1, on the reverse strand, counting down.
ACACATTTACTGAATCACTAAATAGAGTAGATTGTGTATCCGCTCGTTGCTTCCATAAATAATCGAAAAAGGTTTCATAATGCGAAACAATCCTGTAATATATTATGGGCACATTTTTCATGTGATAATGTCATGTAAGAACATCATTCCTATATGTACACTCGGATACTATTGAACTTTGAATAATATGGAATTAGTGCTATGCTTTGCGCATGTTTGTGACCGGTCACGGAACGCTCTATTTACCGGAAGTACGGTGACCAAACCTCCCACAGTAAATACGGCGTAAGAGTGATCAGTCATTAAACGTCCGCTGGAATGCGCCGCGGCAATCGCAGTTATTCCGACAATTCTACCGACAGTACCTTTTCACAGGCTATCCACCTTTTCACATGTCACAATTTGGTCGAGTGTTTATAATGATGAATACATATATATTTATAATCCTTCTCCGATTTAAACAATTATTTATTTATATCAACTCAATTGCTTCTTATAACAAAAACTTGCCAATTTCTTTATTGATATCATAACTTTCTTTTGCTGTATTAAAATTGAAATTTATGTAAAATCGAAGGTATAGAGTAGAAACACTAAAGAAATGGTAGTCTGTCCAACAGATCCTTCAAACAAAGATGTTTACGCATTCATGTATAAGCATCATGTTCTTTCAGTCTGTGATTCACTCATTTACGAGGTAAAAGAAGACACATATATTAACATAATTATTTGTTGAACTAATTAGAAATACCTTTTTAATCATTGCATTATAATCACATTTCTTATCAACCTTTACTTAGGGAAAAGTAATAAACGTACACAATAAACCTGCTAGAATATTATTTACATTATTATTGAAAGTTTGACTTTAATTTACATAATGAAAATAGACTTTTACAATAAGCACTTTGAATTTTCACCACATAAGGGATATCGAGAGTTTAAAAATTAACTTTGATTAATATAATGAAATAACTGTATAGATAGAGAAAACACTTAGAATTTATTGTGACATTGAGATATCAAGAGTTGCAAAATTAATCTTCAAGTTTTACATGAAGAAACGACCTTATACTTGCCAGCCTTTTACCTTGAAAAGGTTTTTTTGGGGGGTATCATCCACGTGACGTTACAATTTACACATGAAATTGAAATAAATGACTCCATAAGTTTCTTAGATGTTTTGTTGATAAAGAATAAAGGCAAAATAGTGACTGATTGGTACACGAAACCCACCTTCTTTGGTAGATTTTTAAATTATCATTCACAACATCCTGAATCACAAAAAATCGCCATGGTGTACAATCTTATTGATAAAGCTATTAAATTATCGGACAAATGTTTTCATAAGAAAAACATCAATATTGTAAAAAAATTAGTAGCTCATAATAATTATCCTGTCAACTTTACCAACAAATATATAAAAAAACGTATTGACAAAATAAATTCAAATGCACAATTTCAACGTTGCAATAACGACACAAATTTTAAAAACATTGTTACTTTACCCTATGTCAAAGGGTTTTACGAACAAATGCTACATTATTTAAAAGAAAAATTTATTACGACAGTGCCGAAAATACACATCATATATGTAATATTATAATTAAAGGCAAAGACAAAAGACAAAAACAATTAGAAAAGAATGTTGTATACAAGTTGCAATGTAATGATTGTACGGCTACATATGTGGGCCAAACCAAGAGAAGTGTGTGTACACGTATTGAGGAACATAAAAAATCTAAAAACAACGTCATACATGAACACAATAATAAATTCAATCATAGTTTCAATTTTGAAACCATAAATATTAAGGATAAAGAAAGTAATTTGAATAAAAGACTTGTTTCAGAAATGTTACACATAAAAATGCAGGATATTGGTATCAATAAAATGGAAGATACACAGAAACTCAATAACGTGTACACCGATTGAAAAACAAAACGGATTATAGACGACTTTAAAAATTTGTAAACATGCATGAGAGCGGCGAGCATTGACGTCACTTGTAAACAGGCCGCTCGAAAATTAGCGAGACTCCTCGCTGATATAAAAGCATTGGCTACACCTATTGTTTCCTTATTATTGAAACAGTAGTCGAGGAAGCCGGAACAATAATAGTCCGTCTCCTGGCTTCTCGCTTCTCCTTCCCCCGCCTGAGATTGGCCTGGAAGAAACACATTCGATCTATAGGCTGTTGTGCTCCTCTATATGTAAGTCATAATTTGTCACATATAATAATTGTATTGTACTTATTTATTTATTGAAATAAAAATTGACAGTTTCCTGAAGAGGGTGACAGTGTTCACCGAAACGTTGAAACAAAAGGAAAAATGTTATAAATTAATTTTTACCTTTTTCTCAACACTTGCCTCGGAGAGATCGATAGACTCTTTTATAAAATATTAAAAATCACCGAGGGATAAAGTCTTTGAATATTGTGTTATACACATATTCACACATACTTTTTTTACATTTGCTAATGTTTTAGCAATACCAATTAACATTTTTGAAAAATTTTTGTGCGTATGTATCCTCGAACCTTTGCGCCATATGCCTGATTTTGTGCTATGCAGTGGCTTCATTTTTGAGCCAATGGTAGGCCTGCAAATTTGACCTTCCTGGAAAGTGACCTAAAATCTGCATTTTTTTTGCTTCTTTTCGCTACTGTTCATCGCCTAATTAACTTTATGTAATGAAACTTATACGAATCGACGCACAATTAAATTTGCCATCATACCTCGTATTTCGATTTTTAATGCGATTTTTTTTGACTAAGTTATACAGTTCGAAACACAAGTGACTACGTCATTCGAACCGATAGTAAGTCACTACTCAGACTTACTTGTAGCTATTCTCAAAGTAAACGCTCTACGAGTTGAATGTAACATTACAACAGGAGCATACATAAATAAAAAAATGTTCATACAATACACGAATTTTTTTCAGCTGTACCAACTGGCTACAAGATAATTGAAGATCCTAAACAAATAATATACTTACCAGTATCAGTAAAAATAATTGATCACTTACAACTACGTATAGTAGATCAAGCTGGTGATTTGATTAACCTTCGATGAAAAATTATTACGATTCGTTTGCATTTGAAAAGCACATAAAATGGGTATTGTTTTCAATGCTAAAAAAAGCTATATTAGCGGCGCAGTATGTCAGCAGATAGTCAGTCCGCAACGAGCAATCAAACGACTAACACAACACAATCAACAGTTTCTTCGAATTCTTGGTCTCACAGTTCAACAGCGTGGTAGAAGAAGACAGGGAAGAAAAAAATATTGAAAAAATAACTTGTACATTTATTTGTTGTGTGAGGAAAGATGGAGGAAGTTATTAATGTACAAGCTCCAGTCATCTTTGATGAGTCTGTTTCACATTATGAGGTGCATGCTCATCAGCCATACACCTCACACGCATTCAATCAGAGTGATGAAATTCGAATAGCAATTCAGCATCAAGATTTGTGTGTACTACCATCCAAAAGTTCTCTACATATTTCTGGTAAAATTACCAAAGCGGATGGTAGTGCTCTAACAAATACTCAATTTGTAAACAATGCCATCAGTCATCTTTTCGAGGAAATCCGATACGAGATGAATGCGATTGAAATTGATCGCTGTAAGAACGTTGCTATAACAACCTTGATGAAAGGCTACACCTCTTTCTCACCTAGTCAGCTTAAACATCTTGAAAATTCGAGCTAGACCAACATTTCAGAATTAGGAAAAATAACCGATGCTAATGGAAACTTTGATGTCACAATTCCTCTATCATTGATTTTTGGTTTTGCTGAACATTATCAGAAAATTGTAGTAAATGTGAAACATGAACTTATTCTTACAAGATCGAGAAGTGATTTGAATGCTGTTCTGCAAATATCTACATCAGCAGCGGGAGCAGCAGCTTCCTACGAAAACTTTAAAATTGAGCTCGCTCGTATAGAGTGGCATTAGCCTTACGTCGTACTATCAGATCGAAGAAAATACAACTATTCAACTTCATTCAAAAAGATGTACCAATTCCTATGAGTTTCCGTTCATGGGAGCTGTACGAGTATCCGGTTCTTCCGACAACGAGGCAACATGTTTGGACAGTAGAAACATCAAATCAATTGGAGAAACCACGCTTTATTATTCTTGGCTTCCAAACAGCGAGAAAAGCAAGCAAAACAATTAATGCCAGCTTATTTGATCATTGTAATATTAGTAATGTAAAACTCTTTCTCAACTCTCAGAGTTATCCATACGGAAATCTCAATCTTGATATTTCAAATAATCAGTATGCTTTACTTTATGATATGTACACAAAATTTCAAAATGCATACTAGACTGAAAGTGCTATAACAGACCCGCTTTTAAGTAAGACAGATTTTAAAGAGTTTGCACCTCTCATAGTCATTGATTGTTGCAAACAAAACGAGACTATTAAACAGGCAGCTGTAGACGTTCGTCTTGAATTTGAATGTAAAAATAATGTACCTGCGAATACAACAGCGAATTGTTTAATTTTGCACGATCGTATTGTAACGTATAATCCTATAGTCGGTGATGTAAAGAAACTTGTATGAAAATATATATAAAGCTTGTATGATAAAAACTAGTTAGTTAGTCAGCCATGGGTCAAAATAGCAGCAGCAACAACAATTCGAGCAATGAGAAAAAGAAAGATGATGGTAAATCAACTCAATGGAAGTATTATAAGGCTGTAGAAAATTCTGATATAGTTGTGGAAATAAAGAAAAAAATATAATATTCCCCCCACCCCAAGACGTTGACTATAAATATGTGATGATTCACAATGAAATTGTCAGTCGTTTATTAATAGCTGAAACATGCGATATGGATAAGTGGAAGAAAAGCTTCTCTTCAGCGGGAAAAGGAGGAGAGGAACATCAATTTCTCATCGAGTCCGAACAATTGAATGAAAAAACTTCGGTTTATATCAAGAAACAGCGACAAATACTCAGAAAGATTCAAAAACACAAAACTCTGGTTTTCAAGATTCATTCTCAAGTTATAGAAGCCATCCGAGTAAAGGCACCAACACTGATTTAATTAATTTCAAAGATGAGCGTTGACTTGTTTGGAAGACATTTGTATACCTTAAAAGGACCACCTGGCATTGGATATGAACTCACTCCTGATAGTCAGTATAGTTTAGAACACAAGAAATTGTGCAATGTAGCACATGCTAAAGAACTAAACGACGCTATAAATTTAAACACTCTGCACAGTGTTACTCAAACTATAAAATCTGATTTAAAAACTGAAATATCTAAATTAGATGAAATAGTTGAGTTACACAGAGATGAAATTGATGAAAAGCTAAGGACACTTACCATTAATATTGAGACAATAAACAAACTATTACTTGAATTAAATAAGCATGGATAAGTATTCTAGCAATATAAACTCCGTGCCCGAAAAGCATGGTTATGATAAGTTGGATAAATCTACTACCGATAAAAAAACGAAAGAATCTGTTTGGAAAAAGTGTACTAGTATCTTCTCAACGAATAAACATTCTTGTCCCGGCCGAGAAGGCTATAAACATTTTTAAAAGCTATGTTTGTAGTATAAAATAAATTGCAGATCTGTTTTTAATAAAATAAATTGTTTTATTTACACCCAATTATCCTTCCTCCATAGTCTGCTTGGGAACAGTTTTGGGGACAGCTCGCCTGGTCAATAACACAGGGTAGCTCGTTGCAATCAGGGAGTGGGCGGTTCCCTATTGAAAATAATAACGTCATTTCATAACGTCATTTCATAACGTCATTTCGTAACGTTAAATAACGTTATGGGTGATGCTACAATTTCGGACCTTTTATGACGTTATTTTGTGACGTCATTTAACGTAAATTAACGTTATTTGCATCCAGGGGAATGATTGGTAACTTAAAATAACGTCATTTTCGATTACATTTAAATCGTAAAATAACGTTATTTTATGCATTTGAGACATCCGGCTTGGAAAATAACGTTATTTTTTTAATAACTACGAGATCAAACAATAACGTCATTTTCGATTAGATTTAAATCGTAAAATAACGTTATTTTATGCTTTTGGATTGAGACATCCGGCTTGGACAATGACGTTATTTTTTGAATAACTACGAGAACAAACCATAACGTCATTTTCGATTATATTTAAATCGTAAAATAACGTTATTTTATGGTTTTGGATTGAGACATCGAGCTTGGACAATGACGTTATTTTTTGAATAACTACGAGAACAAGTAATAACGTCATTTTAGATTATATTTAAATCGTAAAATAACGTTATTTTATGGTTTTGGATTGAGACATCGAGCTTGGACAATGACGTTATTTTTGAACATTTATTACTTACCCAATATAACCCAATATAACGTTATTTTTTTAATAACTACGGGAACGAGCAATAACGTCATTTTCAATTAAATTTAAATCGTAAAATAACGTTATTTTATGCTTTTGGGTTGGGACATCTGGCTTGGACAATGACGTTATTTTTGAAGATATATTACTTACCCAATATAACGTTATTTTTTCAATAACTACGAGAGCGAGTAATAACGTCATTTTTTATCAATTTTCAATCGTAAAATAACGTTATTTTATGCATCTGAGACATCCGGCTTGCAGTGTGACATTGGTTTTTATTGATGTTATTTATAACGAACTCAATACAAGGTTATTTTTTGAATAAATATGAAAATGAGCAATACCGTCATTGTTGCTAATGACGTCATTTCTCATGGAATGTTTTTTGTACTGAATAACGTCATTATCAACTAATTTGAACTACAAGAAAATCATGTAATGTTAAGAAAAATGATTAATATTTTCAGGAACATTATAATTTATTCGATAGAAAAATATAAAATATTTGACATATAACTTGTAACTTTGTAGTGACATTATTAAAATATTATTGTCGATTACGCTATTATGCTTAGGTTATTTTTCATTGAAATTGTATATAATAAAGATTATTATGAATTTAATAGGAATATATGTTTGGCACTGCACACAAGTAAGATTTATCATTGAAATTCATATAAACACATATTCTATCTAACGTAGCAGTTTCTATAGATATCAAATGTTGCCTAATACTATCTATACGTTTTATTTGAAATTCATCAACAATATTTTCATCGAATACATCTGATACACTAACATTTTTACATACAGTATATTCTCTCGCATTTAAACGATCTACAATAAAGAAAAGAATTTGTACAAATTCATTATCGACAGTCATTGCAAATGAATTATTTGAACGTAGTCTTACTTTGTTACAAGATACGTATGAACATTCATTCTTTACTAATTTTTTATATACAACAGATGATTCCGAAAGATTTAGTTCTCTTATCCACCTGCGTTTAGGTAAGGAAACTTTTCCAAAATATCTTGCAATATCAGTTTTAAAAACTTTCACACACATTCTAGTTTCCAAGTATCTAACATAATCTATTATTTCTGAGTCAGGATTATTTTGTAATATGAAATTTTGCAATACTAGATCAGAACTTTTTATACCAATAATTCTGTTTATTTGATAAATTACACCATTAGCAGCTTGCACTTGTTTTACAATTTTGCCATTACCATTTTCAAATCCGTATCCAGAATGGCAATGCAACGGACCCCAATTTATAACGGATTGTGTTAAGTGAAGTAGTTGATGCACGTTAAACGTCATGGCATTTGTTGAGTAATAATATTCTATTAATCCTACAAATTCGTTTAACAAATTGTTAGCTTGATGTATTTGTTGTATTGTAATGTCATTTTGCATAAGGATGTAATATGCTCGAACTAAACGTGCCCAATGTTCAACATAACATCGCATTCTTGGAATCATCATAAGTGCAATTATACTGTAGTAGAGAACCCAATTTTGCAGTTCCTTAGCTTTCCAAAATTTCCTATCTTTAATTGAGCGTGAGTATCTAACAGCCTTACTAGGGACTTTTAAATTTTTAAAAAATTATCAATTAAGTTGATTTCTTCATTAGTTAAAGAATAGGGCATGTTCTTGGTATCGAACCAATACTTAATAAATTGTTTCGCTACACCTAAATCTATTAAATGCATTGGATCCGGAACGAAACCGAAGATTATATTGAAATTATTTAAAGAAGTTAAAACTGATCTTTTTGTAAAACCATATACGGATCGTCCCGACTCAACAGATTCATCGATATGTCTTAGTGAATCAATTTCGTTTCTATCATTGATTATCTCTTCTAGTAAAATATATTTTACACTACCACCTTTGCCAGTGGCAACATAATATCCAGGGTGTAAACACCAGTTGCAACCGAAGTATCCATTAAATTGTGTAAGCCCTTGCATAGGCGCCCGTGCAACAGTATCGACTACTGAACATATGGCATATAAATAAATCCTGCGGAGTTCATTATTAATTTTACAAGTAAACCCATCATTTGATAATAAATTCATGCGATTTACAAAATTTTCCAGAAAAATATTCATATTTGGCTTATTTTTACCATACCATAAACCGCAAATGATCGATTTTGTAGTTCTGATTTTAAAAGGTAACTCGTTTATTATAATTTGAATTGGCCAAATAGAAAAAGCAGAGCTTTCAAATACTGGTGAGCCGTCACTATTAAAAGTCGCAGTAATGAAATTATCTTTCCTATCGTCCGGTAAGGAATCTCTTAATTTCTTGTAAAATGTGCCATTATGAAACTCATGAATATTGACAGTATCAGCTGCTCGTGCTTCAACGATTGACTCGTAGTAAGACCAGTTTTGTTCTAAATAATGATTTATTTCTTGTTGTGGATTCATAATTGTAAAAAAATCTTTGTAATTAGGACTTTTTAAAGTAAAAACTAAATTGCAAGGATCACAACGTGCACTAAAATCTTGTTCTCTATTAAATTGCTTAACATAACCCATGCAGTTTGGGCATAGAGCATGATATTCAGTATTATTTTCAGAATTGAATAATTTATCAATTAGATAACGTGAAGCAGGTAAAACTGACGTACTAAAAAATATATTTAACATTTTAAATAGATCAGCTATAGCTGATTGCGGTAAATTATAAACTAACGAAAACTTTAAGACTGCCAAAAGAATTTCGGCTTTCGATACGTTTACTCGCACGTTCAATACATTTCCATCTTCATCATCAAGAAGCATTTCTGGTAATGCATCTTGTACTTCATTTATGAGGTCCTCAAAGTGATTTTGCTGATTAATAAATTCTTCTTCACTTGCGAATTCATCATCTTGCTCATAAATTAATTGTTGAAATGCATCTCTTCGTGGATCCTGAATAATTATTATTATTACTCATCGTATTGTAATTAATCATACCCGTACCCTGGTAGAAATCCAATCATCTAAAATGGCTTCTGAACTAGGAAATGAATATGACCAATGCTTGGTTCCTAGCTTTCAATTATACACTTTTTTTAACATTATTAGAGCATTTACTACTTATATTATGCACTGAATGCAAAGAGTGTACATATTTTAATCAGTTTCAATACAATGTATTCAATAAACAAACGTTTAAAGTTGTAAATATTACGATTGCGAAGATACTTTATAATTAATTTATTTTTTCAATTTTTCGATTTGCACCCTGTTCAAAATAATGATGTCATGGGATGACGTAATTTGAAGACGTCATTTATGACATCAGGCGTGTCACTATCTGGAACATTTATTATATCATTTTTTATCAAAATACCGTATTTTCTTTCCCGAAATGGCTCCGACGGCGGATGCAATGACGTCTTTTCATCGAAGAGACGTCTTTTGCTTCCTGAAACGGCTCTGACGCTGGATCGGATGTCCTTTTCATGGACATGACGTTTTTTTTATACAAAATGATGACTTTTACTTCCCGAAACGGCCCCGGCAACGCATCTAATGACGTCTTTTTCTTCCCGAAATGGCTCCAACGCCGGATGGAATGACGTCTTTTCTGCGAAATGACGTCTTTTTTATATAAAATTACATCTTTTCATCAAAATGACGACTTTTTTTATATAAAATGACATCTTTTCTTCGAAATGACGTCATTTTGTATAAAAAAGACATCATTTCAATGGAAAGAAGTCAGTCTATCCGCCGTTGGAGCCATTTCGCCGCCGATTTATGATAAGTGCGTCACTAGGAAACCTTTTTTGGGGTGACTATTTTAGATACAAGATAGATTGAAGTTATATAAAAATTTTATTTTGAGCTTTTCGCAGTTTATTACACCTGACATCATAAATGACTTCTTTAAATGATGTCGTCCCATGACATCGTTACTTTCAACAGTGCATGTTCAATGGCGTTTTCATAACCATTAATATCTGGATATCTTTTATAGGTTTTCTTATTCACTACAATCTATTTTTACAAACTTGAAAATATCTTATTATGATAATATTTTCATTCTTAGAAACGGCTAAGAAATGTTCGAAAATGCGCTTCATCATGAGAAAAACAATTGCTTCACTTTTTGAACATTACTAATGAAACAAGTTCTTTAGTCGCCTTTAAATGATATAGATTTCCACTAGGGTGATAAGCTAAATATTCTATATACTGGGTTTCATTATATAAGGGTGAGAAAAAAATTAAAGAGAAATAAACGAAATCTAGCCTAATTTTTTAAGGAATTAAAAGGAGAATAAGCGATTTACCAGGGTTTTTAAGATCTTTTTTATGAAGTACAAGAATGTATGAGTTAAAGAAATTGCCAACAAATGTTGTATTTTGTTTGAATTGTTGAAAAAAATCATTTTTTGAATATTTTACGTGTTGGCTAATTTTCAAGAATATGTGATATTCTTAATAAAACTTTTGTAAGAATAAAAAAATGAGGTAAAATGTATGTTACTGCATGTAAAATTTGTATGTGTGTAATATTCAGAATAATTACAAATTTTAACAACTAATGACCAATTACTTACAATTTATATTTTGCAAATAGGCTATTCGTTTATTGTTAGAAAAGTTTTTTGCGATACCATAACAAATTCTTTTTTTTATTTAAGCCAAGATTTACCCCTTATCTACAAACGTAATTTTTAAAACATGCTTACCTCAAATTCATCTTCAGAATTATAACTGGAACATCCATCAACGGATATTCTATATATATTATATATTATATCATCGGAATGAATATCGGAAATATGAGAATCGTGTAATGAATTCGATTCTGTAATTGATCCAGATTGAAAACTTCTTGCTGACAAAGAAGATTCATCTCCTGAAGAATTTTTTGCTTCTTGTAATATATTTTTAACAACCTGTAAGAAGACAATAAATTACTTAACTTAAAAAAATTATAAAATATTTAGTAACGAGAAGAGAAAATTTTTTTTTTAGTTCAAATTGCGTGACACTTCCAATTGAAACCAGTCATTTAATGACGTTATTTTTTTCCATCCAAGACTATTTTTTAAATTATTTGAATTTTCCATGAATAATATTTTAATTATTATAATTAATAATAATATTATTAAAAAGTAGTATAAACATTTAAAAAATGATGTTTATCAACAATTAATATCGAGACAGATCGCACTACCTACGTT
>JACCIB010001145.1:0-53940 GCA_018906965.1 Philotrypesis tridentata | reverse complement strand
CTAGTAGTGATGAAGTAAAAAAATTAGAAAATCAGCATAAACAATTTTGTTCGGGTTGTAAGGGTATTGGTCATACTCTAAATAATTGTTTTAGAAGGAATCAGGGAAACTTCAGTTCTCTTCCTGGAAGGAACGCGTAGGAAGGGATCATAGTAAAGCGTTCCCATTACAAATTGAGAGTAATGAAAATGATAAATTTAACAGTATGAGTAATAACGCATGTCAATATAATAATGATATAATAGATTTGTTATTTGAAACCTATGTATTAAAGCTAGAAAATCTTTTGCAATATATTGAAATTACGGATGAATTTTCGAACACTACATATAAACTATTAGTAGATAGTGGTGCTCAATTAAATATTATAAAGAAAGATAAATTAATTGCTGATGTAATTAATACTAGTAATAGAATTCTGATTTCTGGAATTACGGAAAATTCCATTAGAAAGTTAGGTTCCGTTAAATTATTCATAAATGATACAGATTTTGATTTTCATGTAGCCCCAGATAGTTTTTCAATTCCTTATGATGGTATTTTGGGTATAAAAGCACTATTAGAGCAAAAGCTAAGATTAGATAAGGGTTACTTAGAAATAAATGGAAAGAAAATTCCATTGAAATCAGCTATACATAAGTATGAAAATAATATTAATGTTCTAGATTTAAAGGAAAATATAGGGATTCAGAATTTAGTACCAATTTTTTATGAAAAAGTAGAAAATATGAATTTAGAATTTTCTTTAAATGATAAAGTTCAAACTGTCAATAATACTGTAGAATGTAGTAATGCATGTAATATAATTACAACTATGATTGTTGATTTAAGGGATGATACGCATGTTATTAAGGATAATGTAATAAATTTAGGGAATATATCTTTACAGCAAGATTTAAAGAAAGTTCTTAATACGGTAAGTAAAATTTATAGTAATATTGAAGAAAATGCGTCGATGGATGATAATGTTTTAGAAAGTAGCAGTATAGAGCAAATAGATAGTGAGCAACAAGATTTTCTGAATCAAAATTGTGAATGGAATAAGCGTAAATTGATTGAATTTTTAAATAATTCTAAAATCAATATTGAAACTTTCATTGCAAATATAAATAAATGTCTAGAAAAATATGAACATAATGATGAATTGATTAATCAAGATTTGACTATTAACTATTTAAAATTTATGGAAACATTAGAAAGTAATAATATACATAGTGAAAATGATAGAAAAATTCGTAAATTAAATAAACAGATAAATTATTTGACTTTTGATATTGAGGATATGCCAGAAAGTTTTGTTGCATTACCGGGTTTGAAATTGCCAAATGAAGAGGAAACTATGTATTGTGGTGCTATTTATTTAAATTCAACGAATGAAAATAATTCTAAAGAAAGCGAGAATTCAGGTAAAATTGAAAGGCAAAGATTATTAATGGATACTATTAATTTAAATCATTTGTCGCGAAGAAAGCGGAAAATCGTAGAAAATTTAATTTTGAAAAATGAGGATATTTGTTGGTTAGAAGGTGAAAAGTTTGGAGTATGTGAGGTAGAAGAACATGAGATAAATTTAACTGATGAAAAACCTGTATACGTAAAACAATTTCCTTTAGAATATACATTAAAGCAAATTGCTATTTTAGAAACCAAAAAATTAATTGAAAATAAATTAGTTAGACCGTCAACAAGTCCTTTTAATGCTCCAGCTTTTGTTGTTCCTAAAAAGGGTTTAACAAAAGATGGTACGAAAATATGGCGACTAGTAATAGATTATAGGAAATTAAATTCTAAAACTATACCAGATCCATATTTGTTACCGAATATTACGGAAATTTTTGATAATGTCGGTAAAAATAAATATTTTACAACAATTGATATGGTTTCTGGATTTCATCAGGTAAAAATGAAAGAAGAAGATATTCATAAAACTGCTTTCAGTGTTCATCCTTTAGGTAGATTTGAATTTAAAGTACTACCCTTTGGCTTAGTCAATTCACCTCGAGTTTTTCAAAGAATTCTTACGAGAGTTTTAGGAGAATTAATAGAGAAAGGATTTTGTTTTGTGTATATTGATGATATTATTATAGTTGCTAATTCCATTGAAGAACATAACGAGAGATTTAATTTAGTTGCAGAAAAACTTAGAGAAGCAGGTCTTAAATTAGAGACAAGTAAATGCAAATTTTTCCAAAAAGAAGTTGAATTTTTAGGACATATAATTAGTGAGCAGGGTATTAAAACCGATCCAAAAAAAGTAGAAGCTGTTAATGAGTTTCCAATTTCGAGAACGAGGAAAAATATTCGAGAATTTTTAGGTTTTGCTGATTATTATAGGAGATTTATTGAAAACTTTGCAGATATAGCAAAGCCATTATCGATACTTTTACAAAAGACGGAAACATTTGTGTGGACTGACGAAAGACAAAAAGCTTTTGAAAATTTGAAACATGCATTAAGTTCTGCTCCAACATTACAATTTCCAGATATGGAAAAACCTTTTATTATCACGACTGATGCGTCAAAATTTGCAGTTGGTTCTGTGCTTTCTCAAGGGGAAATTGGTGAAGATAGACCAGTAGCATTTGCTTCGAGAGTATTAAAGGCAGCAGAAAAGAATTATCATACTTATGAAAGGGAAGCTTTAGCAATAATGTTTGCTGTAAAGGCATTTAGAAATTATATCTATGGGAATAAATTTTACATTGTTACTGATCATAAGCCATTATTATCTTTTAAAACTGCTGATAAAAATTCGAGAGTTCAGCGGTGGCGATTGAAATTATTAGATTACGATTATGAAATTATTTATAAACCGAGAAAAAATAATGTAAATGCGGATGCTTTATCGAGAAATCCAATAGACAATATTCAAATAAATGTGATTACTAGAGCTCAGAAAGCGAAACAGTTAAAGTCTAAAGAAATTACGGAGATTTCGTCAAATGATCAGAAAATAGAACGGTTGAATGAAGCTAGAGTTAAACAAAAAGAAAGGATTTATAAAAAAAGGGGAAATAAAAATAAATCATTTGTTGAGAAAAACAATAATTTGGATTTGAAAGAAGGGAATAAAAATAATAGTGAATTATCGTATAAGTCTGTGGGAAAAAATATTGTATATACTAAGAAATTGATTCAAAATAGGGAAGATAATATTGTACATTTTATAGATAGTAAAGGGGAAGATTTAGATATAAATACAAATAATTTTATTGAAGAAAACAATATTGGTTGTTCTATAAAATTAAATGAGGTAGAAATTATAAGTTTTAAGTCATATAAAATTTTTATTCTATGTATTAATGTAGCTCAATCAATTTCTATGATTAAAGAAAATATATTACAGATTTTTAAGCAGCTTAAGAATATTTTGTTGATAGAAAAAATTGATCATTTCAGTATTTCAAAAGATCTGAAAATACATAATTTAAATTGGTCAGATATTGAGGAAATTTTAGTGCAAGTATTTGAAAATTCGGGAATAAGAATAGTAATTTGTTTAAATTATATTGAATATGTAGATTTTAAGGATAGAGATAGGATTTTTCAGGAAAATCATGATAGTTTATTAGGGGACATGCAGGTGTTACTAGAACTTTTAATCGTATAAGGTCTAAATATTTTTGGGAAAACTTAAAACAAGATATAGAAAATAGAATTAAAAACTAGTGACTGTCAGAGAAATAAATTAAAAAGAGTAAAAACAAGACAGCTTATGGTAATTACAGATACTCCTTTTAAAACATTTGATAAAGTAGCTATGGATATAGTAGGACCATTGAATGTAACTAAAAATAATAACAAATATATTTTGACTATACAGGATCAACTTTCTAAATATTTAATTGCAGTACCGTTACCAGATCAAACGGCTGAAACGGTAGCTGACGCATTTATAAAGAAGTTCATATGCATTTTTAGTTCACCAACGCAAAAGTAGTTTTAACTGATAGAGGTACAAATTTTACAAGTAAACTAATGAAAGCAGTAGCCAAAAGGTTTAAATTTTCAAAAATTGAAACAACAGCTTTTTCACCACAGTCTAATGGCTCTTTAGAAAGAGCACATCACCCATTGTGTGAATATTGAAAGAATTTCTCTTCTAAAAATACTTCATGGGATGATTTATTAGAATTAGCTCAATTTCAGTATAATACAAGCATTCATAGTGCACATCAGTTTATGCCGTATGAATTAGTATTTGCTTATCCACCAAATTTACCTTCATCTGAACCTTTGAAAGTTTCAGAACAATTACCGACTTATAATAATTATTTATCCAATTTAATTACAAATATGAAAGACATTGCTGATTTAGCTCGTGAAAATTTGATAATTTCAAAAGAAAAGTCCAAAACGTACTATGACAGGTTTATTAAACCAGTAAACTTCGAAATTGGAGATGAGGTATGGTTGATTAAAGAACCAAAACCTGGAAAATTAGAAAAAAATCATAATCTAGGACCTTTTGAAATTATGGATGTATCAAAAAAAGGCAATATTACTATAAATAAAGAAGGAAAGCAAATAGTAGTTCATGCAAATAAATTAATATTCTTTAAAAAGAAAAATTAATAGAATCAATTTGATTTCAGAATTCAAGATGGTGTTTATCTTTATTATCATTTTTCAAATATTCTTAAAAGTTACTGAAGCTACCATAGGCTACGATTGCGGCTCATCGGCGTCTAACATAACAACATACTCTCTATTGGACTCTTGAAATTGCGACTTTCAAGACAATCAAGTAAATTCAGCAAGTACTATTATTGAGCTTATACAAATAGTAGATTTTCGTTCTATTCCAATTATTCAGTGTAAAGTTGAAATTCATAGAACTATATTTTCTTGCGGAATTTTTGGTCATTTGATACAAATTGAAAATGCGGAACAACAATACATTAAAGAATTAAGTCATGAACAATGCGAATTAATTCATGAAACGGGTATTTTTAAATATGATAACGTTCATACTATATCGGATTTAAAAATAAATTCAACAACTACTAAAGGCATTGATTTTGCTGGAAGTGCGGCAGATAGATCGTGTTCTGGTACGGCTTATGCAGACAATTTCGGATCATGGAATAATGTCTTTGTTCGTGGCTTAATAAAAATTACGTTAATACAAAATAATGCTAGAGTAAATTTAAAAAATGATAAATTAACACTAAGTTCAGGAGTAGGTTGTAAATTTTCAAATAAAAATTGTATGGATATGGAGGGAGGAAATACGTTTGGGTATGTTTTACCGGAAGGAAAATGTTTTGAAAATTCATATGAAGTTTTGTTTAAAGGTATAGCGATAAAATATTTTAGTAAGGATAGTAAGGAAATAGTGTATGCGGTAAATGCAAATGAAATTACATTTGCATTAGCTACGAAAAACGTAGTAGTTCATTGTAATAGAGAATTAATTCGCACAGAGCATCCAAAATTGTTCATTGCAGAAAAAGATAATAGTTTAAATAAATATTTTTTTGATTTAGATAAAGTAAATGGAGAAGTAGTTGATAGAGTTAATTTAGATTTGTTCACTTATGTAAATTCTAAGTTTGTATATGTAGAAAGACATTTAAGAAATCAAATTAATGATTTATATATTAATTTAATAACAGAAAAATGCGAGCTTGAGAAAAAAGTAATTCAAAATTCCCTGTCCTTGGCCACTATTGCTCCTGATGAGTTTGCTTACAATATTATGAAGAAACCAGGTTATATGGCGAAAGTAGCAGGAGAAGTTGTACATTTAATCAAATGTGTACCAAGATCAGTAGTAGTATTACATACCAAAGATTGCTATAATCATTTACCAGTTTCTATGGGAAATGAAACTTGGTTTTTAACACGAAAAACCCATATATTAATCAAGAAAAGTAGTAAAGTAGATTGTAATACAATTGTACCAGCGTACTACGAAATTGATGGACATTGGATTAAACTCATACCGAATCCAACAGTGTCTATTCCACCAAATGTTATCAAACCAGATACTCATTTGGTATGGACATTTCAAGTTGTGAAAAATTTAACGACGAATGGCATTTATTCGCAAACTGATTTGGATAAATTACAAGAACAGTTAATGTTTCCTATGGAAAAAACACAAATTTTGAATGTTATTGCAAAAGATTTAGCTGGTGATGTAACAGATGGAGTTACATTTTCAGAAAATACGTTAACAAGCATTGCAGAAAGTACGTGGAAAAAAATATTTGAAAAACTTACTACGTGGGGATCCTTTACATCAGGAATTTTCATGATTATAGTAATACTACACATTTGCAAATTGACAATTGACACTATAATAAGAGGATATGCACTACATGCAATATATTGATGGTCTATTAGACTATGTGGAGCTATTTTTAGTTCTTTAACCCATTTATTCATTTCTATGGGAAATACAGAAAAAATGATGAATTATGCAAAATCAAGAAATTGTAAAGAAGAAAAAGAAGAAGAGCTAAAAGAAGTTAAAATTATTTCGCAAAATTCTCAACCTATAGAAGCTGAGACATCATTTACAACAGCAACGTCTTTACCACCTAGTCCAAATAAACCGCCTTATATTTATCCATCTAACACAAAATCTCAAAATTCTATAAATGTGTCTCAGAGCTCGAATGTAGATATTTTTTCGTTGGGTTTACGGTAGTTTTTATTGTTTCAATGTTGGTTAAATATTTCATAAATGTCTTACATTATTTAGGCCCCGAGGGAATTACATCTCAAGATCTAATGTATTATTTAATTGTGCCGTACTGCTTATTTAAATCTATGTGTATTTAGAATTATTATTTGAAAATTTCTTTTGAATGTTATACGAACTTTTACATTTTAATATGCGTACTGTTACTTAAAATAAGTATTTATAATTATTTATTTACAATAATCTAGAAATAGGTTGGAAATATGTTACGTATGTAATATTATTATCTAATATTTATATTTTTTTTGTACTTAATAATTGTAAATTTTGAATTTTGAAAATTGGATTTTTATTGCAATTTTATTGCAATATATTGGGCCCCGAGGTGTAACGTCCTACGACGTTATTTATTTTTAATCTATGAGTTACAAATTTTAAACTAGTTTTCAAAATTCAAAACATCAAGAGAATTATGATGTTCATTTCGAAACGTTATATTTTGAATGCGTGCTGAAATTTTGTAACACAAGTTAGCAGTGTTACTTATTCGGCAATCGCTATACTTGTAAAACTGATTAATAAGCGTTATACTTTAAGAATCGGTCAACGTATTTGGCCTTAAAAGAGTCGAACTGACCTCATTTTAATTACTCTCGTGTTTAAGTCCGAACTCCGTACCTCGCGGTTCGTCAATTGCGGAGATTTTTATTGTACTTCCAAGTACTTAATTGTGAATTTAAGAAGCAAATATATTTTCAATCATACTCGAAAAGAAAACAGGGAGTGCATCATTTCAACGACCTATCACCTATTATCCAAATAAGACGAGCAAGCAGAGAGAAAAAGACGAGGATAGCTGAAGCAGCAAAATAAGAAAAGTGAAGCAGAAAAAGGTAAGTCAAATAAATACACCAAAAATACATATCGGAGCGGGTAACGAGTCTAAACCCAGCCAATCATAATAATTCTATACGCGCTCTCAATAAATAATTAAACATACTTCATGTCCTCAAATACATGTCCTACCTATGAGGTGAGAGTGTAGGTGGGACATAACAGGAGAAAAACTAGCCAATTTCGGAAAATTTCCCAAAAATTGCACATCAACTTTCCTTCGATTTCTGCTCGAACTAGCTTCCTCGCAGCGAATCGGGAGACACATATTTGAAAAGCTAAGATCGAGAGCTTTCCAAAAACATATTGAACGGCTATATTTGGATGAACCGTTCCGAAGATATGGAGTCCGGAAAAAAACTAGCCAATTTCGGAAAATTTTTCCAAAAATTGCACATCAACCTTTATTCGATTTCTTCTCGAACCAGTTTCCTCGCAGCGAATCAGGAGACACATATTTGAAAAGCTGAGATCGAGAGCTTTCCAAAAACATATTGAACGGCTATATTTTGAGTATCCGTTCCGATGATATGTAGTCATGAAAAACACAAGCCAAAATCGGAAAATTTACAAAAAATTGCATATGAAGCTTTTTTCGATTTCTTCTCGAACCAGCTTCCTCGCAGCGAATCGGGAGACACATATTTGAAAAGCTGAGATCGAGAGCTTTCCAAAAACATATTGAACGCCTATATTTGGATGAACCGTTTCGAAGATATGGAGTCCGGAAAACAACTAGCCAATTTCGAAAAATTTTTCCAAAAATTAGACATCAACCTTTATTCGATTTCTTCTCGAACCAGCTTCCTCGCACCGAATCGGGAAACACCTATTTGAAAAGCTGAGATCGAGAGCTTTCCGAAAATATATTGAACGGCTATATTTGGATGAACCGTTCCGAAGATATGGAGTCCGGAAAAAAACTAGCCAATTTCGGAAAATTTTTCCAAAAATTGCATATCAACTTTTATTCGATTTCTTCTCGAACCAGCTTCCTCGCAACGAATCTGGAGCCACATATTTGAAAAGCCGAGATCGAGAGCTTTCCAAAAACATATTGAATGGCTATATTTTGAGTATCCGTTCCGAAGATATGGAGTCATGAAATATCACTAGCCAAAATCGGAAAATTTACCAAAAATTGCATATGAAGCTTTTTTCGATTTCTACTCGAACCAGCTTCCTCGCAGCGAATCGGGAGACACATATTTGAAAAGCTGAGATCGAGAGCTTTCAAAAACATATTGAACGGCTATATTTGGATGAACCGTTCTGAAGATATGGAATCATGAAAAAAACTAGCCAAAATCGGAAAATTTACCAAAAATTGCATATGAAGCTTCTTTCGATTTCTTCTCGAACCAACTTCATCGCAGCAAATCGGGAGACAAATATTTGAAAAGCTGAGATCGAGAGCTTTCCAAAAACACATTGAACGGCTATATTAGGAGTATCCGTTCCGAAGATATGCAGTCATGAAAAACAATAGCTAAATTCGGAAAATTTACCAAAATTTGCATATCAACCTTTTTTCGATTTCTGCTCGAACCAGCTTCCTCGCAGCGAATCGGGAGACACATATTTAAAAAGCTGAGATCGAAAGCGTTCCAAAAACATATTAAACAGCTATATTTGGATGAACCGTTCCGAAGATATGGAATCATGAAAAACACAAGCCAAAATCGGAAAAATTACCAAAAATTGCATATCAACCTTTTTTCGATTTCTGCTCGAACCAGCTTCCTCGCAGCGAATCGGGAGACACATATTTGAAAAGCTGAGATCGAGAGCTTTCCAAAAACATATTGCACGGCTATATTTGGATGAACCGTTCCGAAGATATGGAGTCCGGAAAAAACTAGCCAATTTCGGAAAATTTTTCCAAAAATTGGACAACAACCTTTATTCGATTTCTTCTCGAACCAGCTACCTCGCAGCGAATCTGGAGCCATATATTTAAAAAGCTGAGATCGAGAGCTTATCAAAAATATTTTGAACGGCTATATTTTGAGTATCCGTTTCGATGATAAGTAGTCATGAAAAACACAAGCCAAAATCGGAAAATTTACCAAAAATTGCATATGAAGCTTTTTTCGATTTCTTCTCGAACCAGCTTCCTCGCAGCGAATCAGGAGCCATATATTTGAAATGCTGAGATCGAGAGCTTTCCAAAAATATATTGGACGGCTATATTTGGATGAACCGTTCCGAAGATATGGAGTCATGAAAAACACTAGCAAAAATCGGAAAATTACCAAAAATCGCATTTCAACCTTTTTTCGTTTTCTGTTCGAACCAGCTTCCTCGCAGCGAATCGGGCGACACATATTTAAAAAGCTGAGATCGAGAGCTTTCCAAAAACATATTGAACGCCTCTATTTGGATGAACCGTTCTGAAGATATGGAGTCCGGAAAAAAACTAGCTAAAATCGGAAAATTTCCCAACAATTGCACATCAACCTTTATTCGATCTCTTCTCGAACCAGCTTCCTCGCAGCAAATCAGGAGCCATATATTTGAAAAGCTGAGATCGAGAGCTTTCCAAAAACATATTGAACGGCTATATTTGGATGAACCGTTCCGAATATATGGAGTCCGGAAACAAACTAGCCAATTTCGGAAAATTTTTCCAAAAATTGCACATCAATCTTTATTCGATTTCTTCTCGAACCAGCTTCCTCGCTGCGAATCGGGAGACGCATATTTGAAAAGCTGAGATCGAGAGCTTTCCAAAAACATATTGAACGCCTCTATTTGGATGAACCGTTCTGAAGATATGGAGTCCGGAAAAAAACTAGCTAAAATCGGAAAATTTATCAAAAATTGCATATCAACCTTTTTTCGATTTCTGCTCGAACCAACTTCCTCGCAGCGAATCGGGAGACACATATTTGAAAAGCTGAGAACGAGAGCTTTCCAGAAACATATTGAACGCCTACATTGGGATGAACCGTTCCGAAGATATGGAGTCCGGAAAAAAACTAGCTAAAATCGGAAAATTTACCAATAACTGCATATCAACGTTTTCCGATTTCTGCTCAAACCATCTTCCTCGAAAAGAATTGGGAGACACATATTTGAAAAGCTGAGATTGAGAGCTTTCCAAAATCATATTGAACAGCTATATTTGGATGAACCGTTCCGAAGATATGGAGTCATGAAAAACACTAGCCAAAATCGGAAAATTTACCAAAAATTGCATATGAAGCTTTTCTCAATTTCTTCTCGAAGCAGCTTCCTCGCTTTGAATCGGGAGACCCATATTTGAAAAGCTGAGATCGAGAGTTGTCCAAAAACATATTAAACGGCAATATTTGGATATCCGTTCCGAAGATATGGAGTCATGAAATATCACTAGCCAAAATCGGAAAATTTACCATAAATTGCATATCAACCTTTTTTCGATTTCTTCTCGAACCAGCTTCCTCGCTGCGAATCGGGAGACACATATTTGAAAAGCTGAGATCGAGAGCTTTCCAAAAACATATTGAACGCCTATATTTGGATGAACCGTTCCGATGATATGGAGTCCGGAAAACAACTGGCCAATTTCGGAAAATTTTTCCAAAAATTAGACATCAACCTTTATTCGATTTTTTCTCGAACCAGCTTCCTCGCAGCGAATCTGGAGCCACATATTTGAAAAGCTGAGATCGAGAGCTTTCCAAAAACATACTGAACGCCTATATTTGGATGAACCATTCCGAAGATATGGAGTCCGGAAAAAAAACTAGCCAAAATCGGAAAGTTTACGAAAAATTGCATATCGACCTTTTTTCGTTTTCTGCTCGAACCAGCTTCCTCGCAGCAAATCGGGAGACACATATTTGAAAAGCTGAGAACGAGAGCTTTTCAGAAACATATTGAACGCCAATATTTGGATGAACCGTTCCGATGATATGGAGTCATGAAAAACACTAGCCAAAATCGGAAAATTTACCAAAAATTGCATATGAAGCTTTTTTCAATTTCTTCTCGAAGCAGCTTCCTCGCTGCGAATCGGGAGACACATATTTGAAAAGCTGAGATCGAGAGCTTTCAAAAACATATTGAACGCCTATATTTGGATGAACCGTTCCGAAGATATGGAGTCCGGAAAACAACTAGCCAATTTCGGAAAATTTTTCCAGAAATTAGACATCAACCTTTATTCGATTTCTTCTCGAACCAGCTTCCTCGCAGCGAATCTGGAGCCACATATTTGAAAAGCTGAGATCGAGAGCTTTCCAAAAACATATTGAACGCCTATATTTGGATGAACTGTTCCGAAGATATGGAGTCCGGAAAATAACTAGCCAATTACGGAAAATTTACCAAAAATTGCACATCAACCTTTTTTCGATTTCTGCTCGATCCAGCTTCCTCGCAGCGAATCGGGAGATACATATTTGAAAAGCTGAGATCGAGAGCTTTCCAAAAGATATTGAACGCCTATATTTGGAGTATCCGTTCCGAAGATATGGAGTCATGAAATATCACTAGCCAAAATCGGAAAATTTACCAAAAATTGCATATGAAGCTTTTTTCGATTTCTACTCGAACCAGCTTCCTCGCAGCGAATCGGGAGACACATATTTGAAAAGCTGAGATCGAGAGCTTTCAAAAACATATTGAACGGCTATATTTGGATGAACCGTTCTGAAGATATGGAGACCGGAAAAAAACTAGCCAAAATCGGAAAATTTACCAAAAATTGCATATGAAGCTTTTTTCGATTTCTTCTCGAACCAGCTTCCTCGCAGCGAATCAGGAGCCATATATTTGAAATGCTGAGATCGAGAGCTTTCCAAAAATATATTGAACGGCTATATTTGGATGAACCGTTCCGAAGATATGGAGTCATGAAAAACAATAGCTAAATTCGGAAAATTTACCAAAAATTGCATATCAACCTTTTTTCGATTTCTGCTCGAACCAGCTTCCTCGCAGCGAATCGGGAGACACATATTTAAAAAGCTGAGATCGAAAGCGTTCCAAAAACATATTAAACAGCTATATTTGGATGAACCGTTCCGAAGATATGGAATCATGAAAAACACAAGCCAAAATCGGAAAATTTACCAAAAATTGCATATCAACCTTTTTTCGATTTCTGCTCGAACCAGCTTCCTCGCAGCGAATCGGGAGACACATATTTGAAAAGCTGAGATCGAGAGCTTTCCAAAAACATATTGCACGGCTATATTTGGATGAACCGTTCCGAAGATATGGAGTCCGGAAAAAACTAGCCAATTTCGGAAAATTTTTCCAAAAATTGGACAACAACCTTTATTCGATTTCTTCTCGAACCAGCTACCTCGCAGCGAATCTGGAGCCACATATTTAAAAAGCTGAGATCGAGAGCTTATCAAAAATATTTTGAACGGCTATATTTTGAGTATCCGTTTCGATGATAAGTAGTCATGAAAAACACAAGCCAAAATCGGAAAATTTACCAAAAATTGCATATGAAGCTTTTTTCGATTTCTTCTCGAACCAGCTTCCTCGCAGCGAATCAGGAGCCATATATTTGAAATGCTGAGATCGAGAGCTTTCCAAAAATATATTGAACGGCTATATTTGGATGAACCGTTCCGAAGATATGGAGTCATGAAAAACACTAGCAAAAATCGGAAAATTACCAAAAATCGCATTTCAACCTTTTTTCGTTCTCTGTTCGAACCAGCTTCCTCGCAGCGAATCGGGCGACACATATTTAAAAAGCTGAGATCGAGAGCTTTCCAAAAACATATTGAACGCCTCTATTTGGATGAACCGTTCTGAAGATATGGAGTCCGGAAAAAAACTAGCTAAAATCGGAAAATTTCCCAACAATTGCACATCAACCTTTATTCGATTTCTTCTCGAACCAGCTTCCTCGCTGCGAATCGGGAGACGCATATTTGAAAAGCTGAGATCGAGAGCTTTCCAAAAACATATTGGACGCCTCTATTTGGATGAACCGTTCTGAAGATATGGAGTCCGGAAAAAAACTAGCTAAAATCGGAAAATTTACCAATAACTGCATATCAACGTTTTCCGATTTCTGCTCAAACCATCTTCCTCGAAAAGAATTGGGAGACACATATTTGAAAATCTGAGATTGAGAGCTTTCCAAAATCATATTGAACAGCTATATTTGGATGAACCGTTCCGAAGATATGGAGTCATGAAAAACACTAGCCAAAATCGGAAAATTTACCAAAAATTGCATATGAAGCTTTTCTCAATTTCTTCTCGAAGCAGCTTCCTCGCTGCGAATCGGGAGACACATATTTGAAAAGCTGAGATCGAGAGTTGTCCAAAAACATATTAAACGGCAATATTTGGATATCCGTTCCGAAGATATGGAGTCATGAAATATCACTAGCCAAAATCGGAAAATTTACCATAAATTGCATATCAACCTTTTTTCGATTTCTTCTCGAACCAGCTTCCTCGCTGCGAATCGGGAGACACATATTTGAAAAGCTGAGATCGAGAGCTTTCAAAAACATATTGAACGCCTATATTTGGATGAACCGTTCCGAAGATATGGAGTCCGGAAAACAACTAGCCAATTTCGGAAAATTTTTCCAGAAATTAGACATCAACCTTTATTCGATTTCTTCTCGAACCAGCTTCCTCGCAGCGAATCTGGAGCCACATATTTGAAAAGCTGAGATCGAGAGCTTTCCAAAAACATATTGAACGCCTATATTTGGATGAACTGTTCCGAAGATATGGAGTCCGGAAAATAACTAGCCAATTACGGAAAATTTCCCAAAAATTGCACATCAACCTTTATTCGATTTCTGCACGAACCTGCTTCCTCGCAGCGAATCAGGAGCCACATATTTGAAAAGCTGAGATCGAGAGCTTTCCAAAAGCATATTGAACGGCTATATTTGGATGCACCGTTCGGAAGATATGGAGTCATGAAATATCACTAGCTAAATCGGAAAATTTACCAAAAATTGCACATCAACCTTTTTTCGATTTCTGCTCGATCCAGCTTCCTCGCAGCAAATCGGGAGTCACTTATTTGAAAAGCTGAGATCGAGAGCTTTACAAAAACATATTGAACGCCTATATTTGGATGAACCGTTCCGAAGATATGCAGTCCGGAAAAAAACTAGCTAAAATCGGAAAATTTACCAAAAATTGAATATCAATCTTTTTTCGATTTCTGCTCGAACCAGCTTCCTCGCAGCGAATCGGTAGACATATGTTCGAAAAGCTGAGATCGAGAGCGTTCCAAAAACATATTGAATGCCTATATTTGGATGAACCGTTCCGAAGATATGGAGTCCGGAAAAAAACTAGCCAATTTCGGAAAATTTCCCAAAAATTGCACATCAACCTTTATTCGATTTTTTCTCGAACCAGCTTCCTCGCAGCGAATCAGGAGCCACATATTTGAAAAGCTGAGATCGAGAGCTTTTCAAAAACATATTGAACGCCTATATTTGGATGAACCGTTCCGAAGATACGGAGTCCGGAGAAAAACTAGCTAAAATCGGAAAATTTACCAAAAATTGCATATTAACCTTTTTTCGATTTCTGCTCGAACCAGCTTCCTCGCAGCGAATCGGGAGACACATATTTGGAAAGCTGAGATCGAGAGCTTTCCAAAAACATATTGATCGGCTATATTTTGAGTATCCGTTCCGAGGATATGCAGTCATGAAAAACACAAGCCAATATCCGACATTTTACCAAAAATTGCATTTTAACCTTTTTTCGATTTCTGCTCGAACCAGCTTCCTCGCAGCGAATCTGGAGCGACATATTTGAAAAGCTGAGATCGAGAGCTTTCCAAAAACATATTGAACGGCTATATTTGGATGAACCGTTCCGAAGATATGTTGTTAGGTCCTGACTACTTCAATTTAATGCCTATAGTTAGGATTATTTGTCGGGATAAAAATCTAGCGATTATAAGTACCTAACTCTCTCAAATAAATGTATTTCCTATGAGAACAAAATCAGAACTTACCTTGTTTGAAATAATGTCGTTAATAATCCTTTATTATTCAAGGAGAATTGTTGAATATTCAGTTAATGTTTTTTTTCCTCAAAAACAATCCAATGATCTGAACTAATTACTTCAGATCCCAAGACATAGGGTTTTTGGGATTCACATATTTCAATATTCATAATTAAATTATTCTCTACATTAAAAATATACTATTTACTATATTTATTTTTAAGAAAACTTTGATATCATAGCACAAATATAAAATACAAAACAAGTGATTTTCCACGACAATAATTTAAAAATATGAAAAACTCTGCCAATTTTCGAACCGGCGTGGACGGAGTCGATACAAAATCTTAACTGCCTAATTGAGGGCATAGAGTGTGTTTTAAGCACTAAAATTAGTTTACAATTTTACAATATTATTGATTATTAATTTTTAAACATTTCGTAATCCTACATACAATATCGAGATCTTTCAAAAGTATAACGCTTAGTCTGCGTTTCGCAAGCTCAGCGTCAGCTGAACTCTTACTTTTGATAGTGTGACAATCATCAAACCTTATGCAATTAACGTAATCGATGTTATGGTTTGAATTTTGAAAGCAATATTTCTCCCTCAAATTATCAACTTCCAACTATTAATTTTGCAGTTAAAGATTCAAATAGATAACGTCATACGACGTTACAGCTAAGGGCCTAAGACATTGCAAAGAATTTGCAATGTAATCAATATTTCAAAATTCAAACGTTTCACTTATAAGGTAACCTCATTACAATTATGCACAATAAACAATTTTGTGGCTATAAAACGTGTAGCATATTAGCCTGATTATGTACTACAACAATTATATCAAAAGCAACATGTACCGTATTCCTCATAAACGTCGCAGTGCAGTATGCGTAAGTATATTTTGTAATCTTAAATTCAATTAATAATAGAACATCAATACCATCATAATTAATTTACAAATATTCCTTAATCTATAGTTTCAGCTCTGACAACACACCCGAGACTGTAAATGAGCTCGCCTGGAAGGTAGAAATCCGCCTCCTGAACCAGCCGTAGGACATCGACGCTGGACCTTTGTTTATGTAAGCTACCTTTGGTTTTCTCCTTGTTTTTTTTTTTTTAAATAAACACTTCTTAATAATAAATTTTTTCCTCCCATTTTCATTCCAGTTTGAAGATTGGCCCTCAATTCGCACTTGGAGACAATGTGAGCGACTTCGCAACAACCGACTGCAAGAAGGCGCTTACGAACCTTCCATGGACACGTGGGGCATTGCTAGCCTCACATTTTACGAACTACAGGTGTATAACAACAACATTAATCGTTTATATATATATATAGAAGTTTTTAATAATCTATATCAAGTGTATATCGGACCAAAATTTGTGTCCCGATATAATTGTAATAATATATAATTTACATATAAAAAAAGCAGTTATATCTATCTTCCCCTTTGTCATATCCTTTCCTACTCTTCCCTTAACAAAATAAATAAAAGAAAAGTACATCCTAGATGTAATTTCTTCGGCGCCTAAAATAATGACTATTCTCTATTTAAATTATTATTTATAATATACAGTCTTATAAATAAATCAATAAAAGATTTAAGAAATACTAATCTATACTCAAAGAGAAAATACTACATTTCCTTTGTGTACTTGAATTTTTGTTTGACAAAAGTGCCGGTAAACGATCAGGAATAGGTGAAGGTTGACTTTGGATAAAAGATTTGTTTTCTACTGCATTTATAGTAGACATAGACGTATTTAATATTGGACTTGAAATGATCCGTGGTCGATCAACCTTAATTTCTTCTGAAATAATACCATCCTCACTATTATTGTTAAACTCTTTCCTAAACTTCTTAAAATTCGTTGCATCTGTGTTTTGCAATGACACAAATAGATGCGTGATGGAACTACATATTGCTCCAAATAAATGTATGGACCAACCATAAATAGCATGTAACGCAAAACCTCTAATAATAGTATCAATGGTTAATTTTATAATATTTAAAATAATTAAAATCATAATCATTACCGATGATAATGATCCCCAAGTAGTCAATTTATCAATGATTTTCTTCCAAGTATTTTCAGCAATGTGCGTCAGTGTATTCTCCGAGAAGATATTTTCTCCTGTAGATTATCCAGCTACATCCCTCGCAACGATATTTAACAATGCGACTTTCTCCATAGGAAACAACAATTGTTGCTGTAATGAATCCAAATCCTCTTGCGCATAGACTCCACTAGTAGCTAAATTATCAACTGATTTAAATTGTAATCGTATGGTAGCATCTGGTTTCAGAACATTTGGTGATCCTGTTATTTCTGGTTTTGGGGTTAACTTAACCCAATTTTCCTCAATTTTATAAAATGTAGGAATAATAAAATTACAATCAATCTGCATACCCTTTTTCATCAAAATATGCGTTTTAGGCGTTAAAAACCAAGTTTCATTACCCACTAAAACAGGTAATTGATTGTAACACTCTTTGAGATGTAAAATTTTAACAGTTCTTGGTATACATTTAATTAAATGTACTACCTCACCAGCCAATTTTGCTATAAAGCCAGGTTTTTTCATAATATTATATGCAAATTCATCCGGGGAAATGGAAGCAATGGATAAGGAATTTTGTATAACTTTTCTTTCAAGTTCACATTTCTCCTTAATTAAATTAATATATAAATCATTAATTTGATTTCTTAAATGTCTTTCAACATAAACAAATTTAGAATTTACATAAGTAAAAATATCCAAATTAAACTTATTAACAGAATCTGCATCATAATAATAAGCATTCAAATTAGCATCTTTTTCAAAAATAAATAATTTTGGATGTTCAGTACGAATAAGTAATCTATTGCAATGCATTTCAGTATTTTTTATCGACAAAGCAAAAGTTATTTCCTTAAAATTAACCGCAAAAACTATTTCCTTGTTTTTATCACTAAAATATTTAGTAGCTATTCCCTTAAGAGGTTATGCCTGAGTTAAAATTCAGAAAAATCAAATTTTTTTTTATTTGATTTTTTAATAGCAAATTTACTGTAGAATATACTGTTGAAACTCCTTTTGCCCGAAAAAATTTCGTTACAAAATTATAGGCAAAATACTAAAAATATATAATTTGTCAAAATTAAGTATTTTTCATATTTTATTCTATAGCGCTTTTGTTTATTCAAAGCCATTACATTTTTATAGAAAATTTAACGTTAAATGTGCATACAAACTCCTTTTGATAAAAGACAGTTTTATTAAAAATAACACAAATTATTTATTTATGAATTATTGCATATAGTAAATAGCTCATTCTGATAAAAGCATAGATTTTTTTATTGTGAATGTTAAAAATAAAATAAATTTATCTGTTTCATTAATTTAATCTTTTTAATAAAATAATAAGCATGCGTGCAAACTAAAATATTTTTATAAATTACCACCTAAAAACATGGTACCATACAGCATATGGAAAAGCCAATCACTGTTTTACCAACCTAGTTAAGTTTGCTATCAGACAGCTCTTTCGTCTGCTTGATCTGCAGTCTAGTGCAAGCTTGATGTTTTGAATTTTGATCTGAAGTGAAAACTTCTGAGTGTCAGTGGTGTTTAAATTTAAATAAGTATTTTGGACTCTAAATAACACATTATTTGTGAAGAACTTGTTCTTTGTGAGTGTGTTCTTTATTTTTAGGTATATAAGCTGTCAATGGCATGTGAACGATAAGGTACTTCTGTGTTCGATGCAAGGTTAGATGTTGTGGAAGTTGGCTGTAACTATTAACAATCCTAGAAAGTCATGGGTAAGCAATACCAACAATTATATTCATATGAAACATACTGACTGTGAATGCGTATAAAAATTTATGTTTCAATTTCAGCTTTTGATACTAGTATATCAATATGTGTGGCACCCGGGTCTTAATATATCCCTTAATACAGGGATATTTTATGCCAAAACACAAAAAAATATGCCAAGCAGTTTCTGTAAGTACTACCCGATAAATGGAAATAAGTTTCATGTATAAACTTTAAATGCAGTTTTCTCAAGTTTTGAATTTTTGTGATTTTAGGTCAGTTGCCGCAGGATTTCTCAACAACTATGGGACCGATCAAGCTGAAATTTTTTAGAGAACTCCAGGAAGCCCTTCTTCACTGCTTGAACGGAGGGAAATTGGCTAAGGTAAGTGTAAAGAATGTTACGCATATGAACATATGCATAATTCACTATAATTATGAATATTATGACCTTATGTGTTTCTAAATATTTAAAATTTTTATGTTTCAGTAATCCCTTCCGTTCAAGCTGAGGAGAAAGACATTTACAAGATTGTCCATCCAGTTTGGTCTATATTCATCACCCGGATGCTGAGAATTCATACGGCAAAGGGAAAAATCTGATCAAATTTAATACTTCACACATGGAATTGTTTGTATAGTAAGTATAGATATATAATTGTTTAAAAATATGTAAAATTACAATTAATATGTATACTTTAAGTAGAAAAAGAATTTTTTTAATATTACTTATAAATAATTTTTTTTTGCCTAATAACTAATAATTTGTTTTTTTCAGGTTTAACTCAGGCATAACCCCTTAAATAAAATATCAAACTTATTCCTAAAACATTCACCTTGTGGCAAAACATCCCAAAAAGTTAACCCACCTTCCATATCCATACAATTTTTATCAGAAAATTTACAAACTACTCCCGAACTTAAAATTAATTCGTCCGAATTTAAATTTATTTTCGCATTATTTTGCATTAAAGTTATTTTAATTAAACCATGAACAAAAACTTTATTCCAAGCACCAAAGCTATCCGCGTAGGAAGCACCCGAGCAAGATTTTCCTGCTGGACTTCCCGCAAAATCTATGCCTTTTGATGTAGTTGAATTTACTTTTAAACCTGCAATAATATGCACCTCAACGTATTTAAAAACTCCCGTTTCATGAATAGATTTACATTGTTCATGTGTAACGTGAAATTTTCCCGCCCGCACGGGAGTTCCAGTTATGTACAAAGTATTTATTACACACACGGCTTTCCTCTTTTTCCCCGGTTCGTAGTATCCCTGCAATGGTGGAAAAAACGGGAAGTGTGGTGGCAATCGGGTGAAAGTTGTTGAACACTAATGAATTAGTTAATAAAATACGGTTATATTCTATTTTGTCAATACAATCAGTTCTTTCGGCAAACAAATTCGAACTCGAAATAAATTCATGGACACGCGGCCAAATTACTAAGTCCAAGGCTGCTTCACAGTGCTAGATAGGAAAAGGGCCGCGAAATTCCCTCTACGTTCGCTTCTAAATAAGACAAAGGGAGAACCGCCATCCGCTGAAAACGCGCGAAATCTTTCCTCTATCGGCCGAGCACGTATTCCTCGACAAATATAAATCTTCCTCTATATATATCCCGTATATTAAATAGTACTCCAAACTCTCACCAAAAATCCTCTATAATACTCCGCAAAACTCCAACAAAAACTCCTCGTCAGCTTTGCGGCTCGAAACTCCTTCCAAAAATACTCGACAAAATGTCTACCAAAGAAACTGCAATTTATTGCGAATCAAACTGTTCTAGAGAGGCTCCAGGAACGGAATGGCCGAGGCCGACGCTCCAATCGATGAAGGATGCCGCGTTTTCCCACTCGACCTCCTTCTTCACGGAAGCGCAAGCCCGGCCTCCAAAATTACATCATTGGTCCTCTTTCCTAGAAAAATCCCCTATTGGTTTTCCCGAACTACCACCGATCTATTCCTGTATCGGTGAGTTTCCTCAGGCGCCCTCTTTTCCAAATCCTAATTAATTCATTACCAGAGAAAACAATTATCGCCCTCTATATCCTTAACTAATCCCGTAATTCGCGCCCCCTTTACTGATAAAAATCAATCAATCGACATTTATCCCCATCCGGTGGCTCCCCCTATAGATAACGAAACTGGACGCGCGAGATTCGAATTCCATTAATCTATCCCTATGCTTCACTGCATACAGACCCTAAGATACCAACTAAACTATTCTAATGAATCTCCGCCATGTTCCACTATGCTGAAAAGAAAACCTCTATCGCCATATGATATACTGTACAATTCCCCTGTACAGTACGCCGCGTCTATATCGCGTCATCCAGCACAAATCTATCGCCCGATAGCAGGTGCCCTCTCACTCTCACTCGATCACGGTCGATAATCGAGAGCGCTCTCTCACCCCTCTATCATCGCCCGTGCCACATGCTCTCTCTCTCTCTCTCTCTCTCTCTCTCACTCACGCCGCTATCACGCGCGCCACAAATCCTATCTCCCACTCTCTCCCGCTCTCGCTAACAGCTCGCGCGCATCATTCTCTCTCTCTCGCTCTCATGCACACACAGGCAGCCTCGTGCATGTGACCGCGCGTGCGCTGCTGACTAACTTCCTGCTGTGCCCCCTCGCCGAGAGTGAATCAGCTGGCCGTGTAATAATGTTCACGACGCAGCAATAATTATTGCTACGTCGCACATGACTTATTTATTTAATGTATTGTTGTTCCGAATTTTCCGTAGGTATTAAATGACCAAATATTCCACATTCAAAAACTGTTCGATGAATTTCAATTTTACATTGAATAATTGAAACTAATCGCAAATCAGCTATTTGTATTAATTCTATAGCAACATTAGTAGAATTTACTTGCTCATCTTGAAAATCACATTCTCCAGAATCCAGTAATGAATATGTTGTTATATTAGGTGAAGAGGAACCACAATCATATCCTATGATTGCTCCATTTAATTTGAAACACAGTATGAAAACAATAACATTGATAATCAACATTTTCCTCCTAAAACAAACAGAATATATTAGTTTTTCTTTTTAAACATTATTAATTTATTCGCATGAACTGTATTTTATTTTCCATTTTTATCTATTACAATATTATTATTATCTAATACCTCAATAATTTCAAAAGGACCAATATTCTGATTTTTTTCCAGTTTTCCTGGTTTTGGTTCTTTTACAAGCCAAACTTTATCACCTTTTTCAAAAGTTACTGGGTTTATATATCTATCATAAAATTTCTTTGATTTTTCTTTTGAAATTATTAAATTTTCCCTTGCTAACTCAGCAATGTCCTTCATATTCAT
The DNA here is from genome assembly GCA_018906965.1 of Philotrypesis tridentata. NCBI lineage: Eukaryota > Metazoa > Arthropoda > Insecta > Hymenoptera > Pteromalidae > Philotrypesis > Philotrypesis tridentata. The sequence goes on along the minus strand of JACCIB010001145.1, from coordinate 31,304 downwards.
AATTAACTTTGCTAAATAATCATTGAACGATGGAATACGTTCGGAAACCTTTAAAGGTCCTTTAATCCTCCTCGCTTACACTTGAAGGTAAGCGAGGAGGATAAGCAAATAATAGTTCATACGGTGTAAATTTATGCGCACTATGCACACACGTATTACAGTGAAATTGCGCCAATTCCAACAAATCATCCCACATAATCTTTTTTGTCGAAAAATTCTTCAAATATTCACATAAAGGATGATGAGCTCTCTCCAACGAGCCATTGGATTGAGGCGAAAAAGCAGTTGTTTCAATTTTTAAAAATTTAAATCGTTTCGCTGCCGCTTTCAAAAGTTTACTAGTAAAATTTTCACCCCTATCTGTTAAAACTATTTTAGGAGAACTAAAAATACAAATGAATCTTTTAATAAATGCATCCGCGACAGTTTCTGCAGTTTGATCCTCTAACGGAACTACCACTAAATATTTAGAGAGTAAATCTTGAATAGTTGAAATATATTTATTATTATTGTCAGTTATATTTAAAGGACCAACAATATCCATTGCAACCTTGTCAAATGTTTTAATTGGTGTATCTGTAATCACCATTGGTTGCCTAGTTTTTACTCTTTTCAACTTATTTCTTTGACAATCATCACAATTTTTTATTCTATTTTCAATATCAGTTTTTAAATTTTCCCAAAAATAATTACTCCTTATTCTATTGTACGTTCTGTTTACACTTGAATGACCCCCAATAGTACTAGAATGATTTTCTTGAAATATTTTATCTCTATTATGTATATCTACATATTCTATATAATTTAAACAAATAATTATTTTAATCGCACTATTTTTAAAAACTTCAAATAAAATGTCTTTAATATCAATCCAATTTAAATTAATTATTTGCAAATCTTTAGATATACTGAAACTATATATTTGATTATTTAACATAATTTGTTTTAATGAACTAAAAATTTTATAAATATTATTTTTAAGAATTATTGCCGATTGACCTACATCTATGCATAATACAAATACTTTATAAACATTTAAATCTATGATTACAATATCATTCACAATTCCTTATAAAAAAATATTAAGTTTGTCTATAAATCTACTTGTATTTCTATCTAATGCTTGTTTATTTTTATCTATAAAATGTACTAAATTATATTTCCTAAATTCTAAAGATTTTTTTGTAAATACAATATTTTCAGATTTATTTTCACTTTGATCTAATTTTTCCTGATCATTAAATATTGTATTTTTAACCTTATTTCGTCTACTATATTTCCTTAGCTTTTGTTTAATTCGATCCTCATTTAATTTTTGAATTTTCATATCATTAGTCAAAATTACTATATTTTCTATAGGATTTCTAGACAAAGCGTCAGCATTCGTATTGATTTTACCAGGTTTATAAATTATTTCATAATCATAATCCAATAGCTTTAAACGCCACCTTTGAACTCGCGAATTTTTATCTGCCGATTTAAATGATAACAACGGTTTATGATCTGTAACTATGTAAAATTTATTTCCATAAATATAATTTCTAAATGTTTTTACTGCAAACATAATTGCTAAAGCTTCTCTTTCATAAGTATGATAATTTTTCTCTGCCGCTTTCAAAACTCTTGAAGCAAAAGCAATTGGCTCATCTTCCCCAATCTTTCCTTGAGAAAGGACACATCCTAACGCATAGCCTGACGAATCAGCTGTGATAATAAAAGGTTTGCTCATATCAGGAAATTGTAAAACCGGCGCTGAAGTTAATGCTTTTTTTAATTCATCAAAAGCTTTTTGTCTAACCTCATTCCAAAGAAATTTTTCCTCTTTTTTTAAAAGTTGAATTATTGGTTTTGCTATGTCCGCAAAATTATCAATAAATCGCCTATAATAGCCTGTCAAACCTAGAAATTCTTGAATATTGCTTATCGTTTTAGGAATTGGAAACTTATTTATAGCTTCCACCTTTTTGGGATCAGTTCTAATACCATTTTCACTTATTAGATGTCCTAAAAATTCTACTTCTTTTTGAAAAAACTTACATTTACTCGTCTCTAACTTCAACCCTGCTTCCCTTAGTTTTTCAGCAATAAAATTAAACCGTTCGTTATGTTCCTCGATTGAATTCGCTACAATAATAATATCATCAATGTAAACAAAACAAAATCCTTTTTCTAATAAATCACCAAGTACCGAATTTAGAATTCTCTGAAAAACCCTAGGACTATTAACTAAACCGAAGGGAAGTACCTTAAATTCAAATCTCCCTAACGGATGTACACTAAAAGCCGTCTTATGAATGTCTGATTCTTTCATTCTTACCTGATGAAAACCTGATACCATATCAATTGTAGTAAAATACTTATTTTTACCTATACTATCAAAAATTTCAGTAATATTAGGAAAAAGATAAGGATCTGGAATAGTTTTAGCATTTAATTTTCTATAATCAATTACAAATCTCCATTTTTTTTACCATCTTTAGTGAGACCTTTTTTAGGAACAACAAAAGCAGGTGCATTAAATGCGCTAGAAGATGATCTTACTAAATCATTTAATATTAATTTTTTAGTTTCAGCTATAGCGATTTGTTTTAAATTATATTCTAACGGAAATTGCTTAACATAAACTGGCTTTTCATCCGTTAAATTAATTTCATGTTCTTCAATATTACAAATACCAAAACTTTCACCCTCTAACCAACAAATATCACTATTTTTTACTATTAAACTTTCAATAATCTTTTTCTTTTTATTAGACAAATGACTTAAATCGACAGTGTTTTTCAGTAATTGTTGTCTTTCATTAAAATTTTCATTGCTTAACCTATCAATTTCATTTTCTGTATTTAAAGAAATAGATCCACAATGCAAAGTTTCTTCTTTTTTAGGTAATTCAGCATTAAAATTTCCTATATAATTTTCCGGCATACCCTCAATATCAAACGTTAAAAAATTTATTGTATTTTCCAATTTACACAATTTCTCATTAAAATCTAATTCAACAGAATCTTCAAGTATTTTACAAAACGTGGGATAATCATATTCAATAAATTCTTCATCTGAATCAATTTCAACTTTCTTTAAACAAGTGTTTATATTACCAATAAAACTTTCAATATTCATTTTGGATTTATTCAAATAATCAATCAAATTGCTTTTATCACGCGCATTTTTCTTGCTTTCTATAATACTAAAATTCTCAATTTCAAAATCATTCATTTCTAAGTTATTATTTATTTCACTAACTATATTTAATATACAATTCATATCTTCATGTAAATTAATTTTCTGACAAATTTTAAAAATAGAAATATTTTCACTATCATTTCTTACATCAAAATTTGTAATAATAGATCTTTCCACATTTTTATTTACAACTAAAGTTACTTTTGCATTTTCACAATGCATTTCAAAATTAGGAATTAATTCAGAAAATTCACACTCTTCAAAAATTATTGTAGTAATAGCTTCTTTTACTTCCTGTTTAGGAATTATATGTGTATTAATATGATATTTATTAATAATGGATTTTAGTTGAAATTTTTGCCCGTTAATATCCAAATAACCCTTATCCAATCTTAATTTTTGTTGTAATAAAGCTTTAATTCTATCAAATGGAATAGAGAACTCATCTGGTGCAACATGAAAATCAAAATATATTTTATTCATTGGAAATTTAATCAAACCTAAAGTTCTCAAAGCATTATCAGTAATTCCTGATATTAGAATTTTATTATCAGTATCTATTTCCCCAGATAATAATGTGTTATTCTTAATAATGTTTAATTGAGCACCACTATCTATTAATAACTTAAAAATAGCTTTAGAATTTACATCTTGTACTTCAATATATTGTAATAAATGTTCTAACTTTAAAACATAACTATTAGCTAGAATATCAATATTACTTAAATTACCATTATCATTCGTCACTAAAGATTTATTTATTTCAAAAATTTTCTCTTTATTTACCTCAATTTGGAACGACTTATTTTCTAAATCTCTTCTTACGCGTTCCTTCCCGGAAGAGATTTTAAGTTCCCCTGTTTTCTAAAACAATTTTCAATAGTATGACCCACATCCTTACATTCTGCACATACCATACCCTTTCTCTGTTCTAAAATTTTAATCTTATCACAATTGCTAATACTATGCCCCTTCTGTGAACAAAACACACAATTTTCTTCTACATCAGATATCAAAGCCTGCAATTTTCGACAATTTTTTACTTCATGATTAGAACCATTACAATATTCACAAACTTTTTTAATAGCTTTATTAGTAAAATTATTTCTATTTTGTGGTTGAAAATTTTGTTGATAATTATTTTTCTTAGAATCATAATTATTATTTTGTAATAATCCTTTTAATTTCCAACAAAATTTAACAGTATGGCCAGATCCATCACACCATTGACATTTATATTGTTGCTTAGCTTTACTTTCTGTAACTAATATTTTTGCTACTTCACAATCGGTAGCAACATGATCCATAGCTTCGCAAATAGTACAAAATCTAAATCTATTTTCACCTAGTTTACAGAACTTTGTAGGATGCCCCCTTTTTTGACACCTAGAACAAAATTGTTCCGGACAATTCTGTGGAGCATGTCCAACATTATTGCAAATTGCACAATTACCATCCACCGACAAATTTACACATTTAATTGGATCATGACCTAGTTCTTTACATTTATGACAAATTTCAAAATTTCGAACTATTGAACATTGAGGTGCTTTATGCCCCATTTCCTGACAAAATTGACACTGATTATTTTGCATTTTATTTAATCTACATGTACTAATAGAATGTCCCGTATGACTACAAAATTTACAGATTAATCTAATCTTATCTTTAGCAAATCGACAATTATCCGAAAAATGATCATTTTCTTTACAATATATACAAGCTGTTAAACGACAAAATAATGCTTCATGATCCCGAGCTTCACAGAATTGACAAGTCATTATTTTTGAAATAATTTTTTCTTCAACTATATCATTCCCATACATATTATTTATACTTCTTAAATCTGAATGTTTGCGTTGATTAATTTCAGCTTCTATAGCAATAGCTCTTATTGCTAGATCATCAATCGTAATTTCATTCCCTAACTCATATCTAATTTCAGGCCTTAAACCTTTCCTACAACTAATTGCCGCATCATTATTCAATTGAGTTTTAAAACGTTGTTTTTCATCATTAATAAGTTCTTCTAATTCTTTTATTTCATTCACTTTATACAATAATTCTCTTATACGATTTACATAAGATAAAACACCTTCTCCATCCGCTTGCATTATTTTACATAATTTTGCATATAACTCATGTATATCATTTTATATTGGATATAAAATTCTTACAGATTTTAACAATTGATCAATAGATTTGATATTATTATGACTCAATGCTTGACCTACTTCACCACTCAATCTCATTTTAATTATATTTGTAATACATTCATCATTAACATTAGACACGAGATTTTTCAAATTGTTTATTTTCCTAATAAATTCAGCTGGTGACATATTTTTGCCATTATATTCAGGAATCAAAGAGATTATTTCATTCAAACTGCAATTTATCGGTCTTCCCACCGTTTGTTGATCATTCCTATTACCCGTCATGTTTAAATTAAATGACTTTATACTAGAATTATCACTAATAAATGTATTTGATTCTAACAAACGAGTAGAATTCGAATTTTCCAAATTAGTCAAAGCAAAATTTGATAAACTAGTATCTGCTTTATGAACTAATTCTACTTCTTCTTGCAAACTTAACTTTTCTTTTTCTAAAGATGTTTGCTTATTTTCAATGGTATTAACGTATTTATCAATATTAAAATTTTCCCATTGATCTATCAGCGAACTTTGATTAATTACAGTATGATTAGTATTTTCTAAACTACTACTAGCAATGGATAAATTCGAATTTGTTGATTTATAACCTTCATCCAATGTATATTGAAGATCTTTAGATGTACCTGTAATTAAACTCTGTTCTGCTTCAAAACCCCCAATATCAGAATAATGACTTTCATCAATTGAAAAATCTATCAATTCGTTGCTCTGTAAAGTACGATTCTGTGTTGAATTTAAAATTTCATTTTGTTGATTTGTATTACTGCTTATAACACTCGTATTTTGCTGTATAGATATTTTCGAATTTGCTGAATCGGTTGATTTTAATGCTGTATTTGGAGGATATCTCACAGTTTTTTGACTTTTCTTAAAAATGATACCTGATAACGGACTCCTTAACGAAGACTTTATTTCTGGATTTGATTTTAATCGATTCCTAGTAATTATTGTTCCCTCTGGATTTTTTTTCAATTCATTATTTTTACCACTCATTTGAATAAATTGGCATAATTAAGATTTAAATTAATGTACTGTACCAAAGAAATAAATGCTTCAAAAATTCTCAAAATTCTCAACATATAATTTCCAAAAATTATAACAGAGTTAAAGTATAGAAAAAAAAACAATTTTACTCTTTTTAAAGAAACCTAGTTATACACTGACCTATATATCTAATTACTGTTCGCGACAGTCTTTGTATTTTGCTAACGCAACATTCCCGCGCGGTCAGTCGCCGCTCTTTTGAAATGTCATCCTATCTACTCATATACTTATCAAATATGTCTTACACCCTGTTACCTATGTATTGTTATCAAGAACACTTCTAACTAATTTAATCAGCCTACTCAGTAACTTCTGATAGCAATACAAAACAAAACTTAATATTTCGAACCTCTCAAAATTCAATTAAAATTCAGATATTTCGAAATCCATAATTATTCTACTATATATGTAATTAAATTTTCCCACTGTATACTAAAAATACAATTAAAAAGAACAACAAATAACAAAAATACACTTCAATAAAAGCTGCTCACGCAAGATACTTGTATCGGAACCAAATTGTTAGGTCCTGACTACTTCAATTTAATGCCTATAGTCAGAATTATTTGTAGGGATAAAAATCAAGCGATTATAAGTACCTAACTCTCTCAAATAAATGTATTTCCTATGAGAACAAAATCAGAACTTATCTTATTTGAAATAATGTCGTTAATAATCCTTTATTATACAAGGAGAATTGTTGAATATTCAGTTAATGTCTTTTTTCCTCAAAAACAATCCAATGATCTGAACTAATTACTTCAGATCCCAAGACATAGGGTTTTTAGGATTCACAGATTTCAATATTCAGAATTAAATTATTCACTACATTAAAAATATACTATTTACTATATTTATTTTTAAGAAAACTTTGAAATCATAACATAAATATAAAATACGAAACAAGTGATTTTCCACGACAATAATTTAAAAATATCAAAAACTCCGCCAATTTTCGAACCGGCGTGGACGGAGTCGATACAAAATCTTGACTGCCTAACTGAGGGCATTGAGTGTCTTTTAAGCACTAAAATTAGTTTACAATTTTACAATAATATTGATTATTAATTTTTAAACATTTTGTAATCCTACATACAATATCGAGATCTTTCAAAAGTATAACGCTTAGTCTGCGTTTCGCAAGCTCAGAGTCAGCAGAACTCTTACTTTTGATAGTGTGACAATCATCAAACCTTATGCAATTAACGTAATCGATGTTATGGTTTGAATTTTGAAAGCAATATTTCTCCTTCAAATTATCAACTTACAACTATTAATTTTGCAGTTAAAAATTCAAACAGATAACATCATACGAAGTTACAATGGAGTCCGGAAAAAAATAGCTAAAATCGGAAAGTGTACCAAAAATTGCATATCAACATTTTTTCGATTTCTGCTCGAACCAGCTTCCTTGCAGCGAATAGGGGGACACATATTTGAAAAGCTAAGATCAAGAGCTTTCCCAAAACATATTGAACGCCCATATTTGGATGAACTGTTCCGAAGATATGGAGTCCGGAAAAAAATTAGCCAATTTCGGAAAATTTCCCAAAAATTGCACATCAACATTTAATCGATTTCTTCTCGAACAAGCTTCCTCGCAGCGAATCAGGAGCCACATATTTGAAAAGCTGAGATCGAGAGCTTTCCAAAAACATATTGAACGGCTATATTTGGAGTATCCGTTCTGAAGGTATGCAGCCATGAAAAACACTAGATAAAATCGGAAACTTTACCAAAAATTGCATATCAATATTTTTTCGATCTCTGCTCGAACCAGCTTCCTCGCAGGGAATCGGGAGACACATATTTGAAAAGCTGAGATCGAGAGCTTTCCAAAAACATATTGAACGGCTATATTTGGAAGAACCGTTCCGAAGATATGGAGTCCGGAAAAAAACTAGACAATTTTGGAAAATTTCCCAAAAATTGCTCATCAACCTTCATTCGATTTCTTCTCGAACAAGCTTCCTCGCAGCGAATCAGGACCCACATATTTGAAAAACTGAGATCGAGAGCTTTCCAAAAACATATTGAACGGCTATATTTGGATGCACCGTTCGGAAGATATGGAGTCATGAAATATCACTAGCCAAAATCGGAAAATTTACCACATATTGCATATGAAGCTTTTTTCGATTCCTGCTCGAACCAGCTTCCTCGCAGCGATTCGGGAGACACACATTTGAAAAGCTGAGATTGAGAGCTTTCCAAAAACATATTGAACGGCTATATTTGGATGAACCGTTCCGAATATATGGAATCATGAAAAACACTAGCCAAATTCGGAAAATTTCCCAAAATTTGCATATGAAGCTTTTTTCTATTTCTTCTCGAACCAGCTTCGTCGCAGCGAATAGGGAGACACATATTCGAAAAGCTGAAATCGAGAGCTTTTCAAAAACATATTGAACGACTATATTTGGATGAACTGTTCCGAAGATCTGGAGTCCGGAAAAAAACTGGATAAAATCGGAAAATTTTCCAAAAATTGCACATCAACTTTTATTCCATTTCTTCTCGACCCAGCTTCCTCGCAGCGATTCGGGAGACACATATTTGAAAAGCTGAGCTTGAGAGCTTTCCAAAAACATATTGAACGGCTATATTTGGATGAACCGTTCCGAATATATGGAATCATGAAAAACACTAGCCAAATTCGGAAAATTTACCAAAAATTGCATATGAAGCTTTTTTCGATTTCTTCTCGACCCAGCTTCCTCGCAGCGATTCGGGAGACACATATTTAAAAAGCTGAGATTGAGAGCTTTCCAAAAACATATTGAACGGCTATATTTGGATGAACCGTTCCGAAGATATGGAGTCCGGAAAAAAACTAGACAATTTTGGAAAATTTCCCAAAAATTGCACATCAACCTTCATTCGATTTCTTCTCGAACCAGCTTCCTCGCAGCGAATCAGGACCCACATATTTGAAAAACTGAGATCGAGAGCTTTCCAAAAACAAATTGAACGGCTATATTTGGATGAACCGTTCGGAAGATATGGAGTCATGAAATATCACTAGCCAAAATCGGAAAATTTACCACAAATTGCATATGAAGCTTTTTTCGATTCCTGCTCGAACCAGCTTCCTCGCAGCGATTCGGGAGACACATTTGAAAAGCTGAGATTGAGAGCTTTCCAAAAACATATTGAACGGCTATATTTGGATGAACCGTTCCGAATATATGGAATCATGAAAAACACTAGCCAAATTCGGAAAATTTACCAAAAATTGCATATCAACCCTTATTCGATTTCTGCTCGAACCAGCTTCCTCGCAGCGAATCGGGAGACACATATTTGAAAAGCTGAGATCGAGAGCTTTCCAAAAACATATTGAACGGCTATATTTGGATGAACCGTTCCGAATATATGGAATCATGAAAAACACTAGCCAAATTCGGAAAATTTCCCAAAAATTGCATATGGAGCTTTTTTCAATTTCTTCTCGAACCAGCTTCCTCGCAGCGAATCGGGAGACACATATTCGAAAAGCTGAAATCGAGAGCTTTTCAAAAACATATTGAACGGCTATATTTGGATGAACCGTTCCGAATATATGGAATCATGAAAAACCCTAGCCAAATTCGGAAAATTTCCCAAAAATTGCACATCAACCTTCATTCGATTTCTTCTCGACCCAGCTTCCTCGCAGCGATTCGGGAGACACATATTTGAAAAGCTGAGATTGAGAGCTTTCCAAAAACATATTGAACGGCTATATTTGGATGAACCGTTCCGAATATATGGAATCATGAAAAACACTAGCCAAATTCGGAAAATTTACCAAAAATTGCATATGAAGCTTTTTTCGATTTCTTCTCGACTCAGCTTCCTCGCAGCGATTCGGGAGACACATATTTGAAAAGCTGAGATTGAGAGCTTTCCAAAAACATATTGAACGGCTATATTTGGATGAACCGTTCCGAATATATGGAATCATGAAAAACACTAGCCAAATTCGGAAAATTTCCCAAAAATTGCACATCAACCTTCATTCGATTTCTTCTCGAACCAGCTTCCTCGCAGCGAATCAGGACCCACATATTTGAAAAACTGAGATCGAGAGCTTTCCAAAAACAAATTGAACGGCTATATTTAGATGCACCGTTCGGAAGATATGGAGTCATGAAATATCACTAGCCAAAATCGGAAAATTTACCACAAATTGCATATGAAGCTTTTTTCGATTCCTGCTCGAACCAGCTTCCTCGCAGCGATTCGGGAGACACATATTTGAAAAGCTGAGATTGAGAGCTTTCCAAAAACATATTGAACGGCTATATTTGGATGAACCGTTCCGAATATATGGAATCATGAAAAACACTAGCCAAATTCGGAAAATTTACCAAAAATTGCATATGAAGCTTTTTTCGATTTCTTCTCGAACCAGCTTCCTTGCAGCGAATAGGGAGACACATATTCGAAAAGCTGAAATCGAGAGCTTTTCAAAAACATATTGAACGACTATATTTGGATGAACTGTTCCGAAGATCTGGAATCACGAAAAACACTAGCAAAATTCGGAAAATTTACCAAAAATTGCATATGAAGCTTTTCTCGATTTCTTCTCGAACCAGCGTCCTCGCAGCGAATCGGGAGACACATATTTGAAAAGCTGAGATCGAGAACTATCCAAAAACATATTGAACGCCTATATTTGGATGAACTGTTCCGAAGATCTGGAGTCCGGAAAAAAACTAGCTAAAATCGGAAAATTTACCAAAAATTGCATATCAACCTTTTTTCGATTTCTGCTCGAACCAGCTTCCTCGCAGCGAATCGGGAGACACATATTTGAAAAGCTGAGATCGAGAACTTTCCAAAAACAAATTGAACGGCTATATTTGGATGCACCGTTCCGAATATATGGAATCATGAAAAACACTAGCCAAATTCGGAAAATTTACCAAAAATTGCATATGAAGCTTTTTTCGATTTCTTCTCGACCCAGCATCCTCGCAGCGATTCGGGAGACACATATTTAAAAAGCTGAGATTGAGAGCTTTCCAAAAACATATTGAACGGCTATATTTGGATGAACCGTTCCGAAGATATGGAGTCCGGAAAAAAACTAGACAATTTTGGAAAATTTCCCAAAAATTGCACATCAACCTTCATTCGATTTCTTCTCGAACCAGCTTCCTCGCAGCGAATCAGGACCCACATATTTGAAAAATTGAGATCGAGAGCTTTCCAAAAACACATTGAACGGCTATATTTGGATGCACCGTTCGGAAGATATGGAATCATGAAATATCACTAGCCAAAATCGGAAAATTTACCACAAATTGCATATGAAGCTTTTTTCGATTCCTGCTCGAACTAGCTTCCTCGCAGCGAATAGGGAGACACATATTCGAAAAGCTGAAATCGAGAGCTTTTCAAAAACATATTGAACGACTATATTTGGATAAACTGTTCCGAAGATCTGGAGTCCGGAAAAAAACTGGATAAAATCGGAAAATTTTCCAAAAATTGCACATCAACTTTTATTCCATTTCTTCTCGACCCAGCTTCCTCGCAGCGATTCGGGAGACACATATTTGAATAGCTGAGATTGAGAGCTTTCCAAAAACCTATTGAACGGCTATATTTGGATGCACCGTTCCGAATATATGGAATCATGAAAAACACTAGCCAAATTCGGAAAATTTACCAAAAATTGCATATGAAGCTTTTTTCGATTTCTTCTCGACCCAGCTTCCTCGCAGCGATTCGGGAGACACATATTTAAAAAGCTGAGATTGAGAGCTTTCCAAAAACATATTGAACGGCTATATTTGGATGAACCGTTCCGAAGATATGGAGTCCGGAAAAAAACTAGACAATTTTGGAAAATTTCCCAAAAATTGCACATCAACCTTCATTCGATTTCTTCTCGAACCAGCTTCCTCGCAGCGAATCAGGACCCACATATTTGAAAAACTGAGATCGAGAGCTTTCCAAAAACAAATTGAACGGCTATATTTGGATGCACCGTTCGGAAGATATGGAGTCATGAAATATCACTAGCCAAAATCCGAAAATTTACCACAAATTGCATATGAAGCTTTTTTCGATTCCTGCTCGAACCAGCTTCCTCGCAGCGATTCGGGAGACACATATTTCAAAAGCTGAGATTGAGAGCTTTCCAAAAACATATTGAACGGCTATATTTGGATGAACCGTTCCGAATATATGGAATCATGAAAAACACTAGCCAAATTCGGAAAATTTACCAAAAATTGCATATGAAGCTTTTTTCGATTTCTTCTCGAACCAGCTTCCTCGCAGCGAATCGGGAGACACATATTCGAAAAGCTGATATCGAGAGCTTTTCAAAAACATTGCGACGTAGCAATAAATATTGCTGCGTCGTGATTATTTATCGCGGCCAGCTGACTCACTCTCGGCAGACTGACAGGCACTGGAGCGGAGGCAGCGCTCGGTGGCACTCGCAGGAGTTGCCTCTGATCGGCCGCTCGCGGAGCGCAGGATGTGAGCTCCCGAGCCACACCTGCGCAGCACGTTGGCGCTCGGGAGGGGGCACAGCAGGAAGCGAGACGGCGGCCGCACGCACGCGGTCACATGCACGCCGTGGTGTATGGAGGGGAGCGCGTATGTATGTGTGAGAGAGAGAGAGAGAGTGAGCATGAGTGCGAGCGCGAGCGAGAGAGTGAGGGAATGAGAGTGCGAATAGGAGAGAGAGGGAAGGCGACGCACATGTGGTGTGATAGAGAGAATATGCGGCGCGCGCGGTAGCGGGGAGAGGGAAAGCGCTCTCCGTTATCGGCCTCTATAGATCGATCGAGAGGGCGCCTGCTCCCGGGCGATTGATTTATGATTTATATGGAGGTTTTCTAGTTACAGGATTATAGGGGGATAGAGGGATAGTGGAATAACGTTTGGTTTCCACTATCGGCTCTGATGGAATATTAGGGTTATTTTCCAAACAATTCTTTATGTTTTTCTGTGAATTTCGGAATTAGCGCCGCCGTTTAGTACTATATTGGGGGAGCCACCTTATGGTTATCGACATTGATTGATTGATTGAGATCAATAAAGGGGGCGCGGAATTTGCATATTGATGGATGATATAGAGGGCAGTAATCGATTTTATAGCCAATGGGAAAATTAGAAATAGAAAAAGAGTGCGCTGGGAAATTTCATAGATAAGTGATGAGTTAGTAGTGGTATTCAAATTGGCCAATTGCGGATTTTGGAAGTTTTTAGGACCAATGAAAATTTGCCAGCCAGGACGACGCTCCTGGGAGGAAGGAGGCGAGGTGGGAAAATCGCGGCTTCTTCCCCGAGCGGAGCGTCGTCCTCGTTCACTCTGTTCCTGGATCCTCATAGTAGCAGTTCAGCTGGTTCCTCGGTTTTCTTTGAGTTTCCTGGCCTCCAACGGACTTTGAATTTGTGGGTGCATTTTGGCGGCCATTTTGGTGGATATTGTTGGAGTTTCTGGTCCGGGATTTTTGTTGGAGGAGTTATAAGGAGCAATTGGAGAATTAAGGAAGGAATATTGTTGAGAATTATTAAATACAATTTGGGATATATTTTGTAGTGGTAACTGGGAAAGTGGTAGGTAGAGGGAACTTTTCCCATTTCAGCTCCGCGGTTCTTTTACGTTTCCAGCAGGAGGTGGATTTCCCTCTTATTATTCCTTCTGTAAATTAAATATTTAGCATCATCGTAGAGGATTTTCGCGGCCCTTTCTTGTGTTTAGCAACTCCCGATCCAGCTACCCAGGACCTAGTTATTTGGCCGTTGGCCCATGTAATATTTAAAATCATAACCACTATGTTTGCATATATTGGTTTGTAACAAGAGAATTACAATATATCTGTTTATGTGTTAATTCTAATTCTTTCTTGTGTTAATATTTATTTCTTATTAGGCCTATTGCTACCAAAAATTCCCTGCGTGTACCCGTTTTTTCCGTTTTCCGAACTCTGGACTCCGAGAGTGAGGAGCAGCCGTGAAATAAAAATATCTTTGTATAATAACTGGAACCCTCGAGCGGGCGAGGCAAATTCCATGTTACAACATATTGAACGACTATATTTGGATGAACTGTTCCGAAGATCTGGAATCACGAAAAACACTAGCAAAATTCGGAAAATTTACCAAAAATTGCATATGAAGCTTTTTTCGATTTCTTCTCGAACCAGCTTCCTTGCAGCGAATCGGGAGACACATATTTGAAAAGCTGAGATCGAGAACTTTCCAAAAACATATTGAACGCCTATATTTGGATGAACTGTTCCGAAGATCTGGAGTCATGAAAAACACTGGCCAAAATCGGATAATTTACCAAAAATTGCATATCAACCTTTTTTCGATTTCTGCTCGAACCAGCTTCCTCGCAGCGAATCGGGAGACACATATTTGAAAAGCTGAGATTGAGATCTTTCCAAAAACATATTGAACGGCTTTATTTGGATGATCCGTTCCGAAGATATGGAGTCCGGAAAAAAACTAGCTAAAATCGGAAAATTTTCCAAAAATTGCACATCAACTTTTATTCCATTTCTTCTCGACCCAGCTTCCTCGCAGCGATTCGGGAGACACATATTTGAAAAGCTGAGATCGAGAGCTTTCCAAAAACATATTGAACGGCTATATGTGGATGAACCGTTCCGAAGATATGGAGTCATGATAAACACTAGCCAAAATCGGAAAATTTACCAAAAATTGCATATTAACCTTTTTTCGATTCCTGCTCGAACCAGCTTCCTCGCAGCGATTCGGGAGACACATATTTGAAAAGCTGAGATCTTTCCAAAAACATATTGAACGGCTTTATTTGGATGATCCGTTCCGAAGATATGGAGTCCGGAAAAAAACTAGCTAAAATCGGAAAATTTTCCAAAAATTGCACATCAACTTTTATTCCATTTCTTCTCGACCCAGCTTCCTCGCAGCGATTCGGGAGACACATATTTGAAAAGCTGAGATCGAGAACTTTCCAAAAACATATTGAACGCCTATATTTGGATGAACTGTTCCGAAGATCTGGAGTCCGGAAAAAAACTAGCTAAAATCGGAAAATTTACCAAAAATTGCATATCAACCTTTTTTCGATTTCTGCTCGAACCAGCTTCCTCGCAGCGAATCGGGAGACACATATTTGAAAAGCTGAGATCGAGAACTTTCCAAAAACATATTGAACGCCTATATTTGGATGAACTGTTCCGAAGATCTGGAGTCCGGAAAAAAACTACCTAAAATCGGAAAATTTACCAAAAATTGCATATCAACATTTTTTCGATTTCTGCTCGAACCAGCTTCCTCGCAGCGAATCGGGAGACACATATTTGAAAAGCTGAGATTGAGAGCTTTCCAAAAACATATTGAACGGCTATATTTGGATGAACCGTTCCGATGATCTGGAGTCCGGAAAAAAACTAGCTAAAATCGGAAAATTTTCCAAAAATTGCACATCAACTTTTATTCCATTTCTTCTCGACCCAGCTTCCTCGCAGCGATTCGAGAGACACATATTTGAAAAGCTGAGATTGAGAGCTTTCCAAAAACATATTGAACGGCTATACTTGGATGAACCGTTCCGAATATATGGAATCATGAAAAACACTAGCCGAATTCGGAAAATTTACCAAAAATTGCATATGAAGCTTTTTTCGATTTCTTCTCGACCCAGCTTCCTCGCAGCGATTCGGGAGACACATATTTGAAAAGCTGAGATCTAGAGCTATTCAAAAACATATTGAACGCCTATATTTGGATGAACTGTTCCGAAGATCTGGAGTCCGGAAAAAAACTAGCTAAAATCGGAAAATTTACCAAAAATTGCATATCAACATTTTTTCGATTTCTGCTCGAACCAGCTTCCTCGCAGCGAATCGGGAGACACATATTTGAAAAGCTGAGATTGAGAGCTTTCCAAAAACATATTGAACGGCTATATTTGGATGAACCGTTCCGATGATCTGGAGTCCGGAAAAAAACTAGCTAAAATCGGAAAATTTACCAAAAATTGCATATGAAGCTTTTTTCGATTTCTTCTCGACCCAGCTTCCTCGCAGCGATTCGGTTGACACATATTTGAAAAGCTGAGATCTAGAGCTTTTCAAAAACATATTGAACGCCTATAGTTGGATGAACCGTTCCGAAGATATGGAGTTATGAAAAACACTGGCCAAAATCGGATAATTTACCAAAAATTGCATATCAACTTTTTTTCGATTTCTGCTCGAACCAGCTTCCTCGCAGCGAATCGGGAGACACATATTTGAAAAGCTGAGATCGAGAGCTTTCCAAAAACATATTGAACGGCTATATTTGGATGAACCGTTCCGAAGATATGGAGTCATGAAAAACACTAGCCAAAATCGGAAAATTTACCAAAAATTGCATATTAACCTTTTTTCGATTCCTGCTCGAACCAGCTTCCTCGCAGCGATTCGGGAGACACATATTTGAAAAGCTGAGATCTTTCCAAAAACATATTGAACGGCTTTATTTGGATGATCCGTTCCGAAGATATGGAGTCCGGAAAAAAACTAGCTAAAATCGGAAAATTTTCCAAAAATTGCACATCAACTTTTATTCCATTTCTTCTCGACCCAGCTTCCTCGCAGCGATTCGGGAGACACATATTTGAAAAGCTGAGATTGAGAGCTTTCCAAAAACATATTGAACGGCTATACTTGGATGAACCGTTCCGAATATATGGAATCATGAAAAACACTAGCCGAATTCGGAAAATTTACCAAAAATTGCATATGAAGCTTTTTTCGATTTCTTCTCGACCCAGCTTCCTCGCAGCGATTCGGGAGACACATATTTGAAAAGCTGAGATCTAGAGCTTTTCAAAAACATATTGAACGCCTATATTTGGATGAACTGTTCCGAAGATCTGGAGTCCGGAAAAAAACTAGCTAAAATCGGAAAATTTACCAAAAATTGCATATCAACTTTTTTTCGATTTCTGCTCGAACCAGCTTCCTCGCAGCGAATCGGGAGACACATATTTGAAAAGCTGAGATCGAGAGCTTTCCAAAAACATATTGAACGGCTATATTTGGATGAACCGTTCCGAAGATATGGAGTCATGAAAAACACTAGCCAAAATCGGAAAATTTACCAAAAATTGCATATTAACCTTTTTTCGATTCCTGCTCGAACCAGCTTCCTCGCAGCGATTCGGGAGACACATATTTGAAAAGCTGAGATCTTTCCAAAAACATATTGAACGGCTTTATTTGGATGATCCGTTCCGAAGATATGGAGTCCGGAAAAAAACTAGCTAAAATCGGAAAATTTTCCAAAAATTGCACATCAACTTTTATTCCATTTCTTCTCGACCCAGCTTCCTCGCAGCGATTCGGGAGACACATATTTGAAAAGCTGAGATCGAGAACTTTCCAAAAACATATTGAACGCCTATATTTGGATGAACTGTTCCGAAGATCTGGAGTCCGGAAAAAAACTAGCTAAAATCGGAAAATTTACCAAAAATTGCATATCAACCTTTTTTCGATTTCTGCTCGAACCAGCTTCCTCGCAGCGAATCGGGAGACACATATTTGAAAAGCTGAGATCGAGAACTTTCCAAAAACTTATTGAACGCCTATATTTGGATGAACTGTTCCGAAGATCTGGAGTCCGGAAAAAAACTACCTAAAATCGGAAAATTTACCAAAAATTGCATATCAACATTTTTTCGATTTCTGCTCGAACCAGCTTCCTCGCAGCGAATCGGGAGACACATATTTGAAAAGCTGAGATTGAGAGCTTTCCAAAAACATATTGAACGGCTATATTTGGATGAACCGTTCCGATGATCTGGAGTCCGGAAAAAAACTAGCTAAAATCGGAAAATTTTCCAAAAATTGCACATCAACTTTTATTCCATTTCTTCTCGACCCAGCTTCCTCGCAGCGATTCGGGAGACACATATTTGAAAAGCTGAGATTGAGAGCTTTCCAAAAACATATTGAACGGCTATACTTGGATGAACCGTTCCGAATATATGGAATCATGAAAAACACTAGCCGAATTCGGAAAATTTACCAAAAATTGCATATGAAGCTTTTTTCGATTTCTTCTCGACCCAGCTTCCTCGCAGCGATTCGGGAGACACATATTTGAAAAGCTGAGATCTAGAGCTTTTCAAAAACATATTGAACGCCTATAGTTGGATGAACCGTTCCGAAGATATGGAGTCATGAAAAACACTGGTCAAAATCGGATAATTTACCAAAAATTGCATATCAACCTTTTTTCGATTTCTGCTCGAACCAGCTTCCTCGCAGCGAATCGGGAGACACATATTTGAAAAGCTGAGATCTAGAGCTTTTCAAAAACATATTGAACGCCTATAGTTGGATGAACCGTTCCGAAGATATGGAGTCATGAAAAACACTGGCCAAAATCGGATAATTTACCAAAAATTGCATATCAACCTTTTTTCGATTTCTGCTCGAACCAGCTTCCTCGCAGCGAATCGGGAGACACATATTTGAAAAGCTGAGATCGAGAGCTTTCCAAAAACATATTGAACGGCTATATTTGGATGAACCGTTCCGAAGATATGGAGTCATGAAAAACACTAGCCAAAATCGGAAAATTTACCAAAAATTGCATATTAACCTTTTTTCGATTCCTGCTCGAACCAGCTTCCTCGCAGCGATTCGGGAGACACATATTTGAAAAGCTGAGATCTTTCCAAAAACGTATTGAACGGCTTTATTTGGATGATCCGTTCCGAAGATATGGAGTCCGGAAAAAATTAGCTAAAATCGAAAATTTACCAAAAATTGGATATCAACCTTTTTTCGATTTCTGCTCGAACCAGCTTTCTGGCAGCGAATCTGTAAGGAAATAAACAAATTGCATCACCGAATGAAACATCAAACACGCAATCAACAGTAAAATCATAACGAAAATCACATCTATCGCGCACTAGCTGAAAAACTCGAAGAATCCTCGAGAATAGGAATTGCCCTTAATGCAGTACGCAATACGGGCAGGTAATACGCAGATTCGGAAGGCCGACGCCTTGAGGAAATCGAAAGTGGAAGATCGAGGAAAAGCAAATGCAGGTGTCATCACCTATGGAGAAACACCAAGATAACCTTCAACGATTACGTAATTAGGCGTGGCAGCAAAAGGGAAGGGACTTATCGACCCAAAGTCATCCACTTGCTTAAATAGAGGAGATGCGCGGCGGCGCGGTCATTAAGTTCACAGATCGAGAACCGATCAGTATATTCGATTCTCCCCAAGGGCGGAAATTACTTAGCGGTGTATAAAAATCGACAAAGTATTATCAATTAAAAGTTGCTAACCGTATATCACTCGTAAAAGTTTGAGTGCAAAAGGAAAGATGCCGCTCAGAATCCAAAAGAATATAAGAGAGCCGAGAGAGTGAGAAAGAATGAAGGAAAATCTAGTGCTTGTCGACCGTATACCTGTAAAGCGGTCCAGAGATAGCGGCGCCGTTTACTCTCTCTCGGCGGACGAACCCAACGCAGCATGAGACTACGGAGCAGCCGCTTCGCCCGAAACGAATATATATATATATATACATACACAAACATACACTCATAGTCACCGAAACTAATAGAAAAGGTACTTTTTCTTCTTACTATCATATCCGACTAGCAAGTATTGCCTCACTCGCTAGTGCTCGCTCGGCTAATTTTGTGATTATTATAATGGAAAGTACGAATAATGTAAAATATGAATTAGTGGCTAAGGTTTGTTCAGTTATATTGCTGTGTTAATATTATTTCAAAATTGTTTTGTGAAACATTATTATAATTAAATTATAATTATAATATAATTATTATAATTAAATTACATATTATAATTTTTGTAATATTGGTACGATTTAAATAAAATTATTAATCGTTGTAGTGAATATGAATCTTAATGTTTGATTAATATTAAAAAAATTATATAAAAAAATTTGATAAAAAAATTAACTGAACAATGCATGTTTTAAAACTGATACTAAATACTAATGTACTAAATAAAATTTTCCTTTCATGTTCATTTAAAATTTTTTAAAATAGTTTTTAAAAGTAATAATTGAATTACACTTTCTTGAGTCTTTACTCATATATTATTAATATCTTTAGTATTTCCTGTCAGATATCTTAAATATTATGTAAACTGATTTGTTCTTCAATTTCCGTATTTTTTTATCTTATTGTAATTTGACGTTTCAGTTACTTAAATATTTCAATTTGAAATTCAAAATATATTCTCTACAATTTCTTAAAACATCACTACACGGAGAAAATTTTTGTAGCGCTGCAGCGCCAAACGGGAGATCGGGGAGTTACATACAGCTTCGTACTGACATTAACGCATGGACTGCCGCAGCCGGAGCGCGGCAAAAGAATATTATTGTTAAAATAAATTAAATAACATCAGTATAAATACCTTTCTTTACAAACTTTGACATAATGAATATAAATAATTAGGTTATTCTAAAGAAATAGAATGAGAAAACAAAGGTATAGGTATAAGTGGCTTAGTTCAAAGGACTATATCTAACACTTACACCTTGTAGTACACATTCAAATTACACACTGATAAAGGATTTGAAAAGTGGGGAGAAATCATATGAGTATAACTGATTGATATTACAGTAAGATCTATTTACATGATCGTGTAATTGACATTGTTAAATAAATATCTAAGTGATACAATTTGTAATAAAATTTATGCTTAAAAATAAAAACAACGGTATAATTCATGCATAAATAAGTATAAAAAATACTAACATTATTATTTGAAAATTCAGAAAATATAAAGTATATTCGAACATTATTGTTTAACGTACTATACAATTAAATTATATACAATCGAATTGAAACACTTTATGTACAGAGAAGTATACATTTATTTATTAAATTTGTTTTTATTATATTGTTTATATTAATTATATTTTAATTTATGATTGCAATACATTCACATTTGTTTTCAAAGATAAAAATAATTTATTGAAATACATTGCTTATATTTAGTAATTTTATAACATCAATTTAGATTTGCATAAAGCATAAATAATGGTTCTTAATGATGTGGATAAATTAATAGTTAAAGGTATTGGAAATTATTCAGGTTATAACAGCAAGTTAAATGATAATCATATTTTTGAATTTAATAATATTTTAAAATCTACGACACAGTTTAAAATGCAATGCACAGTAACAATGCAAAGGTTATCAAATATTCAACCTGTAAATCTGAATAATGATTATTTACAAATTTTGTTTTCTGGAGCAAGCAATAACGGACATTGGATATGTTTGTATTATAGTAATCATGTTATTCATATTTATGATAGTTTGAATAAATATTCATTGGATAATGATCGTATTATAGTTATTAACAGATTATTTTCAAATAAAGAAAACCTAAAAATAGTTTTTGAAAAAGTTCAGCAGCAACCCAATTCAGATGATTATGGAGTTTTTGCAATTGCTTTTGCAGTAACTGTTGTTCATGGTTCATGCCCTTGCAATTTAACATTTGATTAAAAAAATGCGAAATCACTTGTAGACTATATTTGAAACGAAAATGTTAACACCGTTTCCATTACTATTGTCTAATATACATAAACAAAACAATATTTATGCAATACATTCTCAAGAAATTGAAGAACTACATCTAGATTTCTCGAAAGTTAATATTAAATCACTTGAAACTATTTATGAGTATAGATTGAGCCAAGAACAACAATCTATTATGAGTCAATTCAAAAATAATTCAAAACAACTTCATGTAATTAATAATACTTCTGTAGATGACGTAGAAATGGACACTCATAGTACAACTGAAAAATTAAAACATCAACATATATACGAAGAGAATATAGAATTAAATAGTCAAGTAAATATGAAGTTGAAGAAAATTAATGAAAACCGTTTAATCAAAAATTGTTTTGTTGATTTGGAACCAATGGATTCGATAATAGTTCAAAATAAGAAATCTAATATGGAAATAGACAGTCAAGAAAATATGAACACTAAGAAAATCAATCAAAACCATTTAATAAAAAATTGTTGTGTTAATTTGGAACCGATGGATTCGATAATTGTTCAAAATAAGAAATCTAATATGGAAATAGATAGTCAAGAAAATATGAACACGAAGAAAATCAATCAAAACCATTTAATCAAAAATTGTTGTGTTAATTTGGAACCGATGGATTGGACAATTGTTCATCGTAAGAAAAACAATGAAATAATAAAGAGACAATCGCAACCTGATTTAGAAAAAATTGATATAAAGAAGAGAAGAAAAGAAACAGAAGCTTTAAAACGTGCAGCATTAACAGATGAAGCATTATAAAATATTAATAAAAATAAAGCTGTAAAGACACAAAAAAAGACAATCACGAACTGAAGCAGAGAAATCTGAAATAAATAAAAAAAGATGAGAAACAGATGCTTCAAAACGTGCAGCATTAACAGATGAAACATTACAAAATATTAATAAAAATAAAGCTACAAAAACAAGTAAAAAGACAATCACGAACTGAAGCAGAGAAATCTGAAATAGATAAAAAAAGAAGAGAAACAGAAGCTTCAAAACGTGCAGCATTAACAGATGAAACATTACAAAATATTAATAAAAATAAAGCTCTAAAAAAACAACTAAAAAGACAATCACGAACTGAAGCAGAGAAATCTGAAATAAATATGAAAAGAAAAGAAACAGAAGCTTTAAAACTCGTAGCATCACCAGATGAAACATTACAAAATATTAATAAAAATAAAGCTCTAAAAACGCAACTAAAAAGACAATCACGAACTGAAGCAGAGAAATCTGAAATAAATAAGAAAAGAAAAGAAGCAAAATATTTGAATGAATATGCTGCTATGTATGATAATGATTTTAATGAAAATGATATTGACGAAAATTATTTAGGAGAAATGAACTGTATATGTATTCATTGCAAAGCAATATATTTTAAAAGTGAAGAAACAGGGAGAAAACAATACACAAATTGTTGTAGTAAAGGAAAAGTAGTTTTACCAATCCTACATTCTTATCCAGAACGTTTTAAAGAATTAATTATAAATAATACATCTGAAAACAAACATTTTAAACAACATGTTAGATTATATAATAATTTACTTGCATTTGCAAGTTTCGGGGCAAAGTTTGACGCATTATTTAACAGAGGACCTCAAGTAATACGAATATGTGGGCAAATTTATCATAATGCTTATTCATTACATCTTAAAGAAAATGATGATAGAAAGTTTGGCCAATTATATATTCTCGATAATGAAATGGCAACACAGTCACGATATAAAAATAATATGTTATGTACCGTGCATTTGTTGAAAGAATTAGACAACTTTTTACGTGAAAATAACATTTATGCAAGTTCATATAAAATGATGCATGAGGTAGAAAAGGAAGAACAAAATCGTCAAGATAATAGTAAATCAATAAACAATACAACTGAAATTAGAATGTTTATAACTCGTAATTCTAATCTTGATAAAAACGTGTACAATGAAGCAAGGTGCAATGAAGTTGCTGTAGTTTATGTTGGTGAAGATGGTCAACCTCCAACAGATTGCGACGAAGCGAGTTCGTCGCTGGATCGCGTGAGATCCCCCAGTGCCAACCAGTACTTGCGCCTTTTCGCAAGTACTAATCCCCTTTTGTGTAATGTGTGTTCGAGTGACAACGAGTATGCCGGAGGAGCAGCGACAGTGCGGAAGAGCGAAGAAGAGAGAGATCAACGACGCCGGAAAGCAGCAGAAACTTCGACGCGTGCGAGAGTAGAGTATGAGAGGCCGGTTCGCGGAACTTGTGAACCTGCTGCGACAGGCAAACCCGTGTATGTCGAAGCGAGAGTGTAAGCGCCGGGGTATCGATAAGGTCGAAGAGAGGAGGAGAAGTCGATACGCATAGTCCTAATGCGAAGTAGGAGAGCGATCGTCGTCGATCGAAGGGGAAGGGCCGGAGAGAGAAGCGCGCTGATTGGCCGAGTGGTAGCGTCGGGGACTTCGACGATCGTGCGCGCGCGACGAGCAGGGAGTATTAGGAGGACCGTCGCAGAGTACAGTCGTGTCGCGTGTCTCTAAGCTTTTTCCATTGTGTGTGAGCGAGTGCGGACTTCGAGGACGAGCGAAAGCGAGAGCAACAGCGAGCCAGCATCTCTAGCGAGCGGAATCACCAGGAGGTGAGAGGAAGTGCTTCGAGGAGTCAGGTCCCGACGAGGAAGCCTACTGCCAGCAGAATCCGTCCCCAGAGCAAGACCGAGCCGAGGTTGGGGTCTCGTGTCGAGCCGAGAGACGGAGAGGATAGCTAGGTCGGCACCGAGAGTCGCGCGCCGGACGAAGAAGCCGAGAGAGAGAGAGACGTTGAGCGCGGTAAGTTGCCGAAAGCGATCACGAGTCGGAAGAAGGCCGGAGATAGCGCGAGCGAACGTTCGGACGAGCGAGTGAGTGTGTGTGGACGAGCAGCGGACGAAGCGTGTGTGAGAGACCGGCAGCGCGTGTGCGAGGCCGAGCGCCGGCCATTGTACGTGTGTACGGGCAAGCGAGTGTGCGAGCTCGAGAGTGAGAGACAGCGCGTGGCGGGAACGACGGTCGAGCACGTGGCCGGACGAAGCTGTGTTGAGCGAGCGCGCGAGAGCGCGATTGTCAGAGTAGAACGCGAATAAACGAGAATAATTGTAATTGTGTGTGTACTTTATTTGCGAGACGAATTTCCTTACAGCCGGACCATTCCCGAGTTCGGTGTTCCCTCGCTAACCTCCTCCGAGATCCGGATTTTTTTGGAGAAATAATAGTGCGAGGCCTTCGGGAACTCTACTCGCGGATTTATCTTCTGACGAGTAGTCCAGGCAACGTCACACTCTTCAATCAATTCGAAGGCTCGATCGGAATAGCTGATCATGAATCTTATTATAAATCCGTCGATGATGATTTTTTGATCAAGCATATCTTCGTCACTGTATGCATGAAAGAATCGGTCGATCTCGTCAAATTGCTCCTGGAATACTGCCCATGTGGCCAGCGAGAAGGTGAACCCTTGAAAGTCCTGATTGGTGAGGCGAACAACAGGATTAAAGTCGCCCGAACCGACTGCCGTATTTTCTAGGCCCACGTGAATAAGTTTGCCGTAGGAATTATTCAGCCCATAAACCATGGGTACAATTTGATGGCAGCGGTACTTGCTCTTCTGACTCTCCTCCACCACCACCACCTGACTCAGACTCTCCAACTGTCTCTTCTGACCAGCCATTTTTGTTGAAGTTTCACACGTTGCGGTTAAGAAAGAACTGTATGCCGTCCGTTGGAGGCTCTCCGACTTATATTCGAAAACCAGGTAGGTTCGATGAGGGCAGAACCAATGAGAACAAAGATCGCAGATAGTGGGGAGCCAATAGAATCTCTGTCACCAGAATGGGGACCCAATAGAAATTTGCAGACTAATCATTTCTTAAAAACCACGTAAGCAAATATATTCAGTAACATTCACGCTTCACATTACATTTTTAATATTAGATTACAGCTTACCGACAAATTTTTCAACAACCTTATAATTTTTGCTAAGATCTGTTGAGAAATTCTTGAGAAATCGTCGAATACCCAAACCATTAAACATATAGTATAGAAACATGATACAATATTTTCCACAAGTATTGGATAAAGTGCTTCGCAGCTGAATATTACACCACCTTATCCGCTTGCAATTTCACTTGATTCGACTCACATGATCTGGAACTTGTGGCGCCACTCCAAAGCTATCGAAATACCAGCCAACGCCATTTTGTGTGACGTATATTGCCACCCAGTGTCTGCCACGTCTCTGATGATCTTCGGTATTAAACACAAAGCCACAGGGTTTTACCCACATTACTGGAATTTGATCGGCCGGATAAACTCCTACCGCATGTGAGGTCATTTTTCGAAGCTGCTTGAGAATATCCAGAGAGTTCATTATTGGAGAGCTCGTAGGGTGGGGTGAAGGGTCGTTCTGAAGATTTGATTATATCGGGACCACCGACTCCCGCAGTCAGCCAGCACTTCAATTTGTAGGCGTTGTTAAGCGCACAGCTATAGCAGAGAACAGTGCTTAATGGCGTGTTGCATACAATACTTTTCGCAGTACGGTAATCTGTGAAAAGGTGAATACTCCCCCTTCTCCTCCAAATCAATAATTTCCCGCGTAGTAAGCTTATCCAACACCTTTGCTTTTTCAGCTCTTCGCACGTATATTTTTCGCGCACTTCTGCAAACTTTTGTACAATTTCTTCAGTGTTACGTCACCCTCGTACCAATCTAGGTCGTGATGATGCAGTGTCAGCCAGTTATTTTGTCTTAAAATATCTTTTTTCAGAAATACTGTTTTACAAATCGGCGCTGTGATCCAATGGGCGGTAATCTCCTGATTCACAGCCACAATACCCATTTCTTTTGGCACTATACGACACTTGTTGTCCTTGAAAAACTGCAGATCGACCACTATGTCCATGATTTACTTTTGCGGCTATCCGTTCAGTTTGAGAAGCACCGATCGACTGGTTGCTCTCTCTTTACGCGAGTGGTGCTTTTATACGCATCTCCTGTAGAAACGCCATCTACCTTATCCATTGTAATCTACCAAAACTTGTCGAGACGAGTCAATCTTCACGAGATTGTCATTCACAGCATAAATTATGCAATTCACCACGACATCTAATGCGTCATCAAATCTCACGTCGATTCTCACGCTACCTTTTCGAATTAAATTCCAATGACTGTCGCAGTTAGCCGACAAGTCCGGTGTCAAATCAAAGGCAAACAGACAGTAGCCATTCGGGTATGCATCGCGTGATATTGAATTACCCATATTCGCAAAATGCACACCAGTACCCGAGAAGAGTGTGTGATACGCATCCACATATATATGTATTTGTATTTTTTAAGTCAGCCTGTAGCGGTTTCGAGGGCACTTGCACACCGTCCACGTATAAGCACAAAAAATTTATGTTATAGTTTTTGAAATTAAAAGGATGCAGTCCTGCATCACCATTGTAAGCCTGATTTTCAATAAAACCAATGATAATTCTTTTTGGTAATTGACCTAGTATTATGTTATCGATTGATTGACCATGTACACCGCTATTCAGTGTCACGTTTTTCACCTCCACGCGTGTTACTGGATACTTTGCTGTCGTCTTAGAGAGTTTATTCTCATGACACATCGCTATACTCGGGTTAATCTTGACACGTCGAACAAAGAGTGTTGCCTCCGTTATATGTGTAATGTACACGTCACTCTCCGCCATTAGACAGAAACTATCACGAGAGCGAATACGACGTACACGTACCTCCACACCACTGAGCAATAATCTGTCCATATTGAAGATATCTACGTGTAGGTGACCAAGCAAATTGATTTTGCCCTTTTTCATGACTCTTTGACGCTTAATGAATCCGTCATTAGATGTACCAATGTCGTCCATATGGCCTGCTGTGTCATTGTACCACAAGACGCTCGTCAAATGCGAGTTTTTTGCTGCTGGACCGTAATTTAGCAGTGTCTCGATGTACGATCTGTAGACGTAAGCATTATTTGGAGGTGACACAGGCTTCTAATTGAATAGTACGTTCCACTTGGTTGAAGAGTGTATGCATGAAATTATTTGTGGGTCCGACGGCAGGTGGCGCGGGTCCTCATCTTTATCCGGTGCAGTAGCCCGTATTATACTCACACGCAGACTCAGCATTGCGTGTGGTAAATGAATGTATTCCGTATTCCCCGGAATCGTAAATTCTATTGGTGCTTGATCGGCAAGTGACGAGATTGGTTTATACTGCACCCAATGAGAGTTCTCAATGGCTGTTTGTTTGGTGGCAACTCAAATAGCGACAGCTCCGACTTTAACGAGTCACAAGAGTCGGTGTGCAGAAAAGCCATGGCTCAGGAGAAAAATTAACCTCCAAAAATATCTGGGTCTTTAGACTTCTTCTGCTTCGTCTTCGTCTTCTTAGTTTTACTCTTCTTGGTAGCAAGTAGTAGTAGTAGTAGTGCTTCGCTCAGCTCCGCGGCCGGTCTTTGACTGCGATTTTCGCGCTGTAGATGCATTTTTATAGCCAGAACCCCTACTCCTTTTTACACTTACCCCTCTCTCCTTCTCCTCATCACTCTGCATCAGCATTTTATTCAATTACCTGTCCAGCCTTGCGTTGAGCTTGCCATCACTCTCGGTAATACGGCGATTAAGCGAGACTTTGAGAGGCAATTTCTCACCCACTACATCGTCCATGATCCTCGCAGTAGCGTGAGCTGCCTCCCGGCCCACGCCATTAGTGCCACGCTTAATTAGAGGTAAGGCACTACGATATAGTCCCTTCAAAAGCTTACCAATACCTGCACTATTTTGATAATATCTTCGATCAATTGTGACGTAATTATCCCCGCCATCACAACCGCCAACACCACAGACTGTCTGATAGCCATTGTAGAGGAAGAGGAAATCGTCGTGGTGATGCGACATGATTTCAGTCGATACGCTTGAAGTGAAGTGTCACCCGTCAATGTCCCGTAATCGAATGGTAAACGTCGACCTTATATCAATCTCAATCGACTGAAACTACGAGGAGAGCAGAGCAGATACATCGGTGAGTTAAAGTTCTGAATTTGCGTTCTACCGTAGGTATAGTCGTGCAGATGAAGAGGTATGGTGCGCAGTAGGCGCGAGTATACATCGCCCGTGACATAAGGCTGACAGATACTACTGTAAATCATGAGTAAGCTTAGTAAACCATTTATTAGATTAGCTGGTTTGTTGCCGGTAACAATGTTTTTTCCTATTTGCCATCACACGATATAAGTCATTGCTTTCAAAACTCAATATTTTAGATAACTTTTCGGATAAAGAAAATGTATGCACATAGTTGGCGCACTTGTCCTGACCACATGTGCATCTAACCTGAATATATCCACCACACTGAATTTTCGAATACGAGATGATCTTTCACATTATATGGTTCTCAATTAATCGTTCTTTAAAAGCATGTATATGTTACGTCTGAACATGTATATACAACTTCTTAATTCGCGATGGTTCCAAGGGAAATAAATAAAAGACTCTGGTATACGTTTATGTGAAAAGTATATATGTATATATTTATCCATTCATTTATTAAACATGAATTTACAGTAATTGCCCCTTGCTTTGCGATCGTTGTACGATCGCATTACCGGGTGAGGGGTCGGAAAATACGAGACCAGTATAGAAATGAAAAACTCAGATATTTTAGTAAGAGAAAAAGTACCTTGCTACTCTCGGTGTGTGTTGTATGTGTACGTGTATATCTATATCTATGTATATGTAGAAGTCGATGCTGGATGCTGCCGCTCGGTAATCTCCCGCTGTGAGGGTCTTCCTTCGTAGAGAGAGAGTATACGGCGCCGCCGCGTCTGGGCCTTTTTACAGGTATTCGGTCGGTCCGTTCTATGCTCCGTATCTATCTCTCTCTCTCTCTCTCTCTTTTCTTTCTCGAACGGAACGTCTTCTCCGTTTACTTAATTACGAAAGACTCGCGCACTACTGCTTTTCGTGTTTTCTGCGCGCGTTCAAAAGAATACTATTATACAGGTTCGAGTACTTGTCGACTATTTGTGTCTGCGTATATAGAGATCACGCACTTGCGGTCAATCGATCGTACTGATCAGTTTTCGGTCTGTGAACTTAGTGACCGCGCCCGCCGCTTATCTTCTCTATTTAAGCAGGTAGGTGATTTTTGGCGCTGGGCCCTCTCACTTTCCGCTGCCACGCCTAATTACATGACCTTCGAAGGTTTTTCTCGGCGCTTCTCTATCGATGATGACACTTGTTTACGATTTTCTTCAATCTTCCACTCTTGATTTCCTCAAGGCGTCGGCCTTCCGCATCTGCGTATTACCTGCCCGTGTTTGCGTGCTGCATTAAGGGCAATTCCTATTCTCGAGGTCTCTTCGAGTTTTTCGGCTAGTGCGCAATAGTTGTGAATTTTCCTCGTTGTTGCGTATCTGTTCACGTATTTGTATTTCTTTCGTAATGAAATTTGTTTATTTCATTACACTTCCGCCCTTATAAAAGACGAGAGTACATCTCGAGTCGATTACACGAAGTGTGCTTGTGTGTATATATGTGTGTATGCATACGGTGTAATGATGTGTTTCTCCTGATATTATGAACAAAGAGTAGTATCTCATAACTTCCCCGTTGCTCATTTACAATTGTTTATAAGGTACTTTTTTAAGTATAAACATTTATTTTTGTTAATAAGGTTTACAAATATCTATTCGCAAAATTTTTCTTCTAAAATTTCTTAATACATTCTTTTATTGTTTTTCGATGATATAAAAAATGTTTACAATTATATTTTTATAAGGAATTCAATCAATTTTCTTTTATTTTACAATAATATGTTTTACAAATTGGTTTTTCTTGTATGAACATGTGTGTGTTTCATATAAATATACATATATACGTATTTCTTCTTATTCTGCAATAAACAAAGTTTGTAAATAAATTCATGGTAAGTACATATATTTTCTTAATAATAGTGTTAGAAAAATGTAGTGTTTGTTAGTTCTAAGTAATTTTTCTCTCATTCGCATCTGCAGCCTTTCACTCGACCAGAGCAACAGTTCCCTCTCGGCCCGAAAATTCGTCGCCCGTCCCATCGCGACGTATCGTAATGTCATTACAGTATTCGTCCAAAAACAAATCAAAACTTCTCAAAAGAAAAAAAAAAGAAATTTCGTGAAATTTTTTTAAGATTAGAGAATAAACTTTTACTTTAAACAAGAAATTCCTCAAATTTTGCATTTTCCCCTTTTTTTTATTGTTAGTTTTATAGTATAAAAGATTTCATTTAACATCATAACCCTATTCTTACTATTCCTTCCTTTGGAAGTTCCTTT
>JACCIB010001144.1:0-53979 GCA_018906965.1 Philotrypesis tridentata | reverse complement strand
AATCCACCAGTAACAGCAGTAATTTCATATTATAAGAATGCATTAATGGTGAATAGCGATGTCATGCACCCTATACCGTTTAAAGGTCATGAAGAAGAACATTTACCTAAAAATGCAAAAAGACGAAAAATAGACAGTCTATTGCAAGTAAACGAAATGAAAAATACCACTGAAGAGTCATTCGAAGAAATATCTGCAAACACAATTAATACAGTAAAATGCACAATACCGGCAAGAACTCGACAAATAATGCAAATAAATCTGATAAAAACAGACCTTAAAAGAAGGATACCTTCCACGAATAGACACTGGAAATAAAGATGTATTCATGGGTGAAGGAATATACATAAATGACAACAACACGTGTAAAATTTTGGCAATAAATACAAGCCAAGAAAATGTTACCATTGAAATCAATGCAAAAGAATTAATACCATTTGACACAGAACCGAATTTTTTAGAAGAAACCGACAGTGAATTCGAAGGTGAAGTAGTTTCAAACATTCCAGAACGAATGGAAAAAGTCAAAACTGCAATTAGAAGAGATCATCTCAACATTGAAGAGAAACACATTGTTGACCGAATTATTGACGATTATCTAGACAGATTCCTGCTGCCTGGAGACAAACTACCGTGCACAGACATGATAGAGCACAAAATACATCTAGAAGACAACGTGCCTATTAATACCAAACAATATAGACACCCACCCAAACACAAAGACATTGTGAGGGAAAGTGTGCAAAAGAAGTTAAAAGACAAAATAATAACAGACTCAAACTCACCATATAATTCTCCCATTTGGATAATACCCAAAAAACCAGACAGCCAAGGCAATCCAAGATGGAGAATGGTAATAGATTTTAGAGAATTAAATAAAAAAACAATCAGAGATGCTTACCCACTACCAAATATAACAGACATAATGGATCAACTAGGAGGAGCAGTCTATTTTTCTATATTTGATCTGGCATCAGGGTTCCAACAAATACCCATGGCACCAGAAGATTGTTACAAGACAGCGTTTACCACAATAAATGGTCATTATGAATACAAAAGAATGCCAGAAGGTTTAAAAAACCGCTACGGCCACATTTCAGCGCCTAATGGAAAAAATCCTGCGCGGCCTGCAAAATATTGAAATGTTAGTATATTTAGACGACATTATTGTTTACAGCAAAGATCTCAAACAACATGAACAACGAATACGAAATCTCATGGAAAGATTAAGACAAGCTAAACTAGTTCTGCAACCTGACAAAGTCGAATTTTTCAGAAAAGAAGTTGCATTTTTAGGACACATAATCAGTGCACGAGGCATTGAACCAAACCCGAAAAAGGTCGAAGCAATAGCAAAATTACCACGTCCAAAATGCAGGACAAACATTCAAGAAGTCTTAGGAATGTTTGGATATTATCGAAAATACATACCAAAATTTTCGGATAAAGCAAGACCATTAACAGCATTACTGCAAAATAACAAGAAATTCGAATGGACACAAGAGTGTGAAGACGTTTTCAATGAATTGAAACAATGTCTCATGAGTGAACCAATTTTGCAATTCCCAGATTTTGACAAAGAATTCATATTGACAACCGATGCGTCAGATTACGCAATTGCCGCGGTTTTAAGTCAAGAAACCGATGGTTTTGAACACCCCGTTCAATTCCTATCGAGGCTACTCAGTAAAGCTGAAAGAAACTATAGTACAACGGAAAAAGAGTGTCTAGCAGTACTCTATGCTCTACACCAATTCCGGCCATATTTGCTATGCAGAAAATTCACATTAGTGTGCGATCACGAACCACTAAATTGGATGCATAGTAGAAAAGACCCAGGCCAAAGACTGATGAGATGGATGTTCCGTTTTACAGGCTATGAATACACGTTCAAGTACAAACCTGGAAAATTGAACAAAAATGCAGACGCATTGTCTCGCAACCCACCAACACTCACAGAGGAAGAGATAAACAAAAACCTCTCAAAATTAAAAGTAATGATAATAGATGAACAAAAACCAAGCACATCAAAAGAGAAAAACCCGACTCCAAGACAAAGGGCACAAACCTTGGGGAACGCAGAGGCACCCAAAGGTAGAGGAAGACCAATAGGAGCAAAAACAAGTAAAAAAGCTCCACAATTGGATCATAGTGTCATTGCCCAAAGAACAAGAGCAAAAACACCTCAAGTTGAAAGCAAAATAAAACAATACATCAAACAAGGAGCATA
This sequence comes from Philotrypesis tridentata, assembly GCA_018906965.1. NCBI lineage: Eukaryota > Metazoa > Arthropoda > Insecta > Hymenoptera > Pteromalidae > Philotrypesis > Philotrypesis tridentata. The sequence continues at coordinate 51,749 of JACCIB010001144.1, read as the reverse complement.
CCCAAAGTCAAAACGACAACAATCATCAAGCAACAGCCAAGAAGCTTCAACGTCAAAAGCACATAGCGATGACACCAATAATAGTGATACAGACACCAATACCTCCACAAAAACGAACATATCAAATACTTCATGGTTATCTTCAACAGCAGTAGATGGTAGCTCCAGTGATAACCCACCACTAGAAGATCCAAGACGCAGTGCATTGAGAATAGATGAATCAGAGATACATAAACAAACAGATAACGATAACGACGAAATATCATCCAATGACAGCAACGACAAAACAATAAGTAATATGGAAATAGCAATAACAGCTAAAAGCGATACAGGCACAGACAAATCATCTGATGACGAATCAATAACTAATGCATCGAATGTCACAACATTGTCACGAAAAGAAGTCGAAGAAGCTAGCAGAAAATTAGAAGAAAGCATGGCAAGATTTGAAGAATTACACCCACAACATACAGAGATCAACAAAGAATATGATATTGCTGTAACTCACTTCTCTGATGGAGAAGAACAAACAGAAGAAATGAGATTCTGCATGGATGAATTGAATGCACATTACGGCACCAAACACATGGATGAAGTAATGGAAGAAGGACTCCAAAAACTAATAGAAAAATCTCAAAAAGAATTGGTAAAAAGATACGAACAAGCACGAGATTCCCAACCAGAAGAAGATGAAACATCAATAGACGGAATAATATACCCAACAAAAGGAAGAATTTCAGACACTACAAGAATAACAAATAAATCTCCAAATGCCAAAAGCACGCCACATCCAAACAAAAGAGTTAAGCTGAAAACAACAAATATAAGTGTCATAGACGAAAAATTTGACGACAAAACTTATGAAATACGATATTCACAACCACCAGAAACAACGGTTCCATGGTTAGTGACAATCCCACAGATATTAGAACCAATAAATAAAAGATACGGTTCAGTGCAAAAATCCATCAATTCGACAATTGACAAGGATTCAGACACAGATCGAAGATTATTACCAGAAAGAGAACAAATAGTAACCATAAGAGAATGTCTAACATACAAAAGAGACAATTTAGTACATTTTCTTTCACAGGATTGTGAGGCCACAACTTCAATAGTCAAACTACTCACTGACATAGGAGCAATAGAGTTAACGAATATCAAAAACAAAAAACCACGCATCGGTCAAATTTTTGTTACAGCATTCAAAAAACACAAAATTTATTCTGTCATAATTAAAGACAAGTATTACAACAAAATAAGCATTGCAGAATTAGAGAATTCTTTGCAAAATTTGAAAACAGTATTAATAAAAAATGAAGCAAAAAGTTTCAGAATATCGCGTAGAGGCGATTTAACAGATGAATTAGAACCCGGTCTAATCACCGAGCTTCTAGCAAAAACCTTTAACAATTCTCCAATAAAGGTAACAATCTGCTATGGAAAAGTAGAACTACCATTGGAAAAAGAAAGGAAACAAATTATAGCAAATTTACATGACAGCCTAACCGGTGGTCACAAAGGCATAAACCAAACATATCGCAATATCAGAGAACGATATTATTGGCCAGGAATGCGCAATGACATTCAAAATTACATAAGAAAATGCGAAAGTTGCCAAGAAAAGAAAATTGAACGATTCAAAACAAAAGAGCCAATGATTATCACTGACACACCAATAGAAGCTTTTGACAAAGTCTCAATTGACACAGTAGGCAAATTAAGACAAACGCCATCAGGTTATTGCCATTTACTAACAATGCAATGCAACCTAACAAAGTATTTAATTGCTATACCAATTAAAAATTTGAATGCAACCACCATCGCAGATGCACTGGTCAAACATTTAATTTGTCAATTTGGAGCACCAAGAGCAATACTCTCAGACAGAGGAACAAGTTTTCTATCAAGTATAGTAGAAACAATGTTGCAAATTTTTAAAATAAATAGATTAACAACATCAGGTTACCGACAACAAACAAATGGTTCATTAGAAAGAAGCCATGCACCACTAGTAGAATTCATAAGAATATACTCAGAGAAATACGATGATTGGGACAAATTAGCACCATTTGCCACCTTCACGTATAATACAAGTATTCATGCGGCAACAAACTTCACACCGTTTGAATTAGTATACGGAAAAACTGCACGTTTTCCAATCAAAATACCATCTGATGAAAAACTTCGCACATACAATGTTTACATCAGAGACCTAATACTTCGTCTAGATGAAATGAAAGTATTAGCAGGCGAAAGACAAATAAAAAACAAAATAAAGTCGAAAGAAAGATACGACAAGAAAATAAGAAAGTTTAAAGGCAAAATAGGCGGATATGCACGCTTAATCAATGAGCCAAGAACAAGTAAATTTGATGCCTACCGAAACAAACCACTAAAAATTGTCGAATTTGTTGGCAGAAAGAATGTCATTTTAGAATACCCCAATGGCAAGAGAATCAGAAAACACATTGACAAACTCAAAGATGTACACACAAAAACCGATGAGTCAGAATCAGAAAACAATTCTGATTAACTTTGTCTTGTGTTACAGATGAATCACCGCTCAATTCAATTCATCTTCATCATCATCAGCCTACCAGGTTTAATTGCAGAAAAATTACATTCAATGGAATCATTATCGCCAAACCCTGGCATTTACTATGAAAAAACAAATACAGTAAAAATAATCAGAACGAACTGGAAAGTCAACATAGTCATTGACGTTGACCAATTCTTAGATATGCATAACCTATCACAATCTCACGTTGAAGTATACAACAAATGCATTACAGTCATAGAAGAACATAAGTGCAAAAATGCTCTAGGCACTGACCTGCTATAAATCAAACAACAAAATCTGGCGGAATTAAGAAAAACAATTAACAACACCATCACCACTTTAGGTCAAGTAGAATATCCTAACTCGAAATACCCCTCGAGCATAAGGATGAAAAGAATGGTACCCCTAGGATTTATAGGATCCATAAGCAAATCACTGTTTGGTCTTGCTACAGAAGATGACATTCACAATGTCAACCAGAACATTGACCAGTTGTTCCAAGATCAAAAACAAGTAATCCATTTAGTAGACCAGAATACACACATAATAGCAACAAAATTTGAAGAATTATACAAAATAACAAAAAATCACCAAACCATCCTAGAAAGTTTCGAAAAATCGCTCACTAAAGTGATAACAAATGTACTAAAAGAAAGTGAACAAATGAAATACCTAGTAGAGATAATACTCTATGTCAAAAGATTAGACATGACTATTGACCACATTACCAAAAGTCATGAAAAATTACTTGACATATTAAGGGAGATAAAGAATGGTAAGATTCACCCAGAAATACTCTCGAACAATATCCTGCAAGAAATAAACGCAGATATCAAGAGAATGAGTAAGGACATGAATTTACCAATACCTTCTGAACACATGAGAACAGAAGAAATAATTAAAATTTCCAAAATTGATGCACTACATCAAAATGGAAAAACAATAATAATCCTACACTTACCATTAGTAGACCACACAGAATATCAATTATACAAAATGCACCCCATTGCGATACCACAATGGCATCATAACATTAGTTTGGGATTGGCTCACATAAAGCCATCGCACACTCATATCGCTACAACAATAGATCAAACGAAATACATAAAATTCAATGAAAACAAATTAAACAAATGTTTAACCACCCATTATGCACAAATCTGCCCAATCCTTGGTCCGCAACACAATACTCCCAAATCAACAGATTGTGAAATCACATTATTATTAGACCCAAAAATTGACACCATCAAATATTGCGACATTAGAATCAACCCATTGACCCAAATACAATGGGACTACTTGGAGCAAGACAAATCTTGGCTATACTCCACAACTTTTGAGACACCAATGACCCTCATTTGTAAAGAATACCCTGAATACAAAATAACAATTAAAGAAGCAGGAATATTAAGAATATCACCTCAATGCATAGCTAAAACTGCAACAACAGTTCTAGCAGGTGAAAGCACAAAACAAACAAATTTCACGTACATATATTCACCAAATATAAGCCTGAAATTAACAGAAAATTACCCACTTTTATCACACAACATCGAAACATACCCAAACACCCACATATTTAAAATTAATAATAATGACCTGTCAATAGATCACAAAAAAGAAAGACCCCTAACTGAAATTTTAAAAGAATTAAATCAAATAAGCGACCACAAACGCAAAGACTTCAAAACTAATACCCTAGTTTATGGAGGAATAACTACACAAATAATAATTTTCATTATAATAATTTATATAATAGTAAAGACAAAAATATTTAAAAAATTGACTCTGCGCACCAAAAAGCAAACACACAAAATACACAAACCGAACACAAAAAATATCGACATTACAGAACTACAAAATATAACAATAGGAGAAGGCGCGAAAGCCAAATATAACACACGACGAGACGTACATACACCACAGATGACTTTAGATCTACCACTACAGCAAGCGGAAGTCAACTAAAACAACGATTTTCGTTTTTAGAAAAATAACAACATGGCAGCTAAGCAACGGAAATCGATTACCATTTTCTGCGACAATGACATACCAATATATACCATACTAAGAGAATTCGAATACATTGCAACGCCAGTCACTATTCACTACGAACAGCACAAGTTCGAAGCAGGAACGAAGAAAATCACCATGATCTTCAACACCGAAAGAGATGCAACCAAAGCATATGAAAGAAGAGCAACCTTAATAAAACAAAATAGATTCAAAAAAGCTACAAGCCCGCATGCAGCAAAAAGGCGAAACACACCAATGGATGAGGAAACAATGAACACACAAATCAAAAAATCATGCCCAGTAAAATCAGAAGTACATGTTGTAAACAAACAACCCGCTCCAATGGACAATCATAGACTATTCTGTACGTTACCCTGGGAATACTCCGACACAGTTAAGGACGAACTATTCTTCAGAGCTTTCGCAAAATATGGACCATTAGTTTATTATCAAACTATAAAAGACAAAAAAGGAAAACTTGCATATGGATATGTACAGTACTTCGACGAACAAGATGCAGAAAAAGCAAAAACAGATTGCGACGCCATCTACAACGCCGTATATTCAGTACCAAGAAAACCATCAAAATCAAACAAAGAAAAATATACAAAGAAACACGAAAAATGCAACCAACACATCGATATAGATATTTACCACCTACACGAGAAAACCTGCATCAAACAAACTCTATGGACAGAAAAATTACAAAAATCAAGAATACCAATTGCAAGACAACAGGAAGGCATAACATCTCCAAATGAGGACCAGACACCAAATGTAAACAACGGCGAAGACAAAGCAGAAGACACAACTGAAGACATGTCGACCGAACAAGAAAATGCACTATTAGACGAGACAAATTACTTAAACATGGACCTATTGAATATTTAAACACACCCCATTTCATACAGTAAATAAACACACATTATTTATAACTGTACGCACCCCAAACACACCACTGTCTGTAACTAACAAACAAAGGTACACTCACTAATAATAAATTAAGCACACACACACATTTGTGTTGCAGAATAGCTAAAATGGACACCATTAGTCTGAACATTGACATTCCAATTCGTTACCAAGAAAAAGATTACCCAAGAGAACCACTTGGGATATCAATAGCTCATGGCTCTTATAAAATTGAGGACATCAATATTCATATCAAGAATGACATACCATCATTCATGAGATTTCATACCACACCCATGCGCTACGTACCATGGCAGTATAGACAACCACTATACACCGTCAGAAGGAAAAATAAGCTCACCAAGCAAAAACCTAAAGAGGCAGAAAGCAACAATTCAAACAGTTCAGATGAAGAACCAGACAACGACAATATCATGGCTACCATCCATGCAGCAAGGAAAATCTACTTCTCCGTAAATGACGAAGAAACAAGAGACGAACTACTCGATTACCTACAAATGACGACATGCATGGTTTACCACCATCTGTCCTGGGAAGGAGACATGAAAGTCCCAGACAAATACATAATAGAAACCGTTTTCCACGACAAAGAAAACGTAGACAAAATAATAAAAAAAGTATGCAAAAAATTCAAGTATGCTAAACATCAATGGCAAAAACGAAATGAAAATTGCACACCAGGAGACAATGAAACATCTGACAACGATCAAGAAAAAGAATCAGACAACGATAGTTGGGGAAATAAAGAAATGAAAAATAATTGGAAAAAACTAGACATAACACCAGTCGAGACCGAACAAGAAAATTGGGATAAAGAGTTAGAGGAAAAAGAAGCCAAGGAAAAATTAGACAACAACGATATATCAGTAGAACCAAAAGAGGAATGGATCGTACAACATGCAGCCGACTTGTTGAAAGAAAATGCCGATAATGAATAATCACAATACGTTACCAACGTATCACATACACACACATATCATAAACACATACATACACATTTACACAACACTGTTTAAAAAAACTAACCATGCAAACCAATAGCTTAACTAACCCGCTATGCATGAAGCGAAAAATTTCGTTTATAATTAAGAAAGCACACATGACCCCTTTTTAACACAACCATATTTCTTCTTATTCTGTTACAGATGGACCGTGGAGGCGTTAAAGTATTGCACATCCAAACACAAACGAGAAATGCAAAGAAAATACGGGTCACATATGAACCACAAACGGCGGTTACCCCAGTATTAAATTACATAAAAACATTTGGGGCCGTCGAGCAAATCGACGACGTGCAACTGCACGTGATAAACAACAGGAACGTTGCAAAAATCGACATAATATATGAGAAGGAAGTGTCGGTGAAACTAATCACATTAGATAATGCAGAGTCGATCCAACAGTGGAACGATATAATATTCCCGCAAAACGAACAGGAAAATGCAGAACAAGAAAATGCAGAACAAGAAAATGCAGAACAAACAAGGACTGCAGACATACATGACAGTGAAAATGCAGACGAAACAAATAGCGAGGAAGGAGCTGCTGCAGTCATACCGGAGCAAACCCTAGAAGAAAAATATAATGACATCATGGTCCAGCAGTTTGACAATCCGGACGCAAGAACAATAAAAATTCTGCACAATGGATCACTAGCAAGAGCAGCACAACTGCTACAGGAAGTTCAAGAGAATGCACAAGTACAGCACTTCACCACACCATATTCGTCGCTGAAAATAGCAAAAGCGACATACCAAACAGATCTGGAAGAACAACAGATCCTGAAAATCGAGGAACTGGCAATATGTACTCGAGCCATTACGGAGGAAAACCTCACAGAAGAAGGAGAAGATGGCAACACCGATTTTAAAAAAATAAGAATAACATATAGCCATAAGGAACACGACATGGTGCATGAAGACTTCAGCAAATTCGGGAAAATACTGAAATTCGATATTGTGCAAAAGAGAGACGCCACCACAAGAGAGCCACTAAACAAATGGAATGCATACATACACTACGAAAGAGAAAGTTCAGCCAAGAGGGCGTTAGAGCAAGCGCCAACTTTCTATGATGCACATTATGGAAGGGTATCGGAAATGCACACCACAAGGCCAGTTGACAAATCGGTACTCTGCATCAAAGTACCAAGGGGAATGTTGTGCAGCGAGGCCACGCGCCACTTTGAGCAGTTTGGAGAAGTGACGCACACCCGCTACACAATTATTCCCTTGGAAAAATGTGATGCAAAAACTCACACGCACATGGGTTTCATCAATTTTAACTCGGAAGGAGATGCACAATACGCCAAAGAGCAATGCAACAAAGAGTTTTTGGCAATCTACCAATCTCGCCAGAACAAAAAGATACATGGATTGTGTGGAAAACCCATAGCAGTAACATACTACCAACTACACCTACAGGAATGCAAACCACAACGACGATAAAAAAAAAAAAAAAAAAAAAAAAATTTGTTTTATCCATTTCTTTTTATCATTACTGCACACACCAATACAAATAATCAAATACAATATAAATATAATTTTTTTTTATATATAAATTTTATAATCATTTATTGCACGTTGACCCCAGCGTCCCCTAGCATAAGCACTAACAATAACATAAGATTTCAACTAACACCAGGGACACAAATAATCAGAAGGCTGATAAACCCCCCATACAATGGGAATTCTTCAATCAACCCACCCCCAACCACCCTGCATTCGATACCATCGTTTGTCGGGACGGCAAACCTTCCAAGGGGGGGAGGATGTTATGTGCCGATGCCAAAGTACAAATTGGCAACGTCGCATAACGCATAAGTAATTAGAGAGGTGCAAAAGTATGCGCCCAGCCGTCGCCAAGTCGCACAAAGACGAGCGATAGCGGTACCTCTCCTCCAGCCCTCGAAACGCTGACCAAGCGCTTCGCCCTCCCATGCGCTGGCGGACTTCACCGTAAGTTCGAGAGTGCAAGTGAGAGCGAAGTAGCTAATGAAGCGAAGAGAGGGATGGGGGAGAGGTAAGAACAATTAGTGGGAGAGAAAGTGACGCGCTCTCTCCCCTGCATAATTGCACGCCCTCCGACAGAGCATCTTGAGCCACCGAGCCGAGTGCACGTAGTTTTTCTGTTTAGAATCTTTCCAGTTTTCTTAAGCATTGTAATAGACGCCTGCGTGGCTTGTTCATTTAATACCGAGAATAAAGTATAGCATATTCAGCCTATTTACTCCATTATTATTTTCCTGTGTGCTGCGCAACGCTTTTTCTTGATTACATTCGTACGAGAGGATTTACACACAAATAACAATTTGCATCCAAATAATCTTTTGCACTGAAGCATCAATTTGGCACAGTCCTGCGTATTATTCAGCCAAGCAGCCCAGCTCATCGAACCCAAAGGTAAGAATTCGAGTAAATTTACAAAACATAATTATTTTGCATAACGTAAATTAATTCGTGGCTCTTTTAAAAGTGAAAGTTTCGCCGTATCCCGATCGCGCGAAGATTTGAATCGCGGTTAAAGGCTTTAAGTGTTTATCGTGTCGCGCGCTCCCCCGATATTTCTCACGTGCTATAAGCTCACGTGCGCGAGTACTTAACACATATATACATAGGCGTAGTTTTATATCATGATAAAAAAATTCAGCAAGGCAATGTAGTATACTAATGAGAATTACTATCGGTAGGGTCACATCACGCATATGTATACCACTACACACATATATATGCAACAAACAGGAAGGAACCACTATCAACCCTTAGTCCCAGAACAGGAGCGCAAAAATCAAAGCGCCGAAAGGAAGTCACAAGCGCTAAACAAGCCTCAGAAACAACCATCAGACACATAAAGATGACTCGACCTAGAGAGGAAAAGAGGCCGCGCACGACTCAAATTTCACGAGGGACGAAACAGGTCAACGACCGCACCATAGAACAACATCACACGACGCGATTGTAAGCTGTCTCATTCTGGGTTTTACTGGGTTTCCCAGAACGTAAGGCAAATGCCGAGACAGGAAGGCCAGGGTCCCACCTGTAAGTATTCACATATGCAGCCCTCGCGCCTACGCGAAATATTATGTATAAACGCGTCATATATATAATTTATAAATTACCATGATGAAAGCACGTTATAAGCAACGCAACCGGAAAAATCTATGTAAATCATAATAAGTCAAGATCGTGATAATAATCGAATACAATACACAGATATAACCGAATAGGTAACACAACTGACAAAATTGTAATCGCGACGATACGACACACATGCCTTTAATTTAATTTCATAATAATCGCAAATTTAACATAATTATTAAACGTCCGGACATACGCGAATACAGCAATACAACCGACGAATTTTCTTCAATCTCATAGAATCCTAAAACAACAAACTCGTAATAATTGTAACGCGAACGTATGATAACTAAGCGTAGTTATGAATGTAAAATCAAGAATAGGTTAGATTATAGGGACACAACGAACAAATGATAGTGATATGTCGGTTAGACTGAACTGTTAACATAGGTAAAATTTTATTCACACGTTCATAAAATTTTATAATAGGGGGTGAGGTGTGACGGTCTCGTCTCTACCTATAACGCATAAGACATGGCTGTAGCGCCACTCGATTGCACAGCGCAGCGGAGCTGTCGAGAGCATTCGTGCCAACACGAGAACGCGCGGGCGCGCTATTCAAAGTATATACGTCCACTATATAAATTCTTCGCATTCCAAGCACGAGAGGACAACTCAAAAATTCAGAGAAAGAACTTCTGAGTTGTACATTGCTTTTCCCATATATATTTTCAATACACATTCGTTAGCCGGAAACGTCAATCACTCGAATTAGATATGCAACGTAGCATACGCGCAATGCACGCGCGCGCTACGAACGAAGTCTTAGCATCACGAGTTCTCACTTCTAGTCGATTCTAGTCGCCATAAACAACTCCCAGCTGTCAACTCGACCCTTTGCACTAGCGCGTATATGCTCGAAGGTTCTAGCGCGGCGCGACAAACAGACCACTTGAAATTCTTTCTCTCCACGACGCGCGCGCGACTTCTAACGCTTTCCGATATTCCCACATTGTTACTAACTATGAGTTCCGAGAAAACCACCGCCTGAGAACTCTCAACAATCACATACAAACTAGCGATGACCTCAATCGACGAAGTCAACAACGGCGAATCCTTTTTCTTTACGGACCTACCCGCGATCCTTATAATTAGAATATCAGTAGGTCGACAGTGTAAAAGGGCCTCGCGCCCGACTAACCGCAGATAGGAATTCTTCGCGCGAACCAATGAGGAATCAACGCGAGAGCGAAGCTACGCTTTCCGCGGCTTTTCCAGGAGCTTAAGCCACTCCCTCCGCGAACCTTGACCTCGGGGAAGGGGCTCAGAGGCCCAGGGCTTGAGCCTCAGGCGTGAGCGCGTCCTTCTGCATTCTACCGTTCAATCTGCATAATCGATTCCGACTTAGACATATTTAGCTCGGACTTAGACATATTTTACTCTCCGCGGACTTAGACTATAAAGCGAGATACTTGAGTGCACATGTGCCAGTGCAGCTTAACGCGGATAATAAACGTACATTAGTACAGTTTTACCGATAATTTAACGTCTATTCATTTAATTATCATCCCTCCACCTTCGCAATATATCAAACTACAATTCAGCAACACCATACAGAGCAGTCGAGATAGAACCCGACCTTATACCCGTCGATAATACACCTCGGGGCCATCACATACTTTGTGAGTATGCAGGCCTAAGTTTAGGCCTTAATCCAATCTAGTATATGCTATGCTAAGCCTAAGGCTGGAATTCATAGTTGACCCTCACCCTCACCCTCACCCTCAAACGCTTGAGGGGCCGTTACATGGAAGCCCGCATTTAAGAATGACAGTCTGTTATTGTAAGAGCTTGTCCTCTCTGACCCTGAGTGACCGTCATCACGTCATACGAAACGAAACTTTGTTATTCGTTGATTAATAGTAAAGTAAATTTATAAAAAGTGCGTACTCTTGAAATGTCACATATGATATCACATATTAAAAAGGGGCGTAGGTAGTCTTTTAATCGGATTCGGTACATTACATATGAAGCGCAATGACGCATTATATACGCAATCGTGCATATATAACGCAATGATGCTGATGGATTGGGAAAATATTTGTCATTATTATTATATATATGTAGATATAGATTTGGTTTTAAAAACGTCTTATTACTTATTTATATTTTTAATTTATGGAAAAACATTTTTATTCTAGTAACTTTTCTTCTTTTTATTTAAAAGATACTAAAATTAGTATGCAATTCAAATTTTCGCGCCAATCAAGTAATGATATTATACATTTATCGTAGTTTTAATTCACACAAAAAAATTATTTATTTATAATAAGTTGTATTTTATTTATTTGCAAATAATGATTGTATTTATTTTCGTAACTTTTTTAGCTGAAATATTCGAATTTTCGCGCGATTCTAATTCTGGACTTCTGGTGAAGTCTGGACACCATTCTTAAATACGGGCTTCCAATTAACGGCCCCTCAAGAGTTGGAGGATAAGGGTGAGGGTGAGGGTCGACTATGAATTCCAGCCTTAGAGCATATACTAGTAGACTGGAGGCAGCTTGCTCGTGATAGTGCTTTCACAGCAAATATCTTAGACAATTTAAAATTGTGGTATAGCTACCGAACAATAGTCGAGGGGGCATTATACCGTAATTCATTAGCAAACTACATTCGACCATGTACTATATAGACTATAGTACTGCCACAGAACAGGAGAAGCTGGCATTAAAGTCTTGAAATGCAATACTTAATTCGGATACCTACACATGGAGGAAGCATACCGTGTTAAAAAGTGTCGCCATCGTAAGCCTCGGAGAGAGAGAGAGAGAGAGAGAGAGAGAGAGAGCGCTCCTCTACCCGAGCGTCGCGGGTGGTTTAAAACTTCCGAGCATCCTATTGGGTACCATACACATAGATAGCCACGATGGCTATGTGTATAATCGGATAATCAGATTGCGTCTTATGGGGGCCGGACGTACTTGTATTTTTACAGCAAATTTGGTAAATAAACAGTGAATAAATAGACACTGAAATTGGATTAAGCAATGTTTTCTGAATATGTTTAGAAATTTTGAATTACTGGACTCTTGATCTAACATTTAGAAACATACACTTAAGTATCTGCTGCACAGGCAACGCGACGCGCTGACGATTGTCTAGTAGACTGTATATAGTAGTGTATGTGTAAGCGCGATGTGTGAGTGAGCGCGGACATACTGTAAGCGGCACGGCGGTGCGCGCGCGGCGGCGCATAGGTATGGGTGTATACACTATATGGTGTATAGTGTAGAGTGTTAGAGCAACGCGAGAGACTATTAGGCCAATCAAAAGAAGCGGTCAAAGATGGAAAAAAACGCCGCTTGTCCTCCAGCGCTTCCCCCCTCGCTGCCCACACTCTTCGCGCGCTCAGCATTTTAGTCCGTCTTTGACCGCTTCTTTAACATACTTACACACATTTTAGAGAAAATCGGCAAAATACATTTTATTGCGCGATTCGTGAACTTTTCGAAACGCTGTTTAAAATCAAAATCGCACCACAATTGTCAAAATAGAAGCGTGCGCAAGTTAGGTCATCAAAATTTTCAGATCGTAATAGTAAGAAAAATAATCACTTTACAGTGTCCAATTTTTTTTCGTATACAGTACCTATACAGTACCTATACAGTACATATACCTTCTTATTCTCAAAATTTCAAGTCTTTAGCTCAAAAACTGGCTGATAAACAATTTTTTGAAAAAAAGGCCTATTTTAACCATTTCTTTCTAATTATCTGAGCTTCTATTAACCGTACGCAGCTTCTGAATAGCGCATTTTCTTTATATTTTTATACTGCACAATTTTTCTCTCTTTTTGTTTTATCTCTACTCCCGTATTTTTCGACTTCTAAGCGAAAAACCAAAAATATTGATTCTTTAGCGCTTTTTTGTTTATAACAAATGCACGGCGCAAAACTAATTTTAGCATGATACGTCTATTTAAAGTACGCATCATTTATAACAGAATGGCATAAGTCCCTAACTATATTCTTGACCTTGAAGGAAGAAATCTCTATTACTTGGCCCTTTAGGACAAGCGCCCTAGCTTTTTTGTGGACATAAAAGTAGGCCGGCAACGGATATCGCAATTATATAGAGAAAGGGGTCTAGATTAAGCCCATATACTTTTGGTCACGAAATCTGTGCGGGAACATTGTTTATTAATAATAATAAGATGCAAAAGTGCATTTTCTTTTAGTTTTTGCTTTTAACTCGTAAAATAAGAGAGTAACGTAAAAAATTAAATTAAAAAAGGGTTTTGAACAAATGAAAAACGAACTGAAACGTGAGTGAAAACGGCCGAGCGCGTGGCATCGGTGACAGAGTGGAGGGGAGCACCATCGAAAGAGAAAGTGTATATAGATATACAAGCGCGCTGCTCCTTCGCTGCTGCTTCCCCCACTCTGTCACCGCTGCCGCGCGCTCGGCCGTTTTCACTCATGTTTCAGTTCGTTTTTCATCTGTTCAAAACCCTTTTTTCGCAAATCTAAAAAATACATTTTGTTGTTCAAATCATAAACTTTTCAACGCTGTGTTCCAAATTCCAGTTGGACCCCCCAATTCCTCGTGTTTGCACACACAAAAGTGCACTAAAATCGTACATAAAAAATTCAATTTGCAATTACGCAAAAAGTAATTAGTGCAGAGCTCCAATTTTTGGCAACATGAAAGTAGGTATAAAGCCCTTCCTTCATTCAAAATTTCAGCCTTAAAAGTTGAAAAATGGTTGAATTTTCAATTTTTAAAAAAACGTCGATTTTGTGGTGTTTTCCACGGTTTTCCGAGGTTTCCTCCATGTCCATTCATAGGATAGAGACGTTCAATATATGCATTTCAATCAGCTCCAACTTTTCTTTCTTTAATTTTTTGCGTTACTCTCTTATTTTACGAGTTAAAAGCAAAAAACTAAAAAAAATGCATTTTTGTATCTTATTATTAATAATACACAATGTTCCAGCACAGATTTCGTGACCAAAAGTATATGGGCTTAATCTAGACCCATTTCTCTATATAATCGCGGTATCCGTTGCCGATCTAGTTTTATGACCAAAAACGCTTGTTTTTTGCTAGGGCGCTTGGCCTACTTCCGAATTTCGAACGGCGAGCTCGGCGCCGAGTGCGGCTACCCCCACTCCTCCGGCCACGGCGCCGCACAGTGGACTGAAAATGGAAAAAAACGATGAAAAGTTCCGCTTCAAGCGAATTCAAATTCAAAATTGGTCTAAGTGGTTGCATTTTGTTCGTATTGCTATAGTCCTCAAACAAATGAGTATCGCCGAATGATCGCATTATATATTGTAACGTGGTGAAATTTCACCACGTGACACGGGCGCCGAGAGTCGCCGGGGCAGAGCGTCCCAAGGAAGTGTGAATGGGGAGGAATGTATGGTACTAATACTCGGCTGTTTTCGGCGAGGAAAACGGCACGAGCCCGAGGAGTGAACGCGGAGAACGAAGAGAACGGCAGCGGTTGTCAACTCGAACTGAGGAAGAGAACAGACAGCGAGAGAAGACAGCCGCACTGACGGCGAGACAGCAGGGGTTCTCCGGATCACAAGTTCCGGCGTTCAAGTAACGGCCCGCGCGCTGTAAAGCGATAGGACGTAGGCGGCGGAGCCCTGGTGAGGCACATCTACGTGAAGTCTTGCGCAGGATCAGCGTGATGGTGGAGCACTCGCAGAGCGTTGGAGACAAAAACTACAGCGTACCGCGTTCGCGTTGTCAGGTGCACGCGGATTTTCAATGGATCCTGATATCAGCGGCACTGAGGCAACGCGGGTCTCATATTTGTAATAATTGGGGTTATCTTTAATTATTGTCGATATCTGCGATCTGGAAGGATGTCTGTTGTCACGAGAATTCGACCTTCGCGCGCGTTATCTCGGAAACGGAATTCGAAGTGGATATCTGTGCGCACGCGCGGCCGACGGAAGATCGGCGCGCGCGCGCTGATTGCGACGCGAGCGAGCGGGCCGTTGGGCCGCCGCGAGCCGACCAATGAGCGAGCGCGTTGCTCAGCCGCGTGATAGCGAACGATCTGGAAGGCGCGCGGCGCGAGAGCGAGCGGCACTCTCCTGCCCTGGCTGACTCAAAGCGGACGTGCCTTAACTCTCCAGCGGACGGACGACTATTCCCCGAAATTCGTGTTCATTGTGTTATCTGGCGTTATCTGGTTGACTGAGGTGGACCTTGAGGACGGCGGATCGACAAGGATTCGAACGAGGAGTAAGGTCAGTGGCGTTTCGATTGTTGTCTACCTCCTTGCGGGCGCTTTGTTCCACGTCGCGATCCCGAGCCGGCTATCTTCGTCCGCGTGAACACACTTTTAACTCGTAAAATCGCGTTCACGCATTCCAGGCTACCTGCTTCGGGTTATCTCGCGGTGTAAGTTAAGTCGTTAGTAAATTTGCGGTCTCCAGTGCGTTAGGAGACATTTCGGGATTTTTGCGGTGCTAAATAATTTTGTAGGGAGCCCGGACCTGTTGTGTAAGTCGCGGGGCGCTGACAGGCCCCGGCTGCGTCGATGCGCGGATGCGGCGATCGCACATAGATTAGTTATACGGAGTGTGTGAATAGCGAGAGTGCTTCGTGTAATTGTTCCTTGGGACGCGCGAGAGTCACGGCTCGGCGTGAGGGTATCTTTGTCTTCGAGATTGCGCTAAGGAAAAGTTGTCTATTAATTGTAAAGTTATCTAAGTTGTCTCGGTTACCTCGCGCTATCTTGTGCTGCCTTGTCCTGTATCTCTGGGTATCTCGGGAGCCGTAATTAGGTTAAGTTTAATTCATAAGGATCGGATTTAGGAAAGCTAAGAGACATTGTACGCGCTGATGGTGTAATTGATTGTTTTATAAAGTGTTAGCAAAATTAAAGGTACTCATAACGTCGAACCTTGTGAAGTGATTTTCCGAACCACCCACTCTCCTTTGCCGCTGCGAGCGGGGCTGAGCAGGCCGGGGCTGGCCCTCGTGCTCTGCCGAGTGTACGAGCAGAGTCGCGAGACTCTGATACTCGCGGAGTAGCTGGCGCCACCGGGATTATCGAGGTAAGATTCGGAGAGGCGAGGAAGAGTAACGTTTCTTGCGGGCCTCCTAGTACGCGCATTGATACGAGAGCAAACACCCGCGTGCGCTGAGCCCACCAGTAACGAGAGTGAAAAAACTACGTTACAATATATATAGGTATATCAATAACGATATATGAGGAATTCTACTAGAAATCATAGTCTAACGGATGCAAAAGTGGCACCTTTTTATTTTTGAGGGCATACCTTGAGGCAAACTATACTAGTTTCATTTATTAGATCATCTCAAATAAGAAACTGGTGTGCAACTATCCAAAACCACATACCAATAAACAGCTACAGGCAAAAAACCGAAAAAAAATCAACACGATTTTTGCACTTTTGATCAAATATACTGCATTATCTACCGTAAAAAATTTTTTTGATTTTTTTTGTCACATACTGTCTTAAAGCACATAAAAATATCTTCAATTTGCATATAAATTTGTCGGAATTGGATACACTGGTCAAATGTTATTCACGTTTGAAGACAACAAGCTTTGCCTCAGGTATTTGCGATATGAGTCCATTTTACGTTTTTTTTTCAAATCCTTTTAACTTTTGATCTAGGCATTCGTTTTCAACGTTTAATAGCTTAAATTGAAGGTTTTTTCTTATACTTATCCGCCAATAAGTCTAAATTCGATTTTTTAAATGTAGTGAGCTATATGTATGCTTATCAAGTAGATCGTTTTTTGAAAGCATATGTATAGCACACCACATGATACACAATTTTTTTAGACTAAATAACAAAAAAGTAGAATATAAGAGCTTTAATGTAAGCTATTAAACTTCATAAACGCGTAACTGAATCAAAAGTTAAAAGCATTTGAAGAAAAGAAAAATCTTTGTATTTTGCTAAAATAGAGCTAATTCATGGAAAAAAGTAATAATATTTGCTTTTCTTTAAATCGTCGTATTTTCCTATCCAATCAATTGTTTTCAAAGTTTAATAGCTTTATTTAAAGCTGTTTTCTTCTAAATTTTTTCTTGTTTAGCTAAAGCTGATATTTCCAATGCGGTAAGATATATATATGCTTCTCAAAATCAGTAAATACAATCTAATTGAGAAGCATATATATAGTTCATCACATAAGAAATTATAAACTCTGATAAATCAAAATGAAAGTAGAAGAAAAGAGCTTTAATTTAAACTATTAAACTTTGAAAACGAACGCTTATATACAAAATAGTTTTAAAGTAATATGTATACCTCATTTCGATCCAAGTTGCTTTAAAATCCAAAATTCTGGGTTTATTATTAATGTTACTACCGAATAACAGTCGAAGATAATATGAAATGTATATTTTTCGCAATTATTTTGGGCAAACATAGTTTAGTATAGACATATGTACACTAACAGAAAAATAGTTTTTATTTGAAATATAATCATCTGACTCATGAGTCTCAGACGTTTTCATTTTTCCAATAATTTTCTTCAAGATCTTCATTATTTAAAACAACATTTTCTATCTCCTGCGTCAGACATCTATTTTTTTTTATCTTTTATTTGGCACATTGAAAAATGTGGGTCCGAATTTAAAAATAAACGCTGGAAGATGTCCGTATTCGTTATTTCCTAACAAAAAATGATATTAGCATTATACATTAATCATTATTTGATAAAGATCATTCTTTGATTAAAGATAGAAAATTAATAATCGATTATTATTTCTGCAATCTTCTACATTTGTATATTATAATAATCAATACTCAAAAACATTACTAAAAATCTATTCGAACTTCTGAAGATAAATTTGAAGTAGTAATCATTAAAAAAGTCGTTTGCTAATTCAATTATGAAAACTGAATAGAAAAACATTAAAGCAATGTATATAAGATTAAAAATCGATGCGAGATTATTTATACCGTTTTATTACTATGTAAATACTAATTTATTTAATGTACCGGTAATCCTCTCTTGAGAACCTATCTCGAAATCTTTTTATAATTTTGTGAGCGCTTTCTTGCGCCTCTTCACTCAGCATTCCGATAGGTAAAATTAATTTTTGCATAATGACATGCCCATGTATCAATATTACGTGCATTGACAGAGGCATTTTATACCAACTGTACAACTTCACGTAGGTCAATGCCATATCTTTGCAGTATGCTGCAAATACATCATTATTGATGGGACGTCCTGACGAAATAATCGACAAAATCGTTTTAAATTTGTGCAACAAGTCTTCGTTGAACCCTACAAAATATATTTTATTATTGTAATTTCTAATGAATGTGATTTAATTTTAATGAAGCCACCCTGGATACTAGAATTTGCATGTTTCATTAATACGCAATTAATAGCGTAATTTTTTAGTTTAAAAATCATAATCAAAGCATTATTTTGGTATACTCAAGTGATTAATAGTCTTTTTGAAGCTTTTTGAAGGGTCATGACAGTGTTAACGGCTAAAATTTGAAGTTGGCTTTGTTAAGCTGTAAAAATGTATCAAGGGGCGCGGTAGCACCACGATGGCAAGTATAAGGTACGTCAGTACACACGCCGCCATCGGGCGCTAGCCAGACCCTATTATACTTCTCATAGGCCTTTTTAGAAACACGGGGTACTGTTTTCTCTGCTTCGGCAGCTTTGTTTCTCACATATGAGAACTCAAATGAAAGCTTGTAACAAAACTATCAAAATCACATCAGGAGCATATTTTGTGAAATGGCTTCTATCAAAAGTTAGTGTGAAGTGAAAGTTCGGAGTCATGAATTCCTCAACGAAAATTGTTCTCCCGGAGAAAAATGTTCTCCGCGGATACGTCATCGTATGACGTCAGTCCTACTAGATATAGATATACTACTACTTTCATACACATGCATTATGTGGTGCAGACGACGATTACACAGTACAATAACACAGTGCTAAAGAAAAATGTATATATGCCAGCAGTAAATTATGTATTAATAATTAAATAAATCAGTTCAATCTAATATAAATTTAATGCAAATGTATGTTGCAAAAGTTCCAAAAGTGTTTAGCAAAGTCGATTTTCTATGCAATCAGAAGCAATCATCAACTAATAGTTTATATAATTAGATAAGTATTTAGTTTTATTTTTTATAGATATTCAATATAAATAAAAAATTTGTGAAATGATTCTTTGTTTAAATATTCTCTGTTATTTTTCAGATTATGAGGTTATGAAGCTGTCAGTTTATATATAAAAGAAGTAATTGTTACAAGAGAATTTTTATTGAAGAAGGTCTGATATTGAGATCTGCAGCATTGTGAAAAAAGTATATTTTCTTTAGTTTATACCTGTCTAGCAGAAGTGTAAGTTTTTTATTTTTACATAAGTAAACATTTGTTTCTTCAAAACTTCATATTTTATTTTGTTTTATTTTACAATTTTAATTTTGCCCTCCTTGTAGAGGCCTGTTTCTTGGAGCTTTCACTCCTCCTCGCTGTGCCCAATTGTTGCCCCTCCTTCCTCTACTGCGACCAGACTGCTGCGTTCTTTGCACGTTTGAAGATAATAAATAATTTTAAAATTGTGCCAAATTTTTTAAATTTTGATCATATACTTTTATACAGTTTGTGGTGCAGACGACAATTACAATAACAGAGTTTATTAATATATCAGCAAGAAATTCTATTTATTAGTAATTATAAAAATCAGTGTAAATAAAGTAAAATTTAACCTAAATATATATTTTATAAAAGCAGTGTTATTTTAAAACTGTGTTTTTTGTATACATACTTGTTGAGGTTTTAATTGTGTAACGCGGAAATAAATAATAGACCAGGATCTTACTTTACTTTATACATATATTATTAATAAAAGATCAAGCTGAATATTATAAATTATTTAATGGCGCGATAATTGCTTCCTTTCTCGGTCGCAGTCCGTCGGACAACTGAGAGTGCCGCGCTCTCTCTAGCTCAGTCCTAAAGGAGTGGGAGGGCTCTAGGAGCTGACTCGATGCAGCTTGAAGCTGCTCGCTTTTGCTTCCTTACACTCCCTCCCGAGCACTTCCAGCTGATCCAGCTAATTTGCTTCTCCTGTAAGGATTAATACATTAATTATTGAAATTAGTATTAAGGATTAAGTTAGTCAGCTTTAAATGTAAATCGAACGGTAAAGCTTTTGTAAATAGATCAGCTATTTGATCTTTCGATGTAATCCAGCTAACTTTGATCAGATTTCTAGCTTCACATTCTCGAACATAATGTTCTCGAACTTCGGACATATGTTTTAGTTTATTTGTAGTGTTTACTTGAGAGCTAGCTATTGCTGCTCTATTATCGCACCAGAGCGTCATAGGTAAAAAGTTATGTTCTATTATCAAGCTGAGTGTATATGTTAATGCAACCATGCTTTGACATGCTTCACTCATGGCTACATATTCGGCCTGACAAGTTGACAAAGCAACATAATTTTGTTTGTGAGTTTTCCAAGCCACAGTATCTCCAAACAATTTAACGACAAACCCACTGGTAGTCAGTGAGTTTTTACAGTCAGCAAAACTGGCATCGGAGAACCCTTGTATATCATCAAGCTTACCTATATACCTTAAACCTCTGCTCTTAGTGTGCTTTAAATACCGACAAACTCTTTGAATCATCGACCATTCCAGCTTAGTTGGTTTAATTTGGTGTCTACTTAAAACATTTACAGTATAAGCTATATCAGGACGTACAGTATTTGCCAGATACAACAGTGAACCCACAATCTCTCTATATCTGGTATTCAAGCTGTTAAAGTTTTCCTCAAGCTGATTATCGTCTTCCTCTCTTTCTCTCCTTTCACGATTGATCACTTGAGCTGTGACGATAGGAGTTCTTTGGGGATGTGTTTCACTGTATCCAAATTTCTTTAGTGTTTTGTCGATATATTTCTCCAGTGTTAACGTTATTGTATGACTTTTACTGTCTCGGTTTATTTCAATGCCTAAGAAACACTTAGGCTCACCAAGATCAGTCATTTCAAACTCCAGCTTGAATAATTTGGTTAATTCCTCGAGCTTAGTTTTATCATTACTGGTTATGATTATATCATCGACATACACCAAAAGTATTAATAATTTATCCTTTTGTTTCCAAGTGAAAAGACATGGTTCAGAATCATGTGTCTGTAGTCCCAGCTTAACTGCTGTTTCTGTAAATTTTTCGTACCATTTCTTCGGACTGATTTTCAATCCATAAAGAGCCCGTTGGATTTTGCAAACTTTCTTACTTCGGATTTCTGATGAACACGCTATTCCTTCAGGTAATTCCATATAGACTTCACTGTCTATTTTTCCATTCAGGAAAGTAGTTTTTACATCAAGCTGTCGAACTTCAAAATCAAACTTATTAACTAGAACTAGCACTGATCTTATTAGAGGCAGTCCGGAAACAGGTGCATATGTCTCTGCCAAGTTGTATTTGTTTCGATCTTTGAAACCTCTTATTACTAATCGAGCTTTGTATTTAATTTCATTATTTGATCCAACTTTTGTTTTTAGAACCCATTTAGAGTCAATGATGTTTGGCTTTTCACCTTCTTTTCTCAAAGGTTTATCAACGATTTTCCAAACTTCATTTTTTTCCATGGATTCCAATTCACTTTTTACGGCTTTCTGCCACTCAAGCTTATTCTCAGAGCTCATTGCTTCCCTGTATGAAACTGGATCTCCTTGTGTTTTAGCAATTAAAACACTGATTACATTGTCATCCAGCTGTGCGAGATCAGATTCAACCATATTTGACTCTACTGGTAGCTCGATTTCCTTCTGTTTCCTTGAACGCCCTCGTTTACGTTTTTCTCCCTCCGTTTCAGAGATCGGAGCAATTTTATCATCATCAAACTTAACTAACCATGTCTCCTTGTTTACTGCCTCCAGTGTGTTGTTCCAGTCTTTGATACTGTTTTTATTGTATTTGTCGCCGAAGACAATCTTTTCATTAAATCGGACATCCCTACTTTCATAGAATTTGCCTTCTTCCGGCTTTAAAAACAAGTATCCTGTTGGTTTGTACCCAATTAAAACTACTTTTTTCCCCAGCTGATCGAACTTAGGTCCAGTTTTTCTTTGTACCTTAATATAGGCAATGCTGCCAAAACGTTTTAACTGATTTAAATTGAGTTTTAATTTAGGTTCAAACTTTTGAAGAGGAGGTACCATATTATTCGAGCTGTGTGGTGTTCTATTATAAAAATATACAGCCGCATTCAGAGCTAGATCCCACATATTCTCAGGCAATCGCGTATCATACATAAGAGATCTCGTTTTCTTCTGGATAGTTTGGTTAAACCTTTCAGCTACACCATTATGTTCTGGTGTATCAGGACTGGCTAATTGTAGCTCAGCACCAAATCTATCCAGAACTTCCAGCGTATATCCACCTGTAAATTCTGTTCCTTGATCGCATCTAAGGTAACAGAATTTGGAGTCTTTACCTAGTAAATTCCTCGAGCTTTTTATAAACGACTCCAAACAGTTTCCTGTTTCGGACTTATTTTTCATGGGATACGCCATTGCCAACCGAGAATAATCATCTATAAATACAGATATAAATTTGTATCTCTTGGGATGCGACGTAGGGCTAATAGGACCCATTGTATCTGCATGAATAATTTGGAGTGGTTCACTCGCTCTTTGTCTAGTCGAGCTGAAGGGTAATTTATTAAATTTTGAAACTATGCATGCTTCACAATCCAGTACAGAATCATCGAATTTAATGTCTTGAATACTTTTAATATCAGGAAATTTTCTTTGAAATTCTTTTAAATATTTTAACGATGCATGTCCAAATCTGACATGCCATAACATGGCTTTATTGGTATTCAATTCATTAACTCTACTACCCGCACAGAAATCATAATTTATGCTTTCAAACTCATCAGACTTATTTACATTGCAAATTTTTCTATCTCTCAACGTAATTTCAAAGTTTGAGTAACCAGAGCTCGGCTCATTATTATCAAATTCTAAACCTGATGAATTAAAATCGATCTCCATTGGTTCATAAAGTATTTGATTAACGGTTTGATCAGTATTATTATTTTCCAGCTGAGAAGTTCCAACTTTATCAACAATTTTCTTTTCGAGCTTAGACTGATCGTGATTTTCCGTATTATCAACATTCATTTTCTCTTCGAGCTTATTTTGAATCCCTGCAATAGTTTTATACGGATATTCTTTGCGTCTTGTTGAAATATAAGCGATTATTTTACTTGTACGAGATTTTAAAGGTGTTTTCGTTTCATTGATTTTATCCATTTCCAATTCTATTATCCAAAACGGTTTTTCATAAATTCCGGAAATAAAAACAGTGTTAGATTTTGGATCAAAAATATCAATTCGCTTATTATCAAGATAAATACTCAAGCCTTTATCAACAAATTTTCTTAGTGATAATAGATTTTCTGACAGTGATTTCGCGTAAATTACATTATTCAAACATAAAATATCATTATTACTCATGCAACCAGAAACACAACCAACTCTCTCCGATTTCATAATTGCGGCATCATTGTCATTTGCGCATTTTATATCAAGCTGTTTTGTATTATCAAACGTTCTAAAAATCAATTTTGAGTTGGTCATGTGTTCTGTAGCACCTGAATCTGCAAGAAATCTGATCAATTGATTATCGCTAGATTCTACAACATCGGACATATTTGCATAGAGGGCTTTACACTTACCCGAGTTTGCCTTATTCTTTTCATTAGGCTTGTTTTGACCTCTCTTTCCTCGCGAATTTCCACGCTTCGAGTTTTTATCGAACTTAAATCTCTTAGCATTTTCGCCTCTAGGTGCATCCGCGTTATTTCGTTTACCGCCGCGACGATAATATCCGCGTTTGCTACCCAGAAAAGGAATTTTCATACCTTCTTTGATTCTCATTTTCTTGAAGAATCTTCTCCAGCTGTTCTCCCTTATAGGGACAATCTGCTCTAACATGTCCAGCATACCTCTTACAGTTGAAGCACATTTTTCCAGGCCTTGTGCAATCCTCGGTTCGATGCCCTTTGTTTCCGCACTTTAAACAGTGCGCCTTTGGATTTTGCACATAGTATGCTTTTACTCCAGCTGATTCAACCTTTTGGCCGTGGCTTGTTTCTCCAGCTGACGTTTCTCGAGCTGTTTCCTGCTGTATAATATAGTCCTTTAACTGACTTACTGACAGCAGTTTGCCCATTGCATTTTTAATTAAAAACTCTGTTTCTCTGACTTGTGGCAGATTCGAAACAATAGCTTCAAAAAATGCATCACGAATTTCTACATCGGACAAAGGTGGAGTGTCGGGCAATTTATTATATAATCGAACTATATTATCGAACTTATCCCAAAATGCGGAAGCCTTTTCTTTCAATTTATTTCATTTTCTTTAATTCTTTTAATTTCATTTAATAAATCCTTTGGATCTTTTATATTAGAAACTTTATCATAATATGACATGTCTATTCTATTAATAATAAGATCTCTAACTCTGACTTTATCTTTTTCAAACTTTGATTCGTCAACATTACGAGATGTTACATTCGAATCAATTACATACAATAGATCTACAACTGTTAGTTCAGATTTAAGAAAATCTATAAATGAATCTATATTCAAGCTTGAAGTGAGTTTATAATCTCTACGGAGAGAAGTTTGAGTGTTTGTTAATTCAATTTTTATTTTATCAGTGACACTTCCGGTGCCTCTATGCAATCCGGCTTTTTGTATTTCAGCTCGTATCAATTCGGACAGTTGTTCATTACTTACAGGTTTTTCCACATTTTGAACAGATAACTCCTTGTTTAATCGAGCTGATGAGTCCTTCTTAGATTGAGTAGGTCCATCCTTTTTAGATCCAGCTGGTTTATTGATTTCGAACTGATTCTTTTCCCACTCCTCGTCTTCAACCCATCGTTTAACGTGACCATCAATCGACTCTACCTTCTCAGTCACATAACGTCTGCAATCTGTAAATTCTTCGACCATGTCATGATACACTTTATTGCATTCATGATCAATTTTGTCGTCGAATTTGCTTATAGTAGCTTCTGCTACTGCCAGACGTTCGATTAACTCTGAAATTGGATTGGTTTTGTATGAGCTTACAATTGGTGACAATTCAATCTTTTTAGGATTCAAATGACACTTAACTCCAGAATAACTATAGTTCATGAAATCAGAATTTTTAAGAAATTCTGATTCATTAAATTTTCTAGCATGCAAATCAATTTTTGATTCAAAATCGGACTTAAAAAATTTGCCCTTCTGACAGCTTTTATTCAGTCCCAAATTTAAATTTACCACCTTTTGTGATTTTACGATTGGAGTAGGTTTACCTTGTAACCGAGACTCGAACTTAACCTCCAATTTTTTTAGAGCGGATGCACCAGGCTCTATGCTTCCAGCTTTTTCGGACTTATTTAATTCGGACATTTTAGCCATATTGCTGTCAGTTTCTTCTGTTTCATCGGACTTAAGGGGTTGAGGCGTTTCTTGTCGACTAGAAACGAACTCGGCCTCCATGGCTTCTTCATCAACTCGAGCTTTTTCAATTTCTCTTTTCAGAGACTCCAGCATGGATTGTGATAATGTAGAATTATCTAGAAATATTATTAACAAAAGAGTCATTTATTTGACGAACAACAATCAAAATAAATTTCTCAGAAATAATTTAAGGCAGTTTTAATTAAACACAGTCAAGTGAAGAACAGCAATCAAATGAGTATGGTTACTTGCCTGACCCATGATTGGTCTGTAAAGTTTTCAGTACACACAGTGCAGCAGCAACAACATACACAACACTGTATATACCGGTCGACAATATAACTTGGGACTGAAAAGCATGCTTTATGAATTTCTTTTGAAATTCATTTCGTACGTTTAAATTTTAATTTTAATCCAGCTACTAACGTTAGTAATTCGAGCTTTTACCTATTTCATATTTATGACCACGTGACGTCACAATACAAACACATCCAGCTTCATCAAGTTCTGGGTAAACAGAAACATCAGGATGTTGCTCGGAGATTCCCAGTTCTTGATCTTGGAGTAGCAGAAACAGAGCTACGTTCTTCTGATCTGTTTAAATCAATCAAGTTAATTATATATAATTAAACTTTATTCGAGCTTAAATTTATTCAAGCTTTAAAATTCAAATTAATTGAATTTCACCGGTTTGCAATTTTGTTTTAAATAAATATTTTCTCGGCCCGAAGGATCCATTCGCACCGAGATTTATTTTAAAACATACATGTACATGTATTCCAGCATTGTGTTAAATCGAGCAATTTGTTTCGCGTGTAGTTTTGTGTTGAAGGTTAAGAAGAACCTTTCATCACGCTTATAACTACACGCACCAACAGTATATACATACTGTATCGTTCTCACAAACAGAGATCGTGTTAGGCGCTCCAGCAGCCCATATGAGTATATACGAGTCGGCGCTTCCTAGTATTTGCACGCGCTGCCGAGTCAGCTGGCGACGGGTTCAGCGCCAGCGCCAATACCAGCGCTAGCATTAGCCGTATACTCGAGCTGTTTCTCTCTCCAGAGATTCAAAATGGCGTAACGTCAGCCTATGCAGGCGACCACGACTCGCCGCTCTCGCTCGCCAACGCTTCCGCGTGGAGCCGAAGCACGAGCTCAGCGCCAGCGCTAGTGACATCGGCAGCGGCAGCGCAATCGTCAGCACCAGCGCAGACGGTAATACACGCGGCATCGGCAGCGCCAGCGCCAGCGCAAGCGGCAGCTTTCAGCGTAGCCTATACAGCAACAGCGGCAACGACAGCACGATCGTCAGCGCTAGCGGTCACTCGTTTGTTTTTCAAACATCGAAAAGACTCGCGCGATTCTCAGAATCTCGAACATCGTCGTTTTTCGGACTTTCGTCTTGATCGAATTTTACACTCACCTCTCGTTTTGAGATCGAGCATGAAATTCAGACTCTTCCTGTTAGCCATTTTCTCAAGCTGTCGATGGCGATGAAAATTTATAAGTCGAGCTGACGATGTCCGATGTGATCAAGCAGATAAGACGATGAGTCGAGCTTAGTAAATTTTGGAATCGATCTGCGTCGCGTCGTGCTGTACACCTTTGTTACACGCTGAGCCGAATCAAACTGATTTTCACTTACTCAAGCTGAAAGAAAACAACACTAAAATCACAATCACACACGAATTCGACCTTCCGCGTAAACACAAAATGAGCTTCTTCCAAGCGCAGTGGTAGCGTGCTGGGCCCATAACCTGTTGAGGTTTTAATTGTGTAACGCGGAAATAAATAATAGACCAGGATCTTACTTTACTTTATACGTATATTATTAATAAAAGATCAAGCTGAATATTATAAATTATTTAATGGCGCGATAATTGCTTCCTTTCTCGGTCGCAGTCCGTCGGACAACTGAGAGTGCCGCGCTCTCTCTAGCTCAGTCATAAAGGAGTGGGGGGGCTCTAGGAGCTGACTCGATGCAGCTTGAAGCTGCTTGATTTTGCTTCCTTACAATACTATTTGGTTTTATTTTTATAAATATAAAATACAAATAAATAATTTGTGAACTGATTCTTTGTTTAAATGATTTCTTTTATATTTCAGATATAATTTTCTTGTGATGTGACAAGTTGGTTGAGTGTTACGATTATATTCAATCTTCCACGCAAGAAAGTTTCTACAATTGTGGAAGTGCTTATGAACAATTATTAAATTTTCCTATCGTCTCCTGGGAGATAGACTCTCAGGCTATACGTCGAAAGGGATCCTTACAAATAGCTAGTGTATTTTATTTTCTTGGTTCAAGAATCGAAGAAAGTTTCAACATAGAGAATATTCAGTATAAGGAAAAAATTGTCTTGTATTGTGAGAAGCTAGTGAAGTGTCATGAATATGCATCGTTCATGCATGAAAGTTTCTAAGTCGTTTAAGTGTATATGAATAATTCATAACCTTTCCTATCGTCTCCTGGGAGGTAGATTCTCAGGCTGTATGTCGAAAGGGATCCTGATGAGAAGCTAGTGAAAGTGTTGTATTTTCATCGTGCAACAATCAAAGAAAATTTATACAGAATTTCCTGTTTATATAATTTTCTTGTGATGTGACAAGTTGGTTGAGTGTTACGATTATATTCAATCTTCCACGCAAGAAAGTTTCTACAATTGTGGAAGTGCTTATGTTAACTTTTCCTATCGTCTCCTGGGAGATAGACTCTGAGGCTGTACGTCAAAAAGAATTCTTATGAATAGATAGTAAAACTGTTTTATTTTCTTGGTTCAGAGAATATTCAGTTTATATAAGGAAAAAATTATTTTCTATTGTGAAAAGCTAGTGAAGTGTCAAGAATATGCATCGCTCATGCATGAAAGTTTCTAAGTTGTTTAAGTGTATATGAATAGTTCATAACTTTTCCTATCGTCTCCTGGGAGGTAGACTCTCAGGCTGTTTGTCGAAAGAGATTCTTATGAATAGCTAGTGAAAGTGTTGGATCCAGCTAGTGGATTTTAGAGATTATTCAGTTTATATAATAGAGAATATTCTTGCTTGATGCAACAGTAATGTTTTATACAATAATCAGCATGTGTATATTATATACTTACTCCATCGATTTCATGGCTTTAGGGTCTAAATTGTCAGGTGCATAACTATAAAAATCAAAACTATAAATTCTTAGATAAACTCAATTGTACGTATTGTTTTAGCATGTTAAAACAAGCTTTTATAGCTATAACAGATTTTAAATCAGGCGAAGACAGAAATATTCAAAATGTAGCTTACTTATTTTAATTATATTCTTCGCTCTCATTTCTATATATAGTCATTATTATAGTAGTGATTAAAATCTATGGATATTTTACATACATTTTTTAGTACATTAATGCAGTAGTTATTATATATAAGCTCTGGTCTTTGTAAACATGTATTTTTTGCAGATATTTATTCCATTTTTAATGGGACCAAATGGAAGTTGATATTATATATATATTTTATACTTTCTTTGATATTATGCTTTAGCAGTAAATTCAGTATATATAAATTTTATGGCTGTGATGAATAAATATTTAACGATGAAAGTAAATTAGGTTGTCAGCTATAATATAGAATGTAAATAATAATAGAAAACATTGAACGTAATTCAACACAGTGTACCAAGATAAAAGACATTGAAAGATTCACAGTTTGCACTTCCAACGCCTTTTTCACATACCCCAAACTCAATATAAATAGTTTAACGTACCACAGAGTAGTTTAGCATAGGAGTCTGTCAAATAACAAAACAAGCAAATAGTTAACTTAATAGACAGGCACCCCAAAAGCATTATTAATATCCCATATTGGACCCACAAATAAAACTTTCAAACTATAATTTAAAAAAATTAAAGCAACGCACTTGCACGAAGCATTGAGTTCATAAGTATTCCTCTATTCATGCACAAACAAAACTTGGTCGGCAAAAGTCATTATCAATTCCATAGGCAATAAAACAAATAATTAAGCCAACATACAAACTAAATTCAATGTGCACGCAATTATTGAGACCCACTATTTACACATCAAAACTTAGTCGAACCCAGGAAGAGCAATCTGAAAGAGACAGCCTTTGCTCCAAAAGACGAACTCAATCAGATAGGTCTGACATAAACATACACCAATAAGTCCATTCAAATCCAGGGAAACAGAGCCAAACAACACAAAACACTTTAACATAAATTAAATTATTATGTGAATTATGATATATATTATGTTTATTATATTATCATGTGAATTATTATTAAATTATTATGTGTAGGAAAAAAAGTGAAAATAACTATACCATTTTTTGCTTGTTCTTGACAAATCACACTTGAGATCCACAAATTCACACAATAATTATTGAAAAACACCATGTGATTTACACATTATTCACACATATACATAATTTAAAAACTACAAAAAGTCAAAAGCACTAGTCAAGTCATGTAAATTAATTAAATATGTTTATTAAAACACTCTATAATACTGTTGTACTTCTCACTACAAAAAATTTTAGCGAAAACTTGTGCACTAGCTTCGGCATGCCATTCCAGGGGAGACATCAAAATCCTCTTAAGACGTAACACACAAATTTCGAAGCAGCATTGACACAGTGACCTGAAAACAAAAAGAGAAAATTCTTTTAACAAAGCACCGGTGCTTTAAATCAACAAAAAGTCTCAATAATTTAAATAAAAAAAAATAACTTATCTGACTCTAAACAGCAATGATCGACCAAGGGAAAGCACAAGTTTCCCATAACCACAGTGTACAAATCCCAAAAGAAATCACTCATCGGAGTAGCTGACCATCCATAGTTGCTCCTGAGTACGAGTTTCGATTCCGTAGCAACAATTTTAAAATACTTTAGCAGCGACAAAGTTAACCACGCGAGAGGTTAAACACTGACGGTATAGCAGACGTATCGTCGATGACCGCAGGACTACACAGCGACTTACCGACGCCACAGACTGAGCACGCGCGCATACTTTTAGAACTAGGGCGCTAGTGACAAACACTAGTACCACTGCCGCGGCCATCTTCAGTGAGCATATGCACATTAATTTTTAAATTTATAACTTATTCAGTTGATGTTAACTATTCTTTGTAATTTAGGTATTACATACCTTTTAAAAGTAGTGAAATCTCCCCCCCCCCCCCAAAAAAAAACCTTTTCAAGGTAAAAGGCTGGCAAGTATAAGGTCGTTTCTTCATGTAAAACTTGAAGACTAATTTTGCAACTCTTGATATCTCAATGTCACAAAAATTCTAAGTGTTTTCTCTATCTATACAGTTATTTCATTATATTAATCAAAGTTAATTTTTAAACTCTCGATATCCCTTATGTGTTGAAAATTCAAAGTGCTTATTCTAAAAGTCTATTTTCATTATGTAAATTAAAGTCAAACTTTCAATAATAATGTAAATAATATTCTAGCAGGTTTATTGTGTACGTTTATTACTTTTCCCTTAGTAAAGGTTGATAAGAAATGTGATTATAATGCAATGATTAAAAAGGTATTTCAAATTAGTTCAGCAAATAATTATGTTAATATATGTGTCTTCTTTTACCTCGTAAATGAGTGAATCACAGACACTGAAAGAACATAATGCTTATACATGAATGCGTAAACATCTTTGCTTGAAAGATCTGTTGGACGAAAGTGTCTATCCGGACACAGTCCGTAAAAAACGGACTCACAATCCGTGTGAATTCTTGGAAATTCCGTTATCTTGTATCTGGCCGTGCCTATTCCGTAGCCGTTTTTATGCCGTTTTTAGTCCGTGCCGTTTTTATTCATTTTTTTGGTCCGTTTCCGTGCCGTTTCCATGGCCGTTCCGTTTCCGTTTCCGTGCCGTTTCCGTTTCCGTGGCCGTGCCGTTTCCGTGCCGTTTCCGTGCAGTTTCCGTGGCCGTTCCGTTTCCATTTACGTTCCGTTTCCGTGGCCGTTCTGTTTCCGTTTACGTGCAGTTTCCGTGCCGTTTCCGTGTGGTCTCCCTTTCCGAGGCCGTGCCGTTTCCGCGCCGTTTCCGTGTGGTCTCCGTTTCCGTGCCGTTTCCGTATGCTCTCCGTTTCCGTGGCCGTGCCGTTTCCGTACCGTATCCATGGCCGTGTCTGTTCCATTTCCGTGCCTTTTCTGTTTTCGTGTCGTTCCCGTGCCGTCTCTATTCCGGTGATGTAGCCGTGCCGTTCACGTGCCGTTTCCGTGCCGGTTTAGGCAAACTAGGTGGATATTTTAAAATACACGTAGATTAATTACCAAATTCGGTTATAAGGAACAATTTCGCACGTTATAAGTATGAAAATGTAGTCTTCAGATTTTAGAAATGAATCTACTAAAAGTCTTTTTCTTGTTTTGTTACAAGAAGACCAGTTCTCTGCGCAGATCTTTTCTTCTAGTATAAATAAATGAAATACATTAGCGCATTTCGCACGTTCTAACCTCAAACTTGTTGATATTTATGATATATTATGCAAAAGCATTCCCGCTCTCGTATTGCGGGACTCGGAAATATGATGTCCACAATTTTTTTAACTTATCACAAAGTTTCCTCTTGGAGGAAGCAAAAAATTTTCGTTGGAAACTGGTACCAGTGTCGAACCGTATTTTTATATGCTACTAGTGTTACGCGAACATCGGCGCTCTGCGACTACAAGTTCATTACCATTTTTTTTAAAGCGGATTATTGTTTGTTAGGGTTAATACTATATGTGGGAATTTTCGCAACGAAGTCAGACACCTGGAACTTTTCCAAAATGGCGCTCGAAAGGGCTGCCGACCCGTTACTCTGACGTAGGCGGTTTTGCGTTTGTCTTTACACCCACCCTCCCGTGCTCTGCGTGGCCTTCTAATCCTTTTTACCTGTGTGCGACCCCATATAACAGGTCACCCCTCCCTTTGTATCGGTCACCCTTTTCTTCTTTCTAGTCAACCCTCCCATTTTTGTGGTCGTCTCTCCCGAAGAATATTGTACATCAATAAAATTGAAAATGAAAACAAAATCCCTTTGAAAAAAATGGTAGCGATCATAGAGTCGCAGAGAAAAAGCGCCGATGTCCGAGTGACGGGTTGGCCATCCTTTCCGGCGCCGTTTTGGAAAAGTTCCATGGCTTTGATTTCTTTGCAAAAATTCGTATATGTAGTATTTACTCTAATTAATAATATTCCGTTTTAAAGAAAGTGGTAACGAACCTAGATTCTTAAAGAGAAATCGCCGAAGACAGAATGAGAGGTCGGCCGCTCTTTCCGGCGCCATTTTGGAAAAGTTCTAGGTGTCTGATTACGTTGCAAAAATTCATAGATATGGTATTTACCATAGTTAACAATAATCCGAAAAAAATGGTAGCGAACTTAGACTCGCAGAGAAAAATCATGATGTCCGTTACTTGGATGCAACGAAATCGTAACCCCCTACAAGGGGTAAATTTAGGGTAGTGATACATTGCTCATGTTGCAAATAAGTTTTTTATTGTATAATAATTAATCTTCAACGATTAGAACCGGTGTGGCAGCATTTCATAAATTTATCAATTTTTGTTGCGTGTCAACGATGCGAACTTCACACTCATCTAAAAATCATTTATTTTTAATGTTTATTTAATCTGACTCTCAGAGTCTCAAACAATTTCAAATGCTGTAAAATCGTAATGAAACACTGGAATGCGGACTTTCAGTTCGCAGTATTCGGTATCCGTCACTTGTAAAGAAGTATGGAGATAGACCTTAATGTTGATGAAATTGTCTGCTACTGTACCATAACAAAGATGTACATTATTTTATGTTAACTGCGTTTTCATATAGTTTGATATAGAATGGAAATTTGAATTTTAATTACTGATTTACTATTCAATAAAATAAAATTGATTGTCAATACTATTTTAGCAGTAACATTGTATCCTGTACTGAGCATAATGCATCTCTACTATCGCCATGAATACAGACTCACGTTAGCAGTGACACCAGAGATGGTGACACTTGCAGAAACGCGTATTGTGCGTGCGAATTTTGTGAAATCAACAATTTTCACCTTCGTTGGAATTAAATTATCTCGGTAAGTAGCTGATCAATAACTTTATTCAAAATTATTTAGTTTTCACCTTGGACAGGCTTTTTGAAAGCTTATACCCTCATCGAGTATGAAACATTTTATTTGTAATTAGAAGTTTGTTTTTAGAGAGGATAGCACCATAAATCCATGCGTAAGACGTAAGCAAGTGTGATATCAAATTTGTCAATTGAATACATATTTCAGCAGTTGCATATGCTTAATTAATGAAATAATCTATTGTTTAAACTGACGGATATTTACTCAATAGTAAGTTTGGATTGTTTGCGTTAATGTATCAATTCTCTTCAACATGGTGTTGTATGGTATGTAATTGTCAACAACATTTTATTTTATTTCTCTACATAATCTTTATTATTAGAATTTTTTACTCGATATAGCTTTTGAAATATACTCATTATTAAATTACTCTTAACTTTAAATTAGGAAAAATCAAATAGAACGCTATATTTTTGTATGGATTTTCATCTGAGTGATAGAAGCGAGGTCTCTTCGAGATTGCAATATTTTCTGTAAATTGTTGTTCTCGAAAAGATAAAACTTCTTGTCGTGCAATTGTAAAATCGTATTTCTTTTAAAAATTAGTATTAGCACATTCGACTAGAAGAGGATAATTAGAAAAAATCCTATCGGCGTGAAACAACATTGCCAATCAACCTATTATATAGAAAACATATCCTCTCCTGAAAACGTGTTGACTAATTAATTGTTTGATTCGTTTCCTTTTTTAATATGCTGGCAACGTAATGATTTGCGAATAATAAGTTGGATTAAAGTGTAATAAACAGACGGTGGAACCAATTTATTGTAACAAAAAAAGACCAACGATGTGCCTAAACACATATCTGTTAAATGTAATAACAATGAAAAGACAAAGAAGCCGTATCTTCTTTTTATGTAAAATGATTACAACATACATGTTGAAGCTGCGCTCTTTTATTTCCTAGTCACCTGATAACAATGCGAAATTTTTAAAAGTTATATTGTTAGAAAAACCTCCATGCAGCTTTACAATCTTTTTTCCAATGTTCGAATACAACAACATCAAATAAAGTATTTAAAACTGAAGATTTGACTTAAGTGTATTCCTTTCTACTTTCCTTTAATGTACCTACAATATATCAATAAATTTCTAAATTCAATTAAAATTATTGTGCAAATCAGCAGTATTGGGGTAATCACATGCGTTTGCATACTAAATAGAAGAAAAATTAATTTCATTTACAATAATTAAATTAATTGTTAAATTAAACGTTTTAATTAAAAAAAGCGCATTCACAGTTGCATCTAAGAAATTGAAATTGAGTCCAGTTATCGGTTCGATTATTCACTCAATATGTATAGTTTGAAATTTGGAAAAGTTAAGAATAGCATGTCTAAATTTTTATAATACAAAATTCTTCTCCTTCCTCAAGCATTTTTGTGTGAACCGAATTTCTTGTGAAGAGGTTATGGTCGCAGACTTACCGCCTTACCGATTCGGACTCTCACGATAGAGATGCGATAGAGACGGTGAAAACCTTAGGGTATCCCTGCAGCAATAAGAAGAATCCGTTCCAATGCACCGTTCCGCCCAATACAAAAAATTCGATTCAAAACAGAAGAATCGAATGAAGCGCTGCGTAGAGCGATTCCGCACTATAGTCGGGTTCCCTGGGGGTTTTCATTACATTGTTTGTGCCACTAAAAATGTTATTGTTGGAATTAGTAGGTATTAGTGCACTGATAACTACCAAAAAGTCTCTACAATTTACCTACGCCGGAACATTGTCAATATTGCAAAAAAGTTAAGAAATGTATTTTTTTGATGTGAAACATCTATTGGGATGGGGGGGGGGGGGGTAAAGTGAGCAAAGGCCACAAAATTTTCGTCTACGATGTGACGCTCAGCACAGATAAAGACTCTTCCAAACGGCGCCTGAAAGGATGGCCGACCCGTCACTCGGACTTCGGCGCTTTTTCTCTGCGACTCTATGATCGCTACCATTTTTTTCGAAGGGATTTTGTTTACATTTTCAATTATATTGATGTACAATATTCTTCGGGAGAGACGACCACAAAAATGGGAGGGTTGACTAGAAAGAAGAGAAGGGTGACCGATACAAAGGGAGCGGCGACCTGTTATATGGGGTCGCACACAGGTAAAAAGGTTTAGAAGGCCACGGAGAGAGCGGGTGGGTGGGTGTAAAGACAAACGCAAAACCGCCTACGTCAGAGTAACGGGTCGGCAGCCCTTTGGAGCGCCATTTTGGAAAAATTCCAGGTGTCTGACTTCGTTGCGAAAATTCCCACATATAGTATTAACCCTAACAAACAATAATCCGCTTTAAACAAATGGTAACGTACTTGTAGTCGCAGAGCGCCGAAGTTCGCGTAACACTAGTAGCATATAAAAATACGGTTCGATACTGGTACCAGTTTCCAACGAAAATTTTTTGCTTCCTCCAAGAGGAAACTTTGTGATAAGTTAAAAAATTTGTGGACATCATATTTCCGAGTCCCGCAATACGAGAGCGGGAATGCTTGTGCATAATATATCATAAATATCACCAAGTTTGAGGTTAGAACGTGCGAAACGCGCTAATGTATTTCATTTATTTATACTAGAAGAAAAGATCTGCGCAGAGCACTGGTCTCCTTGTAACAAAACAAGAAAAAGACTTTTTAGTAGATTCATTTGTAAAATCTGAAGTCTACATTTTCATACTAATAACGTGCGAAATTGTTCCTTACAACCGAATTTGGTAATTAATCTACGTGTATTTTAAAATATCCACCTAGTTTGCCTAAACCGGCACGGAAACGGCACGTGAACGGCACGGCTACATCACCGGAATAGAGACGGCACGGGAACGACACGAAAACAGAAAAGGCACGGAAACGGAACAGACACGGCCACGGAAACGGCACGGAAACTGCACGGCCACGGAAACGGAAACGGCAAGGAAACGGCACATAAACGGAAAATGAACGGCCTCGGAAACGGAAACGGCACGGCCACGGAAACGGCACGAAAACGGAGACCACACGGAAACGGCACGGAAACGGAAACGGCACGGAAACGGAAACGGCACGGCCACGGAAACGGAGACCACACGGAAACGGCACGGAAACGGAGACCACACGGAAACGGCACGAAAACGGAGACCACACGGAAACGGCACGAAAACAGAGACCACACGGAAACGGCTCGGAAACGGAGACCACACGGAAACGTCACGGAAACGGAAACGGCACGGCCACGGAAACGGAGACCACACGGAAACGGCACGGAAACGGAAACGGAACTGCCACGGAAACGGAAACCACACGGAAACGGCACGGAAACGGAGACCACACGGAAACTGCACAGAAACGGCCTGGAAACGAAAACGGAACGGTATGGAAACGGCACGGCCACGGAAACGGAAACGGCATGGCCACGGAAATGGAAACGGCACGGAAACGAAAACGTAACGGCCATGGAAACGGCACGGAAACGGACCAAAAAAATGAAGACAAACGGCTACGGAATAGGCACGGCCAGATAAAAGGAATTTCCAAGAATTCACACGGATTGTGAGTCCGTTTTTTACGGACTGTGTCCGGATAGACACTTTCTCTAGAAGACTACCATTTCTTTAGTGTTTCTTCTCTATACCTTCGATTTTACATAAATTTCAATTTTAATATAGCAAAAGAAAGTTATGATATCAATAAAGAAATTGGCAAGTTTTTGTTATAAGAAGCAATTGAGTTGATATAAATAAATAATTGTTTAAATCGGAGAAGGATTATAAATATATATGTATTCATCATTATAAACACTCGACCAAATTGTGCGCATTCCAGCTGACGTTTAATGACTGATCACTCTTACGCCGTATTTACTGTGGGAGGTTAGGTCACCGCACTTCCGGTAAATAGAGCGTTCCGTGACCGGTCACAAACATGCGCAAGGCATAGCACTAATTTGATACTATTCAAAGTTCAATAGTATCCGAGTGTACATATAGGAATGATGTTCTTACATGACATTATCACATGAAAAATGTGCCCATAATTTATTACAGGATTGTTTCGCATTATAAAAACTTTTTCGATTATTTATGGAAGCAACGAGCGGATGCACAATCTACTCTATTTAGTAATTCAGTAAATGTGTTGCTATCCTTATTTCATGAAAAATCTATGTCCAAGACGATCATTTGCAATTAAATATAAGATTTAATTCATACAAAAAATCGATCCCACATTTAAAAAGAACAGTAACAAATTCTAGCATGTAGAACGCAATTTTTTTTATGGAAAAACTTGCCGTCCCGTCCTATCATAGATAATCGATGAATTACTAAATGTCAGTGTAATCAACAATCCCATAAAATTTTTAATATACTTATAATATATGGTTATATATAATATTTATGTATAATATAATATTATGTTAAACTGTGAGAACGATAGCCTCAAATAAAAATTGTAGTTCTATTTTTTTTATTAAGTATGGATATAAAACTAAAATATAAACATAAATGTTAATTTAATATTTTTTAGCTTGATTGATTTCCGAACTTTAATCATAGAAATTTATTTTATAACATTTTTGTAATACATAATAATAATTATTTTTATTGAACATCTTGTAACCATTCGATAATAATAACATACTTTTGTGAAACATACATACAAATACAAATAACCAAAAATTGTGTTTACAATGATTACAAGATGAAGTTTGAATTCTTCAAAAATTGGTTAAGAATAGTAGTAAATACATATAGAATGAAAAATCCGATACGAGATTTTCTATCAGTGTTTTGTTAGCAACAAATTACTTTGGATAACCATGCATAATTTTAAGATAGTACCCATCGGTATCTATTATAGGACGGGACGGCAAGTTTTTCCATAAAAAAAATTGCGTTCTACATGCTAGAATTTGTTACTGTTTTTTTTTAAATGTGGGATCGATTTTTTGTATGAATTAAATCTTATATTTAATTGCAAATGATCGTCTTGGACATAGATTTTTCATGAAATAAGGATAGCAACACATTTACTGAATTACTAAATAGAGTAGATTGTGCATCCGCTCGTTGCTTCCATAAATAATCGAAAAAGTTTTTATAATGCTAAACAATCCTGTAATATATTATGGGCACATTTTTCATGTGATAATGTCATGTAAGAACATCATTCCTATATGTACACTCGGATACTATTGAACTTTGAATAGTATCAAATTAGTGCTTGCCTTGCGCATGTTTGTGACCGGTCACGGAACGCTCTATTTACCGGAAGTACGGTGACCTAACCTCCCACAGTAAATACGGCGTAAGAGTGATCAGTCATTAAACGTCAGCTGGAATGCGCACAATTTGGTCGAGTGTTTATAATGATGAATACATATATATTTATAATCCTTCTCCGATTTAAACAATTATTTATTTATATCAACTCAATTGCTTCTTATAACAAAAACTTGCCAATTTCTTTATTGATCTATTAATGCGTTCGTAATATAACTTTTTTTAGCTTTTTGGACGACTTTGACTAAATGTAATTCCTAAAAATATAGTAAAATATAAACTCTAGAACATATTCTGAGAGTTAAAGCGAAATACATTTTTTGATTGCTTGATCTGTTAGGGAACCAACTATGTACATTATTATAACAATAGATTTACCATGGTAAGCAGTTTTACAGAGTTTTAAATTGGTTGAAAATATCGATGTAGAGGGCTTCCGTATAATAGTTATTTGAAAAGAAAAAATATTTAGAGATACGTGAGATTACGGGTAACGTAATGGTGTAGAATTAATATTTAGTAAAGTTCATTAGGCATCAACAGTGTCATCAAAATTTTACCTGTTACTCGTGCAACAACATCAATATTATTAAAAAATTTTCGTGCCGTATTACCATTATTGGTATTGCCGAATCCTTGGCTTGGCACATTGACTAAAATACTCAAATCCTTTTTGAGTTCATTCTGAATGTGCTTCTTTCGCTCCATTACCACTGGATTACCTTCCGGAACCTTGCATTAAATGAATATATAATCATAATTATTTAATAACACACATTTGGCTAACACTACTTTCAAAAACCTTTCAACTACATTTCTATAACATCTTCAAAATTAATTTTTAGAAAGCTATTTTATTGGAAAGAAAGCATAAGGCAAATATAATTATCAAAAATAATATTTATCTTTTTTTGGTATTTCAATCATTCTATAAAGTGAGAGCCGGCCCCGAACATGGAGTCGATCTCTCAATTTGTCTACTTGCTTACGTACATATATGTTTATTACTTACTTTCCATACTGGTTTATCTAACGCTAGCGGACAGGAGATATGGAGTACTAGTTCCATGAATCGAATATTTGCATGCAAGACTAAAAATCCATACTCCAATGAATTTTCTTTAAAATTTCTTGCAAGCATGACTTCAATATCATTGAATTGTCCAATTGTTGCATCGCAGACAACTTATAATGAATTTATTATTTATTAGGTATACTACCAATGTTTGTGTAGAAATAAATAAAACTTAGATAATTGCTTTCTTACAGTAAAAGCCTTGCTTCTTTGCTTGAGATAGTAGGCCTGCTTGAGATAGTGTGCGTGTATGTATGGTATCTCCCCAAAATGTCCAAACTAAAATGTCCAAACCAAAATGTCCATAGTTATTTAATGTCTAAAATATAAATTTTTTTTTTATTAATATTTTTGTTTGGAAATGCAATTTCCAATTGTTTGTTCGACTGTTCTTTTTTTGCTTTTTTTATATCATCATAACCTTTTTTTATCACGTGTCTATTAAAATCTCGACAATGGCAACTCATACACTAGAAATTATTAAGAAAGGTTCCTGTACTTATGGGCACCTTGATGGTTTCTTATATTCCGTATCGACTTCTAAAGGCGATGTCAAGTATTGGAAGTGTCGACATCGAGGCCAATGTGCCGCGCGCTTGACTACCGTGAGTGCGGGTCGCTGTGTTTTAGTTCGCAAAGGTGGCTCACCAGCGTCTCACGGTCATGAACCTAATCCTGAAGCAGTAGAAGCTTTATGCATTATGGGAAATATTAAGGTACTAAGTCCTGTTCAAGTGCACGAAAAGACAGTTCGTTTACTTTTTATTGTCATAACAGCGTTCGGCTGTTAGTGATCGGGTACGTCCACCTTCTGCTGTAACGCGAGAAGCACATGATTGCGATGAAGCTGTACAAGCTGGGTTACCTGAGA
This sequence comes from Philotrypesis tridentata, assembly GCA_018906965.1. Classification (NCBI taxonomy): domain Eukaryota; kingdom Metazoa; phylum Arthropoda; class Insecta; order Hymenoptera; family Pteromalidae; genus Philotrypesis; species Philotrypesis tridentata. The sequence continues at coordinate 10,315 of JACCIB010001144.1, read as the reverse complement.
TCGGCAATATTAAAAAAACTGTGCAACGCGAACGATTACTGCATTTACCATCTAACCCTACGAGCATCGAAGATGTAAAAGGTATAATAGCCTACATATTTTTCTACGTACGATCTCCCGCAATAAAAATTTCGTTGTTGTAGATATTCCGGAAAATTTTACAAAGACGCTTGTCGGAGATAATTTCCTGCTGTATGACTCTCTCGAAGATGAGGATCACAATTCGGACCGAATATTAGTGTTTGCAACCCGTGAGAATTTGCGATTACTGTTCAGCTCCGAAATTTGGTTTTTAGACGGCACTTTCGACACTGTACCATCGATTTTCTTCCAACTATTTACTATTATGGGAACTGTTAATCAAAATTACAAAGGTGTTGAGCGCAAAATCGCTATTCCGTTAGTCTATGCACTCTTGGAAAACAAAAAAGAAGTAGCTTACTCAAAAGTCTTAGAAGTTACTCTCTCCACTGCGGAAGAGGCTGGTATACGAATCAGTCACCCTCAGGTCATAATGACGGATTTCGAGATGGCGATCATCAACGCTGTGAAAAAACATTTCAACGAGAACATAATTCGACTGTGCTTCTTTCATCTTCGTCAAAGCGTATACCGGAAAATACAGGCTGAAGGCCTCCAACAACGGTACGGCGATCCGAACGACAATAGCATTCGACAAGCTGCGCATTCCATGTGCGCCTTAGCGTACGTGCCTCCAGATGATGTGCCAGAGATATTCGACCTCTTTCACAATGAGATGCCAGAAGAGTTTATTCCAATAGCTACGTACTTCGAAGTCAATTATGTGCGAGGTATAACAGCGATTGGCCGGAGAAAAGCAGTGAAAGTTCGGTACGCGCCAGCTCTATGGAATCAGTATAACTCCGTTCTTCAAGGGGTTGCGCGTACAAATAATGCTTCCGAGGGGTGGCACAACCGCTTTCAAGTATTGGTCGGTCGCCGTCATCCAAGTCTCTACAGCTTCCTCACGGAGCTTCAAAAAGAACAGGCGGACGTAGAGTAGATGTTGCGAGAAATACGTTTGGGAAAACACGTGAAGAAATTGCCAAAAAATAGCCACCTTCGAGCGGAAGAGCGCATTGCCGCGGTTGTTGCCGCGTATCAAACTTACGTCGATGATGAAAATGAATTACAGTACCTTCAAACTGTCGGATATCATCTAAATTTGTAATTAATACATATAAATAAAATTTGGACATATTATATATTTTTATTATGGACATTTCTACTTTGGACTTTTTTTTTGTGGACAGTTCCACTTGGACAATTTGGTTTGGACATTTCGTTTTGGACATTATGTAGTATAATCGTATGTATGTGTGTTAGTGTATGAGAGCTTATGTCTCGGATTGCACTTATGCAAGTGCCTTTGTTTATGTCTGCATGTGTGTGCACAAAAATATATTTAAATGCAGGCGTATGATATCGTATAGTTACACCTGCTTATGTATATATACACACACAAAAATAGCCATACACATATATATGCTAGAGAAACCTAATTCCTCAACAACATTAAAATACTCTAGTAGGTGTACAAGGTACGTTCTGGCCCCGCTGGGGGGACCTGGCCCCGCTGACGTCGGGGGGACCTGGCCCCGGCAGGAATATATGGAGGTACGTTCTAGCCCCGCTGATAGGGAGGGGAGCCAGCTCACCGGAATATACGGAGGTACGTTCTAACCCCGCTGATGGAGAGGGGGGCTAGTGCGGCGGCGGAGTATAGGAGATTCGTCCTAGCCCTGCCGCCTCGGAATATACGGAGGTACGTTCTGGCCCCGCTGACGTCAGAGATGGGGAGGGGAGCTCATGCGGCGACGGAGTATAGGAGGTTCGTCCTAGCCCTGCCGCCTAGAGCGCAAGAGATGGGACTAGAGATATATGCGCTGTACACAGTAAAATGTTTGATAAAAAGATTTTTGCCTCTCTTTGCGAGCTATATTATCAGACAGTATATCAGCTGCCTATCGTGCTGCACTTTCTTGTAGAGGCTCGTCTAACTAATGTGCTTGCTGTGAAGATGAGTCGAATGCAGTTGTCGATAGCAGTACACTTATTTTTCTTTACAGAACTAAAAGGTTTTTTTTTTCGTTTTGCTGATAAACGCTAATAGGTTTCTCGAATGTGCCAAAAAAAGGACGTACGCTCGCATAAAATAGGGCGGTACTTTTAGAATGAGAAGAACCAATTGGAGGAAACTGAAAATCCCTTTAGTAAAGAGTATTGGGGGGTGTATAGCGATACTTTCGTGAGTTTTTCCAAACACTATTTTCGTCAGTTTTCGAACGAATTTTGTAGAAGTAGCAAGTGTATACTATTACAGTGACTACATTTTCATTCTACAGTGACATCATTTTCTGCAAATAATAGGAGTGCCTATAATTTTCTGCAAATAATAGCAGTGCAAAATAGTATATTACGTGCCTAGGGAGGAAAAAACTTGAACAGCCATATCTCGTGTTTGCTACCCTCGCCTGCCAGAAGCGGAATTCATAATTTCGACGCTAGTGCGAAGAAAATCATTTTTTGTGTAAAAATAAATTTTTTGAACAATGGAGGTGAGTAAAAGTATTTACTTTGTATATACTAGTGTATAGAATTGTGGGTGTGTGTGTGTGTGTGTGTGTGTATGCGTATGAGCATGTGTGTGTGTGCGTGTGCATGTGTATGTGTGCGTATGTTTGTGTGTACGTGCGTGTGCGTGTGTGTGTGTGTGCGTGTGCATGTGTATGTGTGCGTATGTTTGTGTACGTGCGTGTGCATGTGTGCGTGTGTGTGTGCATGCGTGTGTAGTCTACAAATATTAATGTTTTTTTTTATTTATGTTTCAGAAGCAGCAGAACCAGACTGTTAACCAGACTGATAACACAGCGATGTTCCATGAACTTTTACAGATAATGCTATACTGCCTAAATAGTAATTTTAATCAACGTATTCCCCGGTCATTAGGATTCCCTCTACTAATGACTTTAACAATGATGGTAAATAATTTTTATACCCTTTTTTTCATTATTTATTATAATCTATTTTTTATTTATGCTATATTAATTTTTTTTCAGATGAATCGCGACTATATGGATGCGCAGATTCTCGACGCTCAAAAAGACGTAGCTGTCCAGCAGGCAGCTATTAAAAAAAGCGAAGCTCTGGCAAGAGCTAATGTAGCAAGAAAACGTCAAGCGTTGCTCAGGGAGCAGCGCAAGCAAGAGGGGATAGCAAAGAGGAAAGCTGATGAAGAGGCGGTAGAGCAGCTGGTGAAACGCGTGAAACTAGCGCAGTCGAGCAGCACCAGCACTACCACTACAGTGGATGTCAGTAAGCCTCCTCCTTCAATACCGCAGCGCCCTGTAGCAAAAGAAGCGGTAGCTGTTACAGCACCAGAAGCAGCAGCAGAAATGACAAACGACGTATTAAAACAAAAATTAGATGTCGTTAAAAAAAGGGTTGCGGAAAGCATTAAAAAAAATTCTCCCGAAAAAAAAATAATTTTATGTAACCCGTTTCACAGTAAAAAAACAATGCCATTTTTAATGGCAAAGATTTTTAATAAAAAAAAAGCATAAGATTTTTTTGATATTATTTTAAGATTTTTTTAAAACAATTTCATATTTTTTGTGTTTTTTTTTTGAGTTTTTGTAATTTTAATATTTTTGTAATTTTAATATTTATGTAATTTTTTTATTTTAATATTTTTATAATTTTGTAATTTTAATGTACTTTTATAATTTTGTAATTTTAATGTACTTTTATAATTTTTGTGATTTTTTTTAAATAAATAAGTAAAAAATAATATGAATGTGTGTGTGAAAAAAAGTTAAGCTTATTTTCAATGTTTTTTTTATTTAACAAATTCAATTTTTAAGTGCATATGTGTATATGTGTGAGTGTGTGTATGTGTATATGTGTGTGCATATATGTGTGTATATGTGTGTGTGCATATATGTGTGTATATGTGTGTGTATGTGTGTGTGTGGATGTGTATGTGTACGTATGTGTGTGTGTATGTTTGTGTGTACGTGTGCGTATATATATATATATATATATGTGTGTGTGTGTGTGTATGTGTATGCATATGTGTGTGTACGTGTATGTGTGTATGTGTGCGTATATTTGTGTGTACCAGTGTACGTGTGCGTATGTATATATGTGTGTGTGTGTGTGTGTGTATGTGTGTATATGTGTGTATGCCACAGCACGCTACAGAGTTTCCGCTGTGACGTCACGCCAGCCGAGCTACGAGAGAGCGCGCACCCGTTGCGCATAAGTGTGCGCTCTTCGCGCATAGGTGTGCTCTCGTCGCCCATAAGTGTGCGCTCGACGCGCATACGTGTGCACCCGTTGCTTTCAGTTAAAAAAGGAATGTTATTGAAAGAAGCAATTTTTTTAAAAAATATCTTTCACGAAGTGTAGCGGTAGTAAAATGAATAGATTAGTTTTAAGCGCACGCAGCAGCATAGCTGAATATACATATATATATATATAATTATATATATATAGCTAAGCTGTTGCACTATACGTATACACCATGGACATGGAGTAAGTCCCATCGCTAGAACGATGCCGCTGGAGAGGGGGAAAATTCCTAGCCTGCGTATATCTATACACACTGCTGGTGGAGAGAGGGAATACTCGTACCCTGTGTGTGTATATATAATATATATATATATATGTATGTAGCGCTAGAGTGGAGACGTAAACGAAAACTGCTGTACTCGTAGCCTGCATATATCTACATACACTGTCGGTGGATAGAGAGAATACTCGTACCTTGTGTATATCTATATATATGTAGTGCCTGAGATAAGATGACTGCCGTGTGCGTGTGCGTACGTGCGTGCATGCGTACGCGTATGTGAGTATATGTGTTTGAATGCATGTGTGTATTTGAGAATGCGTGTGTGCGTGTGTTTGAGTACAAAATTGTTTGTTTTTGTCCCAGAATGTCAGAAGCCTTTATTTTTCTGAGACAAATTAATATATCAGCCAAATTAGGTCAAATTTAATTAAATTCCTATATGATATGCATATTACCAAGTATATGCTTTTCGTATCCTTTTAAATATTACTCGTACACATGTGTATGTCAATATATATATATATTATATAAGCAAACTTAGGCCCAATTTAATTCAATTCTTGTATAATATATATATATCACCAAGCATATCCTTTCCGTATTACTCGTGCACATGTGTATATCAATATATCAGCCAATTTAGGCCAAATTTAATTCGATTTCTACATAATATGTATATCACTATGCGTATCCTTTCCATATTACTGGTACATATGTGTACGAGTAATATGAAAAAGATACGCTTGGTGATATACATATTTAATTAAATTCCTATATAATTCTCTTTTTCACCAAGCGTATCTTTTTTTCATATTACTCGTACACATGTGTACATGTAATATGGAAAGGATACGCAGTGATATACATATTATATAGGAATCGAATTAAATGTGGCCTAAATTGACTGATGTATTGATATACACATGTGTACGAGTAATATGAAAAATATGCACATTACGAAGTATATCCTTTTCGTATCCTTTTCATATTACTCTTACACATTGCACATGTGTATGTCAATATATATAAGGCAGTTTAGGCTAAATTTAAGTCAATTCTTGTATAATATGTATATCACGAAGCGTATTTTTTTCATATTACTCGTACACATGTGTACATGTAATATGGAAAGGATACGCATAGTGATATACATATTATATAGGAATCGAATTAAGGGAAGAAGGTACCCAAATTAGGTAGAAATGTATTTATACATATTTGTGCACATATATGTATGTATATATAGTAAAAATATATACTTATATTGTATATATATGTGTAATGTGTATATATATATATCTACATGTTTTTTACTAATATTGTTTCAAAACTTTAAACTTCGCTTTGCGCTACAGATCTTATGGAAACGATCTGAAATTTTACATGTGTCTTCAGAACAATAATTCTAAAAAAGTAATAGAGCGATATTTAATTTCTGTATGAGTATCATAGTTAAATAAATGAATAACCGATCGATATTCAATTTAATAGTACTGTTATTGTTATTTAACTATGATACTAATACAGAAATTAAAATATTAGTAAAGAACATGTAGATATATATATCAACAATAAAAGTATATATTTTTACTACTATTCATACATATAATAAACGTATATGTTACAATTATATATACATACATATATAAATATGTAAATCGGGTATTTTGAATGCATCCCTATAATAAACTACCCTTCGCTACCGCATTCAAAATTCCACTTTTGGCATTCAATATTCCATATTTAAAAATAACCCTATACTACCCCTTCCTTCGGCGCATTCAAAACACCCGATTTATGTATTTATATGTGTACAAATATGTATAAATACATTTCTACCTAACTTGGGTACCTTCTACCCTTAATTCGATTCCTATATAATATGTTCATCACTATGCGTATCATTTCCATATTACATGTACACATGTGTATGAATAATATGAAAAAAGATACGCTTGGTGAAAAAGAAAATTATATAGGAATTTAATTAAATATGTATATCACTAAGCTCATCTTTTTCATATTACTCGTACACATGTGTACAAGTAATATGGAAAGGATACGCATAGTGATATACATATTACATAGGAATCGAATTAAATTTGGTCTAATTTGGCTGATATATCGATATAAACATGTGTACGAGTAATACGGAAAGGATATGCTTGGTGATAAATATATTATACAAGAATTGAATTAAATTTGGCCTAAACTGGCTTATATATATTGGCATACACATGTGTATGAGTAATATGAAAAGGATACGAAAAGGATATACTTGGTAATATGCATAATTTTCATATTACTCGTACACATGTGTATTTCAATATGTAAGCCAATTTAGGCCAAATTCAATTCAATTAATGTATATATCACTAAGCATATCCTTTCGGTATTACTCGTACACATGTGTATATCAATATATCAGCCAATTTAGGCCAAATATAATTCGATTCCTTTATAATATGTATATCACTATGCGTATCCTTTCCATATTACATGTACCCATGTGTACGAGTAATGTGAAAAAGCTACGCATGGTGATATACATATTTAATTAAATTCCTTTATAATTCTCTTTTTCGCCAAGCGTATCTTTTTCATATTACTCGTAGACACGTGTACATGTAATATGGAAAGGATACGCATAGTGATATACATATACATAGGAATCGAATTAAATTTGGTCTAATTTGGCTGATATATCGATATAAACATGTGTACGAGTAATACGGAAAGGATATGCTTGGTGATAAATATATTATACAAGAATTGAATTAAATTTGGCCTAAACTGGCTTATATATATTGGCATACACATGTGTATGAGTAATATGAAAAGGATACGAAAAGGATATACTTGGTAATATGCATAATTTTCATATTACTCGTACACATGTGTATTTCAATATGTAAGCCAATTTAGGCCAAATTCAATTCAATTAATGTATATATCACTAAGCATATCCTTTCGGTATTACTCGTACACATGTGTATATCAATATATCAGCCAATTTAGGCCAAATATAATTCGATTCCTTTATAATATGTATATCACTATGCGTATCCTTTCCATATTACATGTACCCATGTGTACGAGTAATGTGAAAAAGCTACGCATGGTGATATACATATTTAATTAAATTCCTTTATAATTCTCTTTTTCGCCAAGCGTATCTTTTTCATATTACTCGTACACACGTGTACATGTAATATGGAAAGGATACGCATAGTGATATACATATCATATAGGAATCGAATTAAATTTGGCCCAAACTGGCTGATATATTGATATACACATGTGTACGAGTAATACGGAAAGGATATGCTTGGGATATATATATCTTATACATTAATTGAATTAAATTTTGGCCTAAATTGGCTTACATATTGACATACACATGTGCACGCGTAATATGCATATTACCAAGTATATCCTTTTCGTATCCTTTTCATATTACTCTTACACATGTGTATTTCAATATATATATATATATATATATATATATATATATATATATATAAGCCAGTTTATGCCAAAGGAGGATGCCCACGAAATACATTGGAACTATATCTAAATATATCAAAAAATTATATATATATAGATATACCCTTAATGCAAATTATGAAACTTTGGAGGCTTACTACGATTTTTCCCTGCATTTCCCCAAAGAAATAGTTGTAGCATATGAATGGGCGAGATGGTGAGCAAATGTTAACGTATAAATTTTACGTTTTTTTCGCGTTTTTTATTCCATGGGCATCCTCCTTGAATTCAATTCTTGTATAATATGTATATCACCAAGCATATCCTTTCCGTATTCCTCGTCCACATGTTTATATCAATATATCACCCAAATTAGACCAAATTTAATTCGATTCCTATGTAATATGTATATCCCTATGCGTATCCTTTCCATATCACTTGTACACATGTGTACGATTAATATGAAAAAGATACGCTTGGTGATATACATATTTAATTAAATTCCTAAATAATTCTCTTTTTCGTCAAGTATATCTTTTTCACATTACTCTTACACAGGTGTACAAGTAATATGGAAAGGATACGCATAGTGATATACATATTATATAGAAATCGAATTAAGGGAAGAAGGTAGCCAAATTAGGTAGAAATGTATTTATACATATTTGTACACTTATATGTATGTATATATAGTAAAAATATATACTTATATTGTGCGTATATATATCTACATGTTTTTTTTTACTAATATTGGTTCAAAAGTTTAAACTTCGTTTTGCGCTACAGATCTTATGAAAACGATCTGAAATTTTACATGTGTCCTCAGAACTATAATTCTAAAAGAGTAATAGAGTGATATTTAATTTCTGTATGAGTATCATAGTTACATAAATCAATAACCGATCGAAATGCAATTTAATAGTACTGTTATTATTATTTAACTATGACACTAATACAGACATTAAATATCGCTCTATTACTCTTTTTAGAATTATAGTTCTGAAGCCACATGTAAAATTTTAGATCATTTCCATAAGATCTGTTGCGCAATGCGAAGTTTAAAGTTTTGAAACAATGTTAGTAATAAAATATCTACTAATTCACAATATAAGTATATATTTTTACTATTATACATATATATAATAAACGTATATGTTACAATTATATATATATACATACATATATGTGTACAAATATGTATAAATACATTTCTACATAATTTGGGTACCTTCTTCCCTTAATTAGATTCCTATATAATATATTTATCACTATGCGTATCCTTTCCATATTACATGTACACATGTTTATGAGTAATATGAAAAAAGATATGCTTGATGAAAAAAGAGAATATTATAGGAATTTAATTAAATATGTATATCACCAAGCGTATCATTTTCATATTACTCGTACACAAGTGTACAAGTAATATGGAAAGGATACGCATAATGATATACATATTACATAGGAATCGAATTAAATCTGGTCTAATTTGGCTGATATATTGATATAAACGTGTGTACGAGTAATATGAAAAGGATACGAAAAGGATATACTTGGTAATATGCAAATTACTCGTACACATGTGTATGTCAATATGTAAGCCAATTTAGGCCAAATTCAATTCAATTAATGTATAATATATATATATATCACCAAGCATATCCTTTCCGTATTACTCATACACATGTGTATATCAATATATCAGCCAATTTAGACCAAATATAATTCGATTCCTATATAATATGTATATCACTATGCGTATCCTTTCCATATTACATGTACACATGTGTACGAGTAATATGAAAAAAGAAACGCTGGGCGAAAAAGAGAATTATATAGGAATTTAATTAAATATATATATCACCAAGCGTATCTTTTCACAATTACTCTTACACAGGTGTACAAGTAATATGGAAAGGATACGCATAGTGATATACATATTATATAGGAATCGAATTAAGGGAAGTAGGTACCCAAAATTAGGTAGAAATGTATTTATACATATTTGTACACATATATGTGTATGTATATATAATTGTAACATATACGTTATTATATATATATGTATAATAGTAAAAATATATATTTATATTGTGGACAATTGTATGTATATCTAGATATTTTTTTACTAATATTGTTTCAAAACTTTAAACTTCGCATTGCGCAACAGATCTTATGGAAATGATCTGAAATTTTACATGTGGCTTCAGAACTATAATTCTAAAAAAGTAA
>JACCIB010001143.1:0-54061 GCA_018906965.1 Philotrypesis tridentata | reverse complement strand
GATTCGACTCATATTTTTATCCACTCAAATTTTCCAACTGGCAAACGTTGTACCATTGCCCATCCATAAAGATTATTAATATCAAAGTATAATAGCGTCTTTGTTTTTTGAGTATTATCATAAGAAGAACCCATGTACGGATTGTTCGCCTTACCATATCGATTACAACACTGACTGATTCCACCTCGAATACCTGATTCGATGAACATCAGCATATCGATATCCGTAAGAAGTTCTAATTCTACCTTTGTCATTTTAAGTGCGGCTGAAAATGTTAATCCAGGCGTAGTATAAAAATGAGCTGGACATAATCCATAGGCACTAAGAGATGTTTCTCTAAAACTTTCAAAGACGTCAGCTAGTAGCAGTACATCTGTTTTTAAATAGAGATCTGAATACTCTCCTAAAGTTGATATATTAAATTTTCGCCATACTTTACGAGCGTGATAATAGTCCTCTTCTGCAATATGAGAATCTGTAAGCTTGTTATAAAAATCATCCTTTTCTGGCAGTCTTGTAGCAGATAGTTTATCTAATCCATCTACAAAATCGTAAGGAAATACACCTTTTCTTCTGAGAAGATCAATATTTTCATCTGAATAACCATCTAATTGAAATTCCGTAACTGCTATCGGCACGTTTTCCAGATATGACGCAAGTTTCTCCAATGATGATGGTAGAAAACGCCATGAATCTATAAATCTAAAACTAATATCACTTTCATCGATATATTTCGTAAATGAAATATATTTTTCCTTATTATGTGGTATTAGGCTGACTCGTCCTTTCAGTAATGAAGAAGTAGCAATCTCTTTCAAAATGAAATGAGTATCATAATTAAGATTATGAAAGATTACTGGAATAAATCTTGAGTTCTGGTAATTCAAATTACAAGAATTATGAGCTGCACCTCTGAAACTAAAGAAAAAGTATGCTATTGAGTAAAGAAATTATTTTATTTTTCTATATATATTACATTAAAAAAACTTACCGTCCTGTGAGATGACAATGATCTCGTACTGCTAGTTGATCTGATTGAATAGGTTTCCGACAAATATGACAATTGGTTGACCTCCGAAAAGATAATTCTTCCAGATCTGTAAGTTTCATTGGCTTTGGATTTTTATAGAGTTGTTCAATTTTTTCTGCAATTGATTTCAGTTCCTTAACAAACCATTCTGCAGCTGTTTCTTCATCAGAATGATTTTGTCTGTATGATCTATAGCCAGATAACTTGTCGTCATAGCTACATTTTATATAATATCCTATACTGTACGCTTCATGAAGTTGAAAATCATTCTCATTTTCAGTTGGTTTCAATAAACATTCAAAATCTGCATAGATTACAAACGGCACTTTTTCACTTTTTTTATAATCTTCAAATTTAAGAATATTGTTCTTAGAGTCAGGTAAATTTATTCTACAAGTATTTATATTTTTACAATAATTTTCATGATTTTCCAATCCCTCTTCACTATAAAATATTTGTAAACATCTGTCACAATGATAAGATTTTTTATTAGATTTTGAAACTTGAAATTTTAAAAGTCGTGACATGCTTTTTATCCACACATAATGAAACCGAGGCAGTCTTTCTTCTTCTTCTTCACCATGATTTTTTTCTTCATGTTCGTTTATATAAAAATCTTGAATAAGAAGGAGATTTACATGATTCTCCTTCTTTTCGGTTGTAATATAACAAGGTGACACTTCATGTTTCTGACCATACATCCTAAGCATATACACGTTCACAGAAATATTATTATTAAGCTTTTCAAATTTTGAAACATCTTTTACTTTAACTGGAAATTCTATATCACCAAAGTTAAGCTTATTTGTATGAGCGAGGTAATTACTTAATCTATGGGCGTTCGTTGCACAAGGATATAACGCTGAAAGTATGGCATACTTAAAGCATTGATTATCATTGTTGTGAACATTGATACATGCTTTTTTCACTTCTATAAATTTTGGAAGTGGAATGAATGAGTTTCCTCTAAGTGGTGTATATTTTTTTATATTTATACATAAACTTATAATACTCTTTAAAGTCCATCCAGAATCCTTTTCTTGAAATTCTTCTAATTGTGTAAGAATCGGATCTTTGATATGCTCTTTAAACCATTCTTCTAAGTTTGATGATGTATAAATTGCAGAACTTTCGGTAGTAAAGTATTTTATATCTACCACTTCCTCTCCGTTCTTCTGCATAGAAAATTCTGAAATGAAATCAGAATTAACTTTTACATTGATATAATCATTTATGCTTTCTTGTACTTTTTCTTTAAAAATCTGTTCTGCATCTATCATAAAACTTTTAATATCCTTGTGCTCTATATTTATTATTACTCCAGATCTTATACGATTTTGAAATGCTGAGTCCACATCACGCCACTGAACTCTAGCTTCTATAGTTTCTATGCCGCCACCTTGTTGAAGTTTTTGTTCAAACTCAACTTGTATGCAGGACAGGTGGGTCATGCAAGTCTGACATTTCTGTTTCTCTCCTCTCGTAAGGTTAGATTTCTCTATCTTATCAGTCAATTCCTTTATTGTGGAATTGCACACATCTAACCAATAATGAATATCCTTGCTGCTCAGTTCATGAATACTTTTTAAGCTATCGCGAAGGACTTGTACAAATCGTTCAATCAGTTCGATTGAAGCCATGTTTAATCACAAAAGTTTCTTCTACACTGCTGAAAAATAAACTGGTTTGTACAAGAAAATTTTCGCCCTTTTGTACCCAAAGCTGCTGGAGGAAGTAGTGGGGGTTTGAGCCAATGGCAGAGAAGATTTTCTCTCAAACCAATAAAAAAAAAAAAGGAAAATTTTCGAGGGGAAAGGGAAAAGTTTTCGTTAAACCAATCAGAGCTCGACAATTTCTGTTCAGCCAATGGTAAGCAGTTGAAGAGTGGGGGGTAGACACATTCCTAAAGAGCAAGATGCTGAGTTTCATGCTTTTAAATTAGGATGCTAGACCATTCGTTTTCATTCTCGAGTTTACTGTTGACTTGGGAAGAACTAAAATATGGCTAGAACGCGCGATTATGACACAATGTTTAGAAGTGTTTTATTACCTTGTCCTGAAGAGAACGTTTATGTCTGCGATATTCAAGGATTCCAGAGAATCGCATCCGATTCTTTTATATTGAAAGAAATTTGCTTTGTAAGTTTGAAAAGAACTGCTTTTCCGACTGTTTACCACTTTAAGCCTCCAATAAGATGGGAAGAACTTACTGAAGAAGAAAAGTGTACAGCAAGTTGGTTAGAAAAATATCACCATGGATTGCCTTGGGATTCTGGAGATATTCCGTATGATCAGCTGCAAAAAATTTTTGAAATCTGCTCACAAGGGGTTCAAAAACTTTATGTAAAGGGCGAGCAGAAACAGCAATGGATAAAAAAATATTTACCTCATGTGTAAGTAGATAATTTTTCTGATACTTTTCTGATACTTTTCTGATACTTTTATCATACTTTTCTGATACTTTTATCATACTTTTCTGATACTTTTTCATACTTTTCTCATACTTTTCTGTTACTTTATTAAAGTATCAGAAAAGTATGAGAAAAGTATCAGAAGAGTATCAAAAAGTATAAAAAGTTTCCTGTTGAATTTATAATACTTACGTAATATTTGATTTTATATTTTCAGATCCATTTCCAATATAGAAAATTATGGCTGCAGTTCTCTTCAGGAAATCCACAGTCAACAACATGGATGTTTTAATCATTACTTATGTAAAAGAAAACGACCTGTATGTGCAATTTCTAAAGCACTTTCAATTAAAAACTGGTTAATAAACTATTTAAATAATGTATTTAATCGTGATGAAGTGGACTATAAAAAATAAAATTTTGCTTATTAATGATAATATAATGATGTACTTATTTGTAGTATTTAAAAAAAAACCTGTAACAACTCGAAACGTTCGTTGTCTTAACTTTTTTTTATTTATCAAATATTTGATAATTATTCAAATATTAATTATTCAAATATTTATCAATTATTTATCAAATAATTTAACAAAATATTCACTAGTTGGGGGGGGGGAGTGGTTTATTACAAAATAAAATTTTTTAATTATTTTATTTATTATTATTACTAATTTTTTATTTATTACTTATTATTTATTATTATTTTAATTATACTTAACACAAAATAAACTTAAATGATTAAAAATTACCATTTATATCTAATATATTTTGTACAAAATATTTTTTTATTTTTTTTTGTACCGTTGATGTACATCAATCGGATCTATCATAAACTCTACATCTATTATTGAAGGCATACTTCGCTGATGCTGTTGTTGTTGCTGTTGATGCTGTTGTTGATGCTGTTGATGATGCTGTTGATGATGCTGTTGTTGATGTTGTTGATGCTGTTGATGATGTTGCTGTTGAAGATGCTGTTGTTGATGTTGATGATGATGATGTGCTGGCTGATGTGCTGGTGGTGGCGGTTGATGTGCTGGTGGTGGTGGCTGTTGATGTGCTGGCGGTGGAGGTGGCGGTTTTTTCAGCGATAAGCTTCGTCGCTTATCGCTGCTCTCTTTCGGCTGTTCAACAGTCTTAGCCTCCTTTGGCTTATCATCAGCCTTTAATGGGCTGCGACGTCTCTCATCTGAAACAAATTTCATAATCATTTTTTAATATATTTTATATTAAAGAATAGACTTAAATATATATTAAAAAGTTAAACCTTACCGATTTTTTTGTTGTCACTTCTAGAGTGACTACTGTTTTTAGTGCTTTTCGTCACAGTGGTGCTATTCGTCACAGCATCTGGGACACACTCTTCAATGTTAGCTTTCTTTGGTTCCTGCACGACTGCATCTGAAAAAAAATTTTTAATTAAAAAAAATTAAATATAAAAATTGAATCTACCCTAGTAGAAACTTGATGATAAATTAGCTAATTTATCATTAAGTTCCCTGGTAAAAAGTGCCTCGAGCTACTACCGAGTAACTCGTGAAAATTAACAGAACTCGCGGCAAACTCGTAAATGAACTCGCAAGTAAACCTGCTAAAATTGGGACGCTGACTGCTGAGTTACTCGGAGCAAACTCGCGAAAATTAATTTTTCCACGTTTATTCCTATGAAATGAATTATTATAATTTATATTATTATGTAATCATAATATAAATAATAATAATTCATTTATCCAACAGAAACCATTTTTATTAGTATAAAAATAGTTATTTCAACTTTTAACCTCGCAGTTGAGGCATTGCGTATTTGGAGGCTATGTTTGGGCGCTGCGAGATCGAGCAGACACGAGGCGGCCAGGCGAACTTCGGGTGCGCAGATGCGCTTACATGATTTTAGACGAGTCTGCTCCCAGTTCATCGCGAGTCCTTAACTCTATAATTCGCGAACAGAACTTGGGAATTATTAGCGTATTGGCTAGTCCGACTCGACAATTTTTTACCAGGGTTTCTACCAGGGTAGATGTATTTTTAAAAATCAGTGGCAAGGTTCTTACCTTCATGTTTTCTTTTTCTGCTACTGCTGCTACTGCTGCTACTGCTGCTACTGCTGCTACTGCTGCTACTGCTGCTGCTGCTGCTGCTGCTGCTGCGGCTATGAAATAGGGTGCGCTTAAGGTTGCGACGGCTCTCATTGCCTTTTTCTATAGCCTTCACGGGTAGTGGAGGCACTGAAAAAATGATTAATATAAAAATATAAATTAATATAGATTAATATAAAAAATTAATATACAAATAAAGATACTCACAACTTTCAATCGCATCGAGTGACCAGCTGGCATACTCGAGCATTGAAATTAGACGTGGTGCGTTTGACACCACCCACTCGATCCTCTCGATCATCTTTTTAAAAGATGTCTTCTTCGTCGATTCCATTTCTTCACTTCTCTCTCTCTTGACCTGCACTGAACTTGGAGGTAAACTGATGTAGAACACAGTCGAACCAGGCTATTTATTTCCGAAGCCCTTCTTGCCCTTTCCACTCGGACTCGTGAGAAAATTTTGGAAAACTTACGATTGGTGGAAAATTTCTCCTTCCAAAATCATAGAAATCTTGCCAAAAAATAAGAAACTCCACCCTCGCCTTCGTGACTCTTCACAAGATTTTCTATGCGAGCGCAGCATGTAATCATCTTGCATGTATATCCCAATAGATATTTTTCACACAGCACAGGGAGACTTTCCACAGAGAGAGAGAGAGAGAGAGAGAGAGAGAGAAAGAAAATGCGCGCGATCTATGTATACATATTTTTCCTGCGAGAATAGTCCAGCAGGTAACCTTGCGCGTATTCAAAATTAGATATATTCTCACGCAGTGTAGAGATGCTTTCCGCAGAGAGAGAAAGAAAATGCGCGCGACCTGTGTATACATATTTTTTCTTGCGAGAATAGCCCTGCAGGTAACCTTGCGCGTATTCAAAATACATATATTCTCGCGCAGTGTAGAGACATTTTCCACAGAGAGAGAAAGAAAGTGCGCGCCATTTATGTATACATATTTTTCCTGCAAGAATAGCCCTGCAGGTAACCTTGCGCGTAGTCAAAATACATATATTCTCGCGCAGTGTAGAGACATTTTCCACAGAGAGAGAAAGAAAGTGCGCGCGACTTATGTATACATATTTTTCCTGCGAGAATAGCCCTGCAGGTACCTTGCGCGTATTCAAAATTAGATATATTCTCACGCAGTGTAGAGATGCTTTCCGCAGAGAGAGAAAGAAAATGCGCGCGATCTGTGTATACATATTTTTCCTGCGAGAATAGCCCTGCAGGTAACCTTGCGCGTATTCAAAATACATATATTCTCGCGCAGTGTAGAGACATTTTCCACAGAGAGAGAAAGAAAGTGCGCGCGACTTATGTATACATATTTTTCCTGCAAGAATAGCCCTGCAGGTAACCTTGCGCGTAGTCAAAATACATATATTCTCGCGCAGTGTAGAGACATTTTCCACAGAGAGAGAAAGAAAGTGCGCGCGACTTATGTATACATATTTTTCTTGCGAGAATAGCCCTGCAGGTACCTTGCGCGTATTCAAAATTAGATATATTCTCACGCAGTGTAGAGATGCTTTCCGCAGAGAGAGAAAGAAAATGCGCGCGACCTGTGTATACATATTTTTTTCCTGCGAGAATAGCCCTGCAGGTAACCTTGCGCGTATTCAAAATACATATATTCTCGCGCAGTGTAGAGACATTTTCCACAGAGAGAGAAAGAAAGTGCGCGCGACCTGTGTATACATATTTTTCCTGCGAGAATAGCCCTGCAGGTAACCTTGCGCGTATTCCAAATACATATATTCTCGCGCGGTGACGAGACACTTTCCGCAGAGAGAGAAAGAAAATGCGCGCGACTTATGTATACATATTTTTCCTGCAAGAATAGCCCTGCAGGTAACCTTGCGCGTAGTCAAAATACATATATTCTCGCGCAGTGTAGAGACATTTTCCACAGAGAGAGAAAGAAAGTGCGCGCGACTTATGTATACATATTTTTCCTGCAAGAATAGCCCTGCAGGTAACCTTGCGCGTAGTCAAAATACATATATTCTCGCGCAGTGTAGAGACATTTTCCACAGAGAGAGAAAGAAAGTGCGCGCGACTTATGTATACATATTTTTCTTGCGAGAATAGCCCTGCAGGTACCTTGCGCGTATTCAAAATTAGATATATTCTCACGCAGTGTAGAGATGCTTTCCGCAGAGAGAGAAAGAAAATGCGCGCGACCTGTGTATACATATTTTTTTCCTGCGAGAATAGCCCTGCAGGTAACCTTGCGCGTATTCAAAATACATATATTCTCGCGCAGTGTAGAGACATTTTCCACAGAGAGAGAAAGAAAGTGCGCGCGACCTGTGTATACATATTTTTCCTGCGAGAATAGCCCTGCAGGTAACCTTGCGCGTATTCCAAATACATATATTCTCGCGCGGTGACGAGACACTTTCCGCAGAGAGAGAAAGAAAATGCGCGCGACTTATGTATACATATTTTTCCTGCAAGAATAGCCCTGCAGGTAACCTTGCGCGTAGTCAAAATACATATATTCTCGCGCAGTGTAGAGACATTTTCCACAGAGAGAGAAAGAAAATGCGCGCGATCTATGTATACATATTTTTCCTGCAAGAATAGCCCTGCAGGTAACCTTGCGCGTATTCAAAATAGATATATCGTTTCACAGCGTAAGAGAGATTTTCCGCAGAAAGTGCACGCGCTCTTTGCATTCATACTTTTTCCTGAGATGTTAGCGCAGTACATTGTACATAGACGCAATAGAGTATTTTCTCGCGCCTCCCATTGCTTCTATACTGCTCCACAGAGAGAGAGGGATCAGCCTATCAAATGCTATAGGTATACTGGAACAAAAGAGAGGGGCGAGCAAGTCCCCTCTCTTCTTACGGGTTTTGACTTTGAGAGAGAGAGGGGACCCAGAGAGTGGGGCAGTACGTGCCAGAACCCGTACGTATACTCGAACAGCAAGGGAGGGGATCCACTGTTTCAGTATACTGTAGGCGTACTGGAACAGAAAAGAGAGGGGATCCATTGTTCCAGAACGCCTATGTTCCAGTATGCCTATAGCCTATCTACTCTAAGTAAATGTATATTTCGAGTTTAGATTCCATCTGGCTTGCTAGTAGTTTATTAAGTTTTTCGAAAACGGAACGCATAGGTTGCTCATAAAATGCTTAGTTACGGTAAGTGATTTATACGAAAGATTATTTTCAGTTTTTAGATAAGTTATGTCAATTACAACTATGTGATCGTAAATCTTTGAAAACTTATTTATTCGAATATTCAAGTTTTATCTAATGAAATACAAATTGAATACATATGTGCTTATTTAGAGATAAATATGTAAAATATTGTTTATGTAGGCAATAGTTGAACAGTTTTTCTTTTATGATTAGATATAGTTGAAATATGAAAATATTGTTTACGTACAGATGAGATGCGTTAATTTATTCTTATATAACTTTAAATATAGTTGAAACATTCAAAATACTGTTTCTGCATAAGCGAGATACATAAACTTTTCTTTTATATTATATATAGTCGAAATATGCAAAATATTGTTTATGCATTTACGAGATGCGTATGCTTATTTTTTAAATTACATAATATAGTCGAAGTAGGCTAACTATTGTTTATGGATAAGTGAGATGGGTAAACTTTTTTTTAATTTCATACGGCCGAAATACGTAAAATATTCTTTGTGTTTTAGCGAGAAGCACAAATTTATTCTTTTTTTAAAATTACATGTATGGAATTAAAGTGCGTACTATGACGTATGTATGTAAACATGTATCACAGTTCGTATATACGTACAATAGGTGTATAGTTTGGTGCCAATGGATAACCTTATACTAATGTACAGTACCTACATCACCGATCTCCAGGCCGGTAAAATCGCAGTAATGGGTATCAGACCTCCTTACTTAATGGATAAGCAATAGCAATAATTGTATTTATGTACAAGATACTAACTTTGAATACGTATTGCTAAATTACAATTTAATTTCTGCTTTAAATACTGATATATCAACACTTATAGTACCCGGGTATTACTTAATATCTTGTTACATGGTATGTTATGCCAAAAAATAAAAAGAATATGCAAAGCTTTATATGTAAGTATTACTTGATAAATACACATAAGTTGCTTGCGTAAACTTTTTCATAATACATGCATCGATATGCCTCTTTTCGCTGCCTAAAAACTCCACTGAAAGTCAC
Source organism: Philotrypesis tridentata (assembly GCA_018906965.1). Taxonomy (NCBI): domain Eukaryota; kingdom Metazoa; phylum Arthropoda; class Insecta; order Hymenoptera; family Pteromalidae; genus Philotrypesis; species Philotrypesis tridentata. The sequence goes on along the minus strand of JACCIB010001143.1, from coordinate 44,332 downwards.
CGTTTTTCAGACGTTGACATGTATTGATAACTTTCGAAAATTATCAATATATGTCACTATAAGTATATATATTGATTGCAAAAAAGAGCCGTTTTGATGCATTAATTATAAAAAGCACGGTACACAATAAGGGGCGAATGACATTTTCAGACTTAGATGATGATTTGAGCACTCGGGTCCATCTTGATTACCCCTCATGCTCCACCATCATCCTCACTTAAAAAATACAATTTCACCCCTAATTGTGTAATATACTCTAAATGTATTTTTCTCAACTTTTCCATTTTAATAACCCCTTAAGCCTTATGCCTTAGTTGAATCTGAAAAAATACATTATCAATTAATGGACTAAAAATAATTATTTGTGAGTACTAAAACAAATTTTTTTTCCAAGGTTAAGTATAGATATTTAGTATAATTTTACATATTTTAAAAAAATTGTGTGTGTGTGTGTGTGTGTGTATATATATATCTTACTATATTATATAGTTGTTTTGAGCCGCGCTGGAATTTAGCCCCCGCTCGCCCCCCCCCCTCGCCCCCCCTCACGAGCCCCCTCAGCCCCCCCTCAGCCCCCCCTCAAAAGAACCAAGAAATGTTTCAAAAGTTTGGTTATTTTTATGCGTTTTGCCCCCCCTCGCCCCCCCCCCCTCACCCCCCCCCTCACTCTTCGTTTCATATATGTGGTCATATTTATTTTTATTAGTGTTATTTATTTAGTACAAAAATATGAAAATTCTATTATTAACACACCATCACTGAAGTAAATAGATATGTTTTAAGAAGATACAAGTTCTATTATTTCCACACCACCATTGAGGTAAATAGATATGGCGCGTTTTTTTTAAAGTGGTTTTCCCCTTTAGGCCTAACCCACTGTAATATCAGTTTTATTTGTTTTTGTATATAATTGATTGTTACTAAATTAATTGTCTCATGCATATTTAAATAAGTCTGAATGTATTTTATTTGTAAATTTTAATACTTTGAACAGACATTATTAAAAATGTTTGAGCGTAATGTGGAATCTGTAATAAAATTTTTTATAAATTTATTTGACTTTATATATTTTTAAATACATTGATGAAATGATGTAATCTTAAATTGTTATAATTTATTTTTTTATAAATTATTTTATTTTCGCAACTATCTCATACGTCTTATACATTAGTGTAATGTATTTTATTCGTAAATTTTAATACTTTAGTCACACATTTGTAAATACGTGTGAGTGTTACTTAATTAAATTTTGTATAGATTATAATATTGATTACTGTATTTAAAAATATGTCAAAATTTGTATTATATTAATTTAAATTAAAAATTTGATAAATAATATTTGCAATATATAGAAGATAGTTTGTATATAAATCTTTATTTTTTCTTAAGCGATCAAAAAAAGAAGCACTATAATTATTTATTCGGTACCTAATAATATCTTTTAGTTTTAATAAAATATTATTAGGTACTATTGCTAATGAATCAAATGTTTTTATTACATTTTCGTAATAATTTTCTTCATATCCTTTAATTTTATTATTTAATTGTTTTATTTCATAAATATTTAACTCTTTATCAAGTTTTTGAACATAAGTTACATACATTGCTTCATATTCTGTTATATTTTCTATTTCTCTGTTTATTTCTTCTAAGTATTGTAAATGTTCAATGTCATTAATTTCAATATACATACCAATTCTAGGGTCCCATTCCATTGTTGATAATTGTATTTATTTGTTTTTATTTTAATTCTTTAAATTAATAATATCTGTAAAAACATATATATTTAATGATATTTATAAAAAATATATGTAATCATAATTTAAATCTTAATATTAAAAATTTCATCCCAAACAATATTTTCAATTTCTTTATCATTAGATAACTCATTTTGTATATAAAGATTTTGTGGAGTTTTACATCTAGATAAAGCAACATATAATTGCCCATGTGAAAACAAAGGTCTTCTAATAAAAATTCCTACAGAATCAAAACTTTGTCCTTGTGATTTGTTAATGGTCATTGCGAAAGCTAAAATTAAAGGAAATTGTTTTCTATAAAGTATAAAAGGTAATGAAGACGATTCTCCTGTATTTAAAGTTATTCTAGGTATATAGACTTTATTACCACTTCGATCACCAGTTAAAATTTCTGCTTCAATATTGTATTTAAAAAGTTTCGTAATTCTTAAACGAGTTCCTGTTGTAGTTTTGTGGATTTCAATTAATATATTTAATTTCTTATTTTGAATATTCGCGCCATTCCTATTGTATATATATATTCATGTATAGCTATATAGTATGAACTTGCTAATTTCTATGTGCGAATATATACTGTACGCGTTGGTCTTTTCGACACTCACTTGCCTATGCGACTTGCTACTGAATGTATCTCTCTGTCTCTCAATTGTTACTTTAATAAATAAGTTTTATACTATTCGCTCCAGAGTTTATTCTACCCTTATATCAGGTTATGGGCCCAGGCACATTGAATAAGATCTGCACAAGTTCTTATCACCGTAATAGTGCGTGTAAGTGTAGCAGTGAATTTGAAAATTTTGGAGCGCCGCCATTTTGGGAGAGAGAAGCGCAATGTCGAGCAATACAGGAGGCAACGGTTTTTATCTATAGAGAAGCTATCAGGACGAAGAAACTACAGAACATGGTCAGTGGCTATGCAGGCGTACCTTGAAGTGGAAGATCTTTGGGACACTATCGTCGCACCTGAAGGTGGCGAAATTTCTGCTGATCCCAAGAAGAATCAGAAGGCACGTGGCAGAATAGTTCTTTCGGTCGAGCCAGATATTTACGCATACCTCGAAGATGCAAGATCAGCGAAAGACGCATGGGATGCGCTCGCCAAATCTTTCGACGATCCTGGTATGAGTCGCAAGGTTGCTTTACTTATGGAAATATCGACCATGAAATTGGAAAACTGTAAGTCCATGGAGGACTATGTAGCACGCATAATGGGAGCATCGCAGAAATTGAACGCCATCGGTATGAAAATTTCGCAAGATCTAGTTGGTGCATTGATGTTGGCGGGTTTGCCACAATCGTATAAGCCCATGATAATGGCTCTGACGAATTCAGGGCAGGATATTACAGCGGATCTTGTGAAAACGAGACTTTTAGATCAAGCGGAATGTTCAGTGAATAACGAAGAATTTCAAATCCAAGGACTTCAGGCACAAGCGTTTCCCGCTCAGTTTTCAAACCAAGAAGCCATGGACAGAGGGCGTTACCAGTCCCAAGGACGTTCATCAAGACCTAGTAGAGATGTGCGCTGTTACAACTGTAACCGTTTTGGTCATTACGCTAACAAGTGCAGAGCTCCGAAACGCCGTAATAACAGTAGCCATAAAGTGTGTACAGCAGAAGCTGCCGATGAGAGTGAGGACGAGGATACAGTGTGTGCGCTTTCAGCTATTATATCCTCCAGTGTTATTGTTCGCTCGAAGCAAGCCGACGCCGTTTTCGTCGACTCAGGTAAACAATCAGCACCTGTACACAACGCTAGCTTGGCGGTTAGTTCTGTTTATTCTGCGAAAAAGGACGAGTGGATTTTAGATTCGGGAGCGTCTATACATATGTGTGCGAATAAGCAGTTGATGACAAACATTTCGACCAGTAAAACTAAAAGCGTTACCGCACCGAATAAGTCGACAGTGTCAGTGCTCGGTGAAGGGCAGATTACTCTACAATACAATGGCCCGAATGGTAAACAGACTATATTATTAGAGAAAGTTCTTTTTGTACCTGATATTACTACTAATCTTATCTCAGTAAGCTCAATAGCAAAGAAAGGTGGTAAAATAGTTTTCTCTGGAACAAAGTGTCAAGTGTATAATTATCAAAATAATCTCATGCTGGAAGGACATTTATCTAGCGGCAATATATATAGAATTAAGCTTGAACCAATGTGTAAGCAGTCTCAACGGAGGGATGCTGAAGTGGCATTTAAAGTCACTACCTCTGTAGATATGCAACTGTGGCACAGACGAATGGCTCATTTGAATTCAGAATACTTAACACAGCTTAAGAAATGTGCTGTCGGTGTTGATTTTAGCAGTGATAAGCTCAGTAAATGTGATATCTGTGTTACCGGCAAATTAATTCAGAAACCATTCAAGGCAAGCAGCAATCGAGCTTCGAGTTTGCTAGAGCTTGTTCACAGTGATGTGTGTCAAGTAGAAGAAGCTTCACTTGGTAAAGCTAAGTACTTTATTACCTTTTTAGATGATTATTCAAGAAAGACGTTTATTTATATGCTCAAGCAAAAGGATGAAGTACCAGAAGTTGTTGCTAAGTTTATTAAGTTTAGTGAAAAACAGACTGGTTACCAAGTTAAAAGACTAAGAACTGATAATGGTCGTGAATATGTGAATGCTAGACTTAGAGAAATTTTAGATAAAGATGGAATAAAGCACGAATCATCAATAGCTTATCAGCCCCAGCAGAATGGTCGAGAAGAGAGAGTTAATAGGACTCTACTTGAGAAAGCTAGATGTATGCTCGCAGAAGCTAGACTTCCTTATAAGTTTTGGGCAGAAGCTATATCCACAGCGTGCTATTTATCAAATAGAAGTCCCAGAAGATGTCTTAGAGGACGAACTCCAGAAGAACTATGGACAGGTTATAAATCAGATCTCTCCAATCTCAGAGTTTTTGGATGTAAGTCAAGAGCCTATGTACCTAGTCATTTAAGAAGAAAAATGGATCCTACTTCAAAGGCAGGTTTAATGCTAGGATACTGCGAGGATCAGAGAGGTTATAGACTTTGGAGTGAAGAGGAGCAGAAGGTATTTACGGCTAGCAACGTTGATTTCCTTGAAACGGAACCGCTTTTAACAACGTCACCTAGTTCAGTATACTTACCATTTGAAACCTCTGGAACCATGGATTCTGATATAAGAGAGATACCTCACAACGACATCATAGATAACGAGAGTGAAGAAGTTTTACCTGAAAGAAGCTGTGATACAAATAAAAATAATAAAGATGACTTACCAATTAAGAAGAATGAAACCAGTCGATTAATCAATAGGAAAAGGAAGATTGAATCAGCTGGAGACGAAGTGAGAATAAAAGTGACAAAAACAAATCAAAAGTCACCAATGCAACGTTCATCCAGCAGTCATTTACGTCCAGTAACCAGATCTGCATCAAAGTGCAGTCAGCCTGATACAAATTCAGATTCAGATGATGATAATCTTGCAAGGCCCACGATCAGATCTCAACGAAAAAGAATCAAACCTAAACATCTTGATGATTATGTCATATATACTGTGATTAATCAATCTGGTGAACCCAGGACATATGAAGAAGCTGTAAGTGGTCCTGAGGCTGTACAGTGGCAGACAGCTATGAAGAATGAATATGATTCTATAATAAAAAATGACACGTGGACGCTTTGCAAACTTCCTCAAGGTGAATCAATAGTTGGATCTAAATGGATTTTTAAGAAGAAGAGAAGAGAAGATGGTTCTATACAATTTAAAGCGAGGTTAGTTGCCCAAGGTTTTTCGCAGGTCCGAGGAGTAAACTATGATGAGACATATGCACCAGTTGTACGTTTCACATCATTAAGGCTTTTGTTTGCTTGTGCTGCAAGAAGAGGACTTGATATATATCATCTCGATGTCGAAACAGCCTTCTTGCATGGTGACATGGATGAGATTGTCTATCTTCAGCAACCTGAAGGATATATTGTCAAGGAGCAAGAGGATATGGTGTGTAAGCTCAAAAAATCTATCTATGGACTTAAGCAGGGCAGTCGCAATTGGAATCTCAAGCTCGACTCAGCTTTGAAAAAGCTCAATCTCATGCAGTCCAGCTATGATTCATGTATTTATAGTTATTATTCTAAGACTAAATGTATAATTATTGCATTGTTTGTAGATGACCTCGTTGTTTTTACCGATAGTATTGATTACTTATGTACATTAAAAAAGGGGCTACAGAAGATATGCACACTCAAGGATTTAGGATTGCTCAGAAAGTGTCTTGGCTTAAGGGTCTATCAGGATAAGGCTAACGGTACCATTGAACTGGATTAAACTGAATATATTGAATCCATTTTAATTAATTTTGGTATGAAGGAATGCAGATCAACTAGTACTCCAATGGATCAAAATAGTGATTTAAGTGAATTATCATCGCCAAATTCAGTATTTAATCCGGACAATATTCCTTATCAAAGTGCAGTTGGTTCCCTTATGTATTTGGTCCAAGGCACTAGACCAGATTTGGCATACTCCATTAGTGTTATTAGCAGATATAACAATTCATATACACAGGCACACTGGAATATGGTTAAAAGGATTCTTCGCTACTTACAAGGTACTAAAGATTTAAAACTTGTATACTCGAGAGATGCCAATTGTAAGCTTGTGGGTTATTGTGATGCCAGTTTTGCAACAGAAGAAGAAAAAGCTCGTTCAACGACAGGTTACACGTTCATTCTGTAAGGAGCAGCAATAAGCTGGAGTAGTAAACTACAGGCTACAGTAGCATTGTCGAGCACGGAAGCTGAATATTTATCTTTATCAGCTGCCACTCAAGAGGCACTATGGCTTCGCGGCTTGGCGTCTGAACTTCTTATTGTATCTTGTAATGAACCAATACAAATCATGTGTGATAATAAAGGAGCAATTGAACTGAGTAAAAATGCTAAATTTAGTTCAAGGACCAAACACATCAAGACAAAACATCACTATATCAAGGAGCATATAGATAATCAAGAAATAGTAGTTAATTTTGTACCCACGAATCATATGTTAGCTGATGCATTGACAAAAGCTAAAGGAAGAAGTAAGCTGCAAGATTTCATTAGCAGTATTGGTCTCAAGAGCGAAGAGAATTTGTGATTTATAAGTTTTATGTATTTTTTATTTCTTAAACTTGTATATGATATGGATGGTTAAATATGTTAATTGAGGGAGCGTGTTGTAGTTTTGTGGATTTCAATTAATATATTTAATTTCTTATTTTGAATATTCGCGCCATTCCTATTGTATATATATATTCACATATAGCTATATAGTATGAACTTGCTAATTTCTATGTGCGAAGATATACTGTACGCGTTGGTCTTTTCGACACTCACTTGCCTATGCGACTTGCTACTGAATGTATCTCTCTGTCTCTCAATTATTACTTTAATAAATAAGTTTTATACTATTCGCTCCAGAGTTTATTCTACCCTTATATCAGTTCCATTACATAAACCATCGCTAATACTTAAGTTTCTTATTAACATAGTAATTGTATTAACTTTTAAATGTAATTGATGTGGTGGTAAACCTTCTTGAATTTGATTTAATGTTTCTGGTGGAAAATTTAAATAAATATTTTCGTCAGTTTGATCTACACCTTTGTGAGTAGCATAATCTACACTGTAATATGTTGTTACTTTTCCGTGGAGAAAATTTAATATTTTATTGTTTATATTATGTATATCTTCATTATGAGGAGCTAAAATAACACAATTATTTTGAATGTTAGTGTTAATGTTTTTATAAATCTTTGAGCAAATATCATTAGTTTTCCAAAGAGTAGGTATTGTAAAAGGATTAATTTTTCCATCTCCTATTTTTAACAAAAATGCTGAAAATTCTTCATCTTTTGAACGTATATTTTTAGTTAACTTTAACATTTTAAATAAAGACCATAGTTTAGAAAATTTAATAGTATCTTCAATTATTGCTCTTCTAAAACCATATTTTAACACTGGTGAAATTTGTCTGAAATCACCGCCTAAAATAATTAATTTTCCACCAAAAGGATGATCATTATTACAAATATCTTTTAAAGTATTATCTACAATTTCTAAAGCTTTTTTTGGAATCATTGAAGCTTCGTCCCAAATAATAACATGAGCAGTTCTTAATTTTTTTTTATCTGATTCTAAATCTAAAAATGCTGTTTCAATAGTACTTAAATCAAGTGGTAATCTAAATGTTCTGTGACTTGTCATTCCTTTAGGTAATAGAATGTTTTATATAAAAACGTTTTGCCAGAGCCACCGGGACCGTCAATAAAATAAGTTTTATGAATTGAATTAATTAATTCATTAAAAATATTTTTTTGATCATTGTTTAATTGTAAATACATATTATTGAATAAATTCTTACTATAAAATACAGTATTATCTTTAATTTTAAGATCATTGATATTCAAATTAAAATCTGGAACTGGTAATCCAAAATCTTTGCATGATTTGTTTTCTAATTTTAATGTATTTTCTATATATAATAAAGCATTGTTTTCTTTATTTTCTTTAAAATCTTCTATAAAATAAGTTTTGTATTGATTCCATATTGTATTACCTTGAATATTTTCGGATAATAAAAACCATGAAAAAAATTTTCTTAATTGGTTCGGTAACATTATACTACATGCTTCATCAAAGATTTTAAAATTATTATTTATTTATCTAAAACCGCAAAAAATTCTTATTACTGTTAATCATTTTCCTTTTTTGGTCCTTCCTAAATATCTACTATCAGCCATTTCGTTTCGTTGTAAATTCACATACACTTTATAGTATTCAAGTATATAATAGCCATTTCGTTATGATACTGTGGAATTCGTGGAACTAATTTTGATTTAGTTGTCCATAATATTTCACTTCATGTGTAAATTTTCCTGCTATGGTCCTGTCTAAATGCTGTCAGCTATTTTGTTTGTATTTTGTCAGTTATATGACAATATCTATTTTCCTTCTATGGTCCTTTCTAAATACTATTATATAGTGCATTAATCAAAAAACAGTGGACTAGGCCTACTGGGGAAACCACTTAACAAAAACGCGCCATATCTTTTTACCTCAACGGTGGTGTGGAAATAATAGAACTTTTACCTTTTTAAAATATATATATTTACCTCAATGGTAGTGTGACAACTTAAAATGTGTGGAAATATATAACTTTTATTTTCTTAAAATGATGATGTGAAAATAATGTGTTCAACTATTTCTTTTAAAAACTGAAATATATTTTCTTTCTATGTTTTTCTCTATTTACTTCAGCCATATACATATATTACATACATTATTAGATTATAGTAATAAGTTATAAAGATTAGACATTAATTATAGATTATTAAAATAAACGAAAAATGTAAATATGTATATAAATTACATATTACATAGTATATAAATTACATTATTTATTATATTGTTTTAAATTATATGAAGTTGAAACTATACCTATGGGGGTTGGCGAGCGGAGCGAGCAGGGGGGTACCCCCCTAGTATATATATATATATATATATATATATATTTACACTTACTATACAAACAATCTCATATAAAGTTTACTAAATTTCAACACATTTTTGCTTTGTCGCAGGAAATCTCAGCATCCGGGTGGTGAAATAAGGCCAAACTTAAGAATATTGTATATTTTTACATGCATAATATTACTTTTGACTTACTTCAGTCAATTCTGCTTCGTTTAGTCGATGAAGAAAGGTTTCTTGGAGTTCTCTAAGAAATTTCAGCCTAATTGGTCTAATAGATCCTGAGAAAACCTGCGGCAACTAACTTTGAATTATAAAAATCCAAAAGCCAAATAAAATGCAATTGAAGTATTCGTATATAAATCACAGAAATTAACTGAGTAATACTTATAGGAACTACATGGCTTACTTTAATTCTGTTTTTATACTTAAATACATAAACGTTTAAGTATATTCGGTGACCCTGGTGTCGGATATAGGTCTATAGTGTTAACTCGATGCTGAAAATAAAATAGAAATTATCCATAGCAATTATTAATAAAATTATTTTAATATTTATAATTATTTTTGCTACTTACCATCATTATGTACCGTACAGGTTCTCGGTTATATGAAAATCCATTTAGATATCAATCAAGACATATACCTACAAAGAAAAAAACAACACAAAGAAATAATTTTTTACATATACAACTTCTACTTGTTAGTATACAATACTTATCTGAATTCTTGTTGTTGAAGTTTTTGAACTTTCTATCCACACTAGTGGCAGATTATAAGAAGCAGTAGACAAATGCATTACCACATGATGACTTGAAGAGTGAATCAAAATGAAACAGCTGTTTCTTAGGGAACTATTGTATTTATCGAACAGAATTTAATCTTCTTCACTCTCGATGTACGGTGCAACGTATTCGATGACAATTTCAAATTTTCAACTTGATTCAATTCTTTCATGGGTTTCAAAATTGGATTTAATTCCATTGAGATTATAGTTTCTGTCGTTTAAGAAAAGTAAACTAAGAAAAAAATTGTTATTTTACGAAAATTATTTTGCGTTATTTTGCGAATTGTACTAGTAGGTTAGTAACTAACTAGGTTAATACATGGGAAAGAAATTCTTTCCAAAATAATTTTTTATAATGTATTTTAGGTAAAATGTTCCATAAAAATCGTGTACTACAGGTGTTAAAAAAATTATGTTGAATAATTGAGATTTAACCGAATTATTGAAATATCAAAAATCGACCATTTTTCCAATATTTGCAAAAAACATTATTTTAGTTTTTTACCTGCATCTTTGTGGCAAAAATTTTAAACGAAAAACGACTTTCACCGCCATATTCTACGGACTATTAGCTATGAAAAAAGTGAATAAAAAAACCGATATATTCATCATTTTAACTCAGGCCTAACCCCTTAATTCCCCAAAAAAGGTGTAAATATTAACTGATTCACTCCAACATCTAATCAGCTCTCCGTTAGGACCTGAGAAAGATGCCAAAAAATTTTCAGTAAATTACACGTGCTCGTTCAAGAGTTATGGTAGAGCCAAATTTCTGCATATAGATCCACATATTTTACAAAATCAAATTATTTTGACTTTGGAAAGGTAAAAATCGTCGAAATTTACCAAAATTTCGAGGTTAAAAATTGTCACTTGCAGGCACACTTTCAGATAGACTTTATTGTAGTTTAATCATCGAAGAAACAACGAAATAATAAAAAAAAAGTTTGAGCGAAAAATTTCCTACACAGTTATAAAGCTTTTTCTTTGAGAAAGTAAAAATCGATAACAAAATTTTCGAATTAATTTAATTATTTCTAAAGTCTTTTTTTTTTAATTAATTATGTGTAAGCAAAATTAATTATTTCATTAATAACTACTTTTATTTTTGTTAAAAATGCCTCTATCGCTCGACTGGTGGTAATTAGGTATAAATGTCGTTGATCCTCGTCCATGTCATATCACCATCTGGTGACACCGACGCTGTATAAGCGTTCGATCATTGTAAAAAGTAAGATTGTTCATATTTATAATTAGTAAGATTTTTAATTTTCAATTTTAATTTTAGCTGGCGTATTCTTTGTATCTGGTTTAAATTATGTTTTTAGTAGTGTGATTTATTATCATAATTAAGGTAACATTTAATTGTAAAATTCAATTGTTAAATTATTGCAAATTTAATTTGTTCATATGTTTGTATTGGCTCTGCAGCCCTGATGAGGAGTCGTAACGACTCGAAACGTCGGCAGATTTAATAAATACAGTGGCTCGAAGAGATGCTTAATTGTTCTTATTGATTAGATATAAATGATTTTATGCATCTCTTCGAGCCAAACAAGGTTTTTATTTATTTAAGCCAACATTCATATATTCATATATGAACGATGCATATATTCATTCATACCTACTTTTATTTTTGATTAGGTTTTTTACCGAAAAAAAACTATAATTAAATACAATACCGTCATTTAACAGTAACTGTAAGTAAAATAAAAAATACAATTTTTTAATGATAAAATACATAACACATAAGAGGATTAAAATTTTGAATTTCTTAAGAGGATATGGGCTCATAATTATATTTTCTTTTTGGTAACATTTCCATTTTGATAATACGTTTTGATGTGTCGTAAAAAATGTTAATATTCATTTCTATTTATTTATTTTGGGGGTTATTCTTCCATCTTTTTCAGATCTCTAGTAATATACGATAATTGAACAATTACATTATGTAACAAAGTTGAACGTTCCTGAATTGGTATATTTTTTTCTCTTTTAGGTAAAATTATAAGAAACAGTCCGTCACTTTAATAAATTAATTAACTACCCTCGTAAAAACGCCGTTTGTTTAAAAGAACTTAAAACGATATACCAAGATAGTCTTTCTTGGACTAGGGAAACTTTTAAATCTCTGCAGGCTAGATTCCGTCCGCCCTAAGTCTCTATAAATTTTACGCATTCTGTATACAAGACCAATTATAGATAAATTGTTAAGATTGTATGTAAACATGTGTTTTAAGTAATAGTTTTAAATATAACGTTTTTACCAGGGTAGTTAATTTATTAAAGTAAAATAACTGACCGTTCGTGTGTATTTTTTATTATATTTTACCTAAAAGAGAACAGAGATTTACCAATATTCAGTAACGTTCAACTATATTACATAATAGTTTAATCATACTATAAATAGAAAAGAAAAGTAACATTTTTACGACATATGAATATGTATTATCAAAATGAAATTGTAATCAAAAAGAAAATGTGATTATGGACATACCCCTTAAAGAAACTGAAGTTTTTAATCTTGTTATTTACTGTACATTATATCATTAAAAAAATTATATTTGTTATTGTGTGCAGAGTTACCGTTAAATTTCAATATTGTATTTAAGGTAGTTTACGTAAAAAAAGCCAATTTTACTGCTAGGGTATTTTATTTTCAAGTATTTTCTAGTTGACATCTCAAACGATACACTGATATTTCTTTTAAGGTAGCAAATGATACTCGATTTTCAGTTTTTAAAGTGTGAATTTTCAGTTTCTAACATACGAGTATATTATGGGCGAAACGCTTTGAAAGAGACGTTTTCATCAGCTGCATGGCGAATATCTTTCCTAGATTTTTAAAAATCTACCATATTAAACATGAAACTGCTATGCTTGAGTGCCATTTTTTGAAACGTAGCAAGCGGTGCTTTTTTAAAAGATACCGCACTTAAAAGTTTAAATCTAAATGTTATGAATATATCAAATATGGTATATCGACATGGTTCTCATTTTTGCAACTTTTTTAGCAACTCATTTTAGCAACATTTTTTAATATTTTACAACCTAGACATTTTTAATCTACAGTAGTATATAAATATTTTTCATTATAAAATGCCATACAACAATTTAGAAATCAAGTTTATAAATTTGATTTAAGGTGGAGCATCTATGGAGCAAGTGAACTACTTTAATTATATAATAGAAATATCCCCGTTTTTTCTATAAAAAAATCTAATAAAATATAAAAGTAAATATTCATGTAATAATCCATTTTGTTTATAAAATAATTCATTTTAGAATAAGTGCTTTAGAAATCATTATATTTATTCAAAGAATGTTTCCAATGATTATTATTTTTGTTATCATATGAGCTCGCATATGAGTACTCATATGATATGTTTCAGACTTGTTACCATTAATTATTATTAATTAAAGCCTTTCATTTTGTCTTGAGCTTATTGCTTATTGAGAATTTCTACTAGAAACGATAAAATTATCTTTAATTGGAGTTTAACTCATCCTTAATTGTAATAACTTGTATATAATTAACGGAACAACCACTTCATTCATGGGCATAGTTTTCTTTGATGATTAAGTATTCATGTATAAGATATACATAGTATACGTGTATAAGATATACATAAAGAATATGTATTTTTTGTAATTATTTAAATTTTATTTTCTTTTTTATGAATTCTACTAGAAATAAGGTAGCGGAATGAAAACTGCTTTCTAACATTAATTGTGAATTAGTCTTTTATTGTGACTTATACCTAGGTAATACTTACCGAGAATTTCTATTATAAATGATTATTATCTATTACCACTATTGTATCTATTACAAAATTATTTTTAATTGGAGTTTGCTATATCTATAATTGAATCATTGTTGTCATAATTGCTCAACGTATACTCATTTATGGTTTTTGCACTGTCCCTCCAATTCCATATAAAAAAATAATTCAAGAAACGCATTCTTATTATCGGATTTGAATGAGTAAAAAAATGTTAATTTAAGAAAATGTAGTAAAATTTTAGAAGTAGCTCTGTGATAGATTAAAAAAGAAGCAGTATTTCACTTTAAAAAATGTTCTATCCATTAAATCTAAATTTCTACATTCATCTACAAATTTCAGGTAATTGACACATTTTCCAAGTAAAAATAGTCTTTTTTATAAGTTTATTTGTCTGAAATTAAAGGGATTATATGTAATAATACGTACATATTATTATACATAGCAAAAATCTATAAAACTCAGTGATCATTTTATAATCATTCATCGAAGAATCGAGTACATAATTATAATAGTATAACAATTAAAAATATTTTTTATTCTAAAAAATTATCTTCATTTTAGAGGAACAATTTTTAATCTGTGAATTTTGTGACAAGACGAAGATCTAGAGATAGTATAACAACATATAGCAATCGGTAAATATATATTTGTAGTTACTTGTCAAGTGTGAGATCTCAAAATGGAAGACCACGCCTCGGAGCTAAATAACTTGTTGTCTGGTTGGTGGATTGCCTGGAAACATAATAAGGGGCGGAGCCTAATACCCTACTCTCCAGCCCAATACGAATACTACAGGGTTTCATTTAAAACAGTCGTTGTCGCACGTTTGAGTTGATGAGAAGTATAAGAATCATATTATAAGTTCTGTGTTAAGCAGTAAAATGTATAAAAATGAATGTTATTTACAAAGGTTTAGGATATTATTTAAAAATTTAACTCATTACTACGTGAATTGAAAATATATTTACTAAAGTATTTTACAATTCCAATGACTCCTTTAAAACAATGTCACTATGCCAATTAAATAACTGTTTTAAAAGGTATTTATTCTAAGAATATTCTTAAAATTATAAAAATTGTTTGTTAAATTTTTAGTTCTGTCAATTTCACTGCATATTAGTGTTTCTTGTAATCAATTGAAACATAGTTATTATTTAAGAATATTTATTATATCTAAGAATTTATAATCAGTTCCGCTATTTTAAACTATAACAAATGAATTTGTCACACAAATTTTATTCCAATATCAAAATCTAGAATTTTAATTTTTATAAGTACTGCAGACTTCTATTAAATCTGGTTACAATTTAATTTAGCCAGATATGTCTATTAAAAGTATGTTGAAAATCTCTGCATTAGTCTGAAATCTGTATATGTTCTTAGTGTAGCTCTAAATTACTTAAAAATAAAATTATGAATCTTGGTTTTCTAAGTCTGCTTGAACTTGATACACAGTATGTACAGAAATTATTTTATATTTTTACATTGTTTTTCGAATGTATACCATTATCTTCTACGTTATTTTAATGGATCATATTTTATGTGAGAAAAGTTTCGTTGCTTCGCACTACAAGTTCATTAAAAACATTTTTTTTTCAAATTTAAAGACTGACTTATAGTATGTATATTCACCCAGTATCCCTAAAGGATCGTATCCAACACATTTACATGAAATATAGTTACATTTGAAAGATCATACTGACGCAGGAAGCCCAAGACACAGAACTAGAGAAAATCTATCTTATTTTACTATATTTTATTTACTCTTCACTCAAATTTTTGTCAGCAGATCGAAACAGATGCAACAAAGTTAGTTGAGTACAAATTTATCGAATTTGAAAAAACATTTTGAATGAATTTGCTTAGGAAAAATTTGGGAATCACTTTTTTCTATTCATCAAGATCTGCTCCTTTTAACGATGGCGATAAAGCTTTCCAAAATTAAATTTTATCTTATAAAAATAAAAAGTAAAACAGAATTTTCCAATCTCTTCATATTTTTTTATACGCCTTAAATTTATTAAGTTCGTGATCCCGAAGGCCAAATTTAAAGACTGCATGGTGGTTTTGCCTCGAAAACTTTTTTGTTATGCAATGAATAGTTCGATATGAAAAAATTTCTTTTCAATCTTCACAGATTTTTTAAAAAACTATGAATTTTTTAAAAATTTCCAAGAATAAAGATGTTCTCGAGTTAGTGAAAGAATACTCTTAAATTTTTCCAAAATAATCTGATACAATTTTTGACTTTTTAAGTGGCTAAACTGAAATTTTCAAAACCATTTGAAAAGACTTTGAAAACAATTCACATCTTTCTTTGATGAATTCTAAGTTATCTTTATTTTTATGAAATTTTTATGAAATTTCATAGTTTTTGAGAAAAAAGAATTTTAGTTTCATGTAGGAAAATTATTTCTTGAATTTTTTCTTAATTTCAAGTTAATTATTTTCGGCTCAAAATACCTCTCGCAGTATTTGCTCTTTCAGGGCTAATAACTAATGTAATTTGCAACTGGAAAATTCGAGGGAGACATATTTTTATAGTTTAACTTATGCCCTTTCTGCTGCTGTAAACGAAATTTTCGAAAAATGTTAGTATTCATTTTTTTTTAAATTAAATCATATTTTTTCTTGAAAACTATGGAATTTATAAAATCTTTATAACAATAAAAATGGCTTGAAATTCATGAAAAAATGCTCTCAAATTTTTTCAGATTTTTTAAGGGCCTTTTTGAAATTTTTTTGACTTGTCGAAAAATCAACAGTACCAGATCAATGTGAAAAAATTTGAGTTTGACAGTTTCATTATTATGTCATTTTTACTATAGTTCATAGTTTTCGAGAAAAAAATCTATGAACATAAAAATAAAATGTTCATATAGGCGTCCGTTCTTTTGAAAAAAAAAAATTTTTCGGCATGAAGCATCGCGTACAAATTTAATTATTTTTTATTTTTGTACGATAAAATTAAATTTAAAAAAATGTTAGTCCGTACCGTTAACAAGAGCAATCTTTCATTCATGGAAAACAATGATTCCCAAATTTTTACGGTGCGAATCTATTATATGATGACGATTGAAATTTAGATGTGGAAATCAGTCAATATGTCACTTCTTTTTTATTAAATAGAGTGTTTTATCAATCTATTGTTTTGTACATATTCGGATTTTTTACATTTTCCATTTTTCTTGTAAAAAACTGGGGGAATACTGTATTTATTTTTTAAAATCATCAAAACAGTTGAAGAATTCAAATTGTAATTTTGACATAGTATTGCACTTGACACCTTTTTCTAATTCACTTATTATTTTTCTTGGAGCTGTGGGTTGAATGAGTGAGGTTTAATTGTAATAATATAAGTAACTTTATTATATACCGTGATGCGCTAGCACTGGCATGTCTGTCTCCTTCTGAGACTTACAGCAGAGAGAGAGAGAGAGAGAGAGAGAGAGAGAGAGAGGGAGAGAGAGAGAGAGAGAGAGAGAGGGAGAGAGAGAGAGAGAGACGCCTCCTTCAATTTACAATCTTTGCCTTTATAAGATTTTAATTAACTCAATTTATATTTTTCTTACTTGACAGTCCTTTTGATTTTCATTTCATATCACTCGTAACACTTTTCTATTATTCGAGAATTTAATTTTATCTAAACTTTTAGTCAACGTATTAACTAAATTTAATGTTGAATCAATTTTTATAATATCAATTATTCCCATTTCATAATGTTCGTTTACGTAGTGATATTGCACTTTAATGTGCTTTGAGTTAATTGTAAAATTTCTAAATTTTACGATTGTAATAGCGCCTGTATTATCCTCATACATTTTTATCGGAGTTTCTAATTTTATATCAAAAATATCGCTTGGTAAATTTTTTACAAATAAGACTTCTGTAACAGCTTCTGACATAGCTGTATACTCTGCAAAAATTGAGCACTTTGTGACTGTACTTTGTTTATGTGTTTTCCAAATGATCAAGTTTCCATATAATCGTATAACGAAACTGTTGTAGATTTCCTATCTATATTATCACCTGCATAATCTGAATCTACCATGCAATCTAATACATCATTTTTTACATTATCATAATAAGTTAATTTGAGATCTTTTGTTTTAACAAGATATTTCAGCACTCTCATTGCATGCTTAAAATAAGTTTCATCATAGAAACTTTGGTATCGACTTAAATAATTTACATTATATATTATATGTAGCCTTGTGCCTGTACTAATGTACAGTAATTCGCCTATCAGATTTCTATATTTAATACTTCGATTTATTTCACTGGCTGGTTCTAGTCTTAAATTTGTCTCCATCGGAGTGTCATATAGTTTAGCATTTTCTAGATTGTATTGTTATTTCCTACTTCATAACCTTCTTGTTGATTGACGTATACTTCTGATATTACTTCACCATTCAAAAATACTATTTTTACATCCATTTGATCAATAAACAAATTATTTTTGCAACAATATGACCGTTTGCATTTTACCTACTGGCGAATAAACATTATCGATATATTCTCTTTGTTGAAAACCGCGAACTACTAATCTAGCTTTATAACTATTATCATTTCTCTTTTTAAATACCCATTTAACACCAATAACCTTTTTATTCAATGGTTTATCTACTAATTGCCAAGTTTTGTTTTTCTTTAGACTATCGATTTCTGAATTCATTGCAATTTTCCATTCTTTTGATTCGCTTGAATGTATTCGGTACATTTGCATCAATGTTATTTATACAAATAAAATTCGTTACAGGATCACCGTATCTATTTACAGGACTTGTCTTTCTATTTCGACCTTCTCGATTCTTTTAATTTATCAATATTATCATTTAGTTCGTTTGTGACTTTATTCTTGTCATTTTGATCGATTTCTATGATTGATATATTATCTATACTTTTCTCGTGAGAAGAAGTAAAATATAAGTCATTTTCTACAGAGTCGTACTCATCCAACGCGCTTTCAGAATTTCCAGATTTATGACTATCATGATTTTCATCTGACTCGCAAAGACAGATTATTGTTGTCTCTTCTTCGACAACCTGTACTATTACCCTATATCCGTTTTCTAATTCTACTAGTATTCCTACTAGTATTCCTAATTCTGATTTATCATCCCATTTACTTTTTCTATGTACTTTTGGAATTCTGACAAAAACTTTACTTCCGTATATTTTTAAATTTTCTACGTTTGGTTTTATTCCAAAGAATATTTCATAAGGAGTTTTATTCTCTACAGTATTTGCTATGGTACGGTTTTTGAATTTTGAATTGAAAATTTACAAGCCTAATGCTCTGTGCCATTTTTCTTTCGCTGTTATTTTTAATGAATGTATGTTTTTCTTTCTGTTGACTTACTAGAAGACTTTAAATAATATAAATTTTCTACTCTATTTGCAACTGCAATTAATTCTCTATTATTGTTGTAAATTTTCGCGTCATCGTTCCTAGCTACTATCGTGTTGTTTGCAGTTATTTTAGAAAAACTCAATATATTCTGTTTTATACCTTTAACAAAATAAACATTTTTTATATTTACATATTTTTCACCGTAATAATTTTTGAAATAAATTTGTATATTTCCTATTTTCGTAGCTTTAAGCATTTTACCGTCGGGTAATTTCACATCTATCGGATTTTTCAAAACAACAAAATTTTCAAAATAATTACCTTCGCGTACAATATGATCGGTACAACCGCTATCTAGTAACCAATTAATTTGTTTTCCATTTTCGCCATCGTTACAAAAACTTTCTAAGTTTACCTTGTTTATTCCGGGCGTACATACTTGCGTTGACCATGACTCGCTTGTGTATTCCTCTCGTTGCTCGTTGTGTGATGTGTGTTGTCTTCTGCCGCGACCTCTGGAACCTCTGTTGTTGCCTCTGTAGGAGCCTCTTCCACTATGACTTTGGCTAGGTTGAGCGCTGCTATTTTGACCTTTTTGTAGTCCTTATCGACAATCTTTTTATGCATGGTCATATTTTCCGCAGTTATAGCAATTTCCCTTTATTTTAGTACTGAATGTACTTATAATGCTCGTTTTATCACTTTTATCTTTGTGTTTGTTATTTAAATTTATTTTTTATTTTTGACTTTACGTACTCGACTTTTCGCTGATATTCGGGTATCACGTCCAGAAAATCACCAATGTAGCTGTAGCTTAACGGCAGTGCACGAATTAAATAGTTCATCTTTTCTACTTCACTTATTTTGCTACCAGCTGTTTTAAATTCATTTGCAGCTTTCTTGAAGTCTACAAAATATTCTTCGACTTCACTATAATTCTTCAACTTGATATTTTCTAATTTATTCGCAACGCTGTCGATTTTTTCTTATACATGCTATCGAATTTTGTTAGCATAGCTGCTGCTGTAGTGCCTTCCCCAACGTTTTCTAATATCCAAAATTGCACTCACTATTCTTGTTCTTGCGTGAAGATCTTTTTCTTTTCAGACTGTCCCTGTAGTTGTATCTGTCTCTTCTTTATTTCTTTCGGTTTGTACTTTATATTTTTTAAATTCAAGAATTAACATTGTTCTTGTTTCCCAACTTGAATAGTTTGCAACATCAAAGATAGGCACATACAATCTTCTATCTTTACTTGCTTAGCAGTTTCTTTTATTGTCAAACTATCATAAATTTCAATTTTTAAATCGGAGAGTTGATTTGTTATTTTTATAAAGCTTTTCAATATTGCTTTTATCGTTTCTTTGCTAATTATTATCTTATCACCCTCAGTCATAGGTTCCTATGTTTAACCTCAAAATTTACTATGTGCTCTATTACAGTACTTAACCACGTTTTCTTCAATTTTTCACAAAAATCTTTTTGTCAGTCTCTTCTAAACTACTTTTACCTTATGTGTTCACTTATATTTTTCTTCGAACTCTTCTCAGTTCAATTATTTTTCACTGGAACACTTCCAAGTTTCCACGTAGCTCTCTAACCGCACTGTATATCTTACTGCACTCGAGAGTGACAGTAAGAATAAAAAAAACTTTTCAATCACGCTCTGCTACCATGTTGGAGTCGGGGGTTGAATGAGTGAAGTTTAATTGTAATAATATAAGTAACTTTATTATATACCATGGTGCGCCATCATTGGCACGTCTGTCTCCTTCCAAGACTTAGAGAAGAGAGAGAGAGAGAGAGAGAGAGAGAGAGAGAGAGAGAGAGAATGAGCGCGAGTACAGTGTAGATGAGCGCTCTTCTCTATAGTGCATTATACTATACATACATATGTGCGTTCTCGCAGTCACGCGTGTCTCGATGTACAAAATTGTATGTAAACAAGAGATGGTGCGACAAGTATAAAAACGTGAGACATAGGCAAAGAATGTCTATTTATCTATTATCTAACAATTTTAACTTTGTCATTTAAACATAATATTTTTCGTTTTTGAGAATTTTCTATTTTACTTGTAAAGACTTTAGAAAAGACTCTAAGCATCGCGCGAATATGATTCTTACAACTGTATGAAAATATCAAAATTTTTTACGTTTATTGCTTGTTATATACGAATTCTCATTGTTAGCGAACTGGTTAGAAGACGACTTTCTTGTATACATTTTAAATGAAAACCAAAAAAATGTTCAAAATTTGCTAGTTATTACCAGTTTCTTGGTATACAAATACTCGTTATAACAAAATTCTAGTGTGCTTTGAAGACATGTACATCGATTATATTTTTTAGAACAATTGAGCAACTTGCAAATCTGCAAGGGAACGGGGACCTACAGTTTTATGTACAGTACAATATACACGTTGTACACAGTGGAATCCGAACCACTGGAGCTCAGATGTATAGACACTGATGTAAACAAAGAGGTGTCCCCAAAATCGTCAAGAGTCAGGTTTGAGCCCAGGACCTCTGGATTTCTAGTCTGATACTCTACCGATTGAGCCATCGTCGCTCTTTAAGCCATCGTCGTTCTTTGTTGTTTATACACTTACATATAAAATTGACGGTCAGATCGATTGACTTCTTCCCAACCAATTTTGTTCAAAAAGTGCAGAATTACTCGAATATATAATTTTCTTCAAATTTGCTCGTCTTTGATGTACTCTATCTTCGATTTATATGTATTCAGAATCTTCTACTGTTATGAATATCACGTAGAATATAATTATGAAATACTTTTTGCATATAGAATATTATCATTAAATATCATAGAAAATATAAATGTGAAAATAACGTTTTGATCAATTTCATCAAACTAAGTTAATTATACACACAAGATGCTGTTTTGGGTATAACAAAAATTATTGTCGTAAAATGTTCATCGAAAACACTATTTTCGATATTTATATAAACTACAGAGAAAATCAGATATTTCCATGAAGTAAAAGTTTCTTTCTCCCACTGCGCGGATGTACATATGAATATGTAATTTTGTCACCTTACACTAGAGACTTAAGAGTACATTCGAATATTTTCAGTTTTTCCCGCCAAGTACTATCGAATTGTAGAATATTAAATATGTTGAAATAAGCTTTTTTAAACTGTATGCATTTTTATATTTATCTGTAACTGTTCAGGGAATCATTTTTAATTATACTCTACAGGTATATATTTTAATAGGGGTAGATTTTTCAAGAAGTTTTCTGTTACGGATATTGCTGGACGGGTTCTCATTTGGATGGGATAGAACATTCCAGTAGTAGACGAAATGCAGAGTACGTGTTTATTATCGATGATGATTAGCTCCGAGTCTCTCGAGAACCGACGGTGGTCTGCCCGCTCGCTCTGCGACACGGCCGATCGTAGGCGAGCGGTACCAGGAGCACAAGTGCATATGCTGCATCTTTTGCGCCTGTCAACAGTCGACGGTGGTGTCTCCTGTTGACGATGCTTTTGGCACATCGTTAGCCAAGCCACTTGAGCCGCGATGGCTTGAATTTGTGATACATCCGGACCGCGTAAGCTGACGTCCTCGTCGCCTTAAAAAAACAATCCAGATGCTTGCTTGGGATGCCGACTGTGCATTGGCACAGTGTGTAGTTGTATGGTAAGTTGTGTCCCTTTGTGTGTTAGTGCAAGAGTTGGTGTATGTGTATGTGTGAGTGTGTGACCGCGGATGTTGTTGAGACGGCCACTGCCGTCTGTACAGACTCCGACTCGGGCTTGAAAATATTTTTTTTAAGAAAAATTTTACACTAATTTATGTTATATTCCTTATAAAAATGATAGTAGTAACAGTATTAAACGTGATAACTTTAAAAATATTACAAGATGGATTAGAATTTAGGTTTAGGGGAAATAGGTGTTTTGTTTAAAAATATTTGGCACATATGGCCATTTTACATCATTTGCTATGCATTTTGTGCGCCTGGTTAGGTGGATGCTGGCTGCTGAGTTCTGCAAATAAATTTATTTCGTCCCGTGTTTGTTGCTCCAGCTGTGTATTGTCCCTTTCAATTCTCTGGCGTGGCTGTGAGAATATTTTTATTGCGCTGTGCGTGATGTATTTGGACCTATTTCGGTGTATTTCGACTTGGAATAGTATATTGTGAATTTTGATGTTCGATACGTCGTAACTCGGATACAACCACTGTTGGCGTGCTATACCTCATGGGAGGGATTGAAGTTCGAATGCCCTTCTACCCGTTCATGAAGGGTGCTGGGCCTTCCTTTTTTAATTTTTGGCTCTATATGCGGATTTCAAAGTTCGCTTCGCCGCGATGCGGCCTGTTTCTGCGAATTTTGGGCTTTGGTGCATCGCAACTCGGAAACAACAACTTTTACGTGCTGCACCCCAGGAGAGGAACTGAAGTTTGGATGCCCTTCGATCCGTTCTTGAAGGGTGCTGGGCCCTTTTCTTGATTTTAGCCCTAGTTAAGGGCTTAGAATTTCGCTCCGTTAAGTCTCGGCGACGGCGCCACCTGGTGCCTCGTGGATCGGGTTGTTACTTGCCTACCTTCGGCTCTTCCCTTTGTTAGATCGCGCTGGATCCCGGGCCCTTTCTCTCGTTATATTGTTAGGTGTTAATTTGTATATTAGTAGAATATAAATCCTTATCCGTAGCAACGACGCTTTAGGTGTACCTTACCTGCTGCTGTTTGTACTAGCACACCCTTTTTGCGTAGCAACGACGGTTAAGGTGTACCTTACTTACTGCAGCTTGCACCAGCACCATCTTGTAGCGACGACGCTTTAGGTATACCTTACTAGGTGCGGTTGTTACTGGCACCTTTTTTGTTTAGTCTAGGGTAAGTGAAAAAACTTAATTTACTCTTAAGTGTGTTGGTGATTCTTTGATCCCTGTCTACGTTTTACACTGTTAATTTTCGTTGAGAGGTGTTAAGGTGTTTGTCGTGATGCATCCGATGCCGCGTAAAAAGATAGTAAAAAAACAGCCTTACTATATTTTGCTTGTTTCGGTTTACCTTTAATTTGGCAAAAAGCAGTAAAAAAACGTTGGTGGTCGTTTCAGCTCATTCATGTTGATCGTTTTTGTTGTTTCATCGTTTTGGATTGTAACGTCATTTTTATATCTATTTATGCTAATTATATCAAATGTACCGTCGTATTCCGACGCGAATTTGCCTTTCTTTGGTTCTTTCAGTAAAAAGACTGTTTCGGTTCCGCTTTCTGTCACAGCAAAATTTCGATTTGTACTTTGACTGCACAGGGTTCATCGCAGCTGTCGTTTATAGTCGTGTTAAGTTTACTGTCATGTTGTGGACATATTTGTTATAGGTTAGGTCGTCGCTGGCACGTGGAAAGCTGCTTGGTGTTTGGGGTTTGGTCCCAAAAATGAGTTTGTGAGGTGTATAACGCGTGCACTTGTATTCTGTATAGTTGTACACGTGTTGGCAAATCGCTGTCCATTCGTCCCGTTTCGATTTTCTTTATATACTTGCGTAAGTATTCCGTAAGCGTATGGTGTATTCTTTCGATAAAACCATTCGCCTGAGGATGATACGTGGTTGTAAAAAATTTCCTGATTTCGAATATTTTCGCGAGACATTCGAGCATTCAGTTACTATCGCCGCCGGCGACCCTAATATACAAATTATTTTCTTGGTCAAACCACACGCGTTGTCGGTATCAGTATTGTGTACTTAGTTAGCATGTCTTGTACTATTAGTATGTATTTGTTGCAATTTCGAGATGTTTCGAAAGGGCCGTAGAAATCGAGAACTGTTTGATCGAAAAGCATCACGGGCGTGTTGCTGATTATTAGTGGCATACGCATTTTTATGCGGACCAGTTTGTTTTTCTGACATGTTACGCATCTTACTACACATTGCTTTATATACGGGCGAATATTTTGTCAGTAACAATCTGTAGTTATTTTGCTGTAAGTTTTAGAAACGTCCCTATGACCTCTCGCTGCCAATCTGTGGTATTTTTGTATTATTCTGTGGAACTGGTGGTACCGGCAAATTATTTTTAAAGAGTACTACTGTTATGCTGCAGTTGCTGAATTCTTTGTCGAATATCTCTATGAACGTTGACCATTCTGCGGCGGATAGTATCGCAAGGTCGCGTATTATTGCGATGCTTGCGATGCTCTCCTCGGTCATCGTCCTTCTAAAATTTCACAAACGTATGCTATGTCCGAACGCAGCACTCTGTCGTTAAAGTGCTTCTTTATATATACGCCTAGCAACTTGAGATCTTGACGTCTCGTTATATTTACCGCGCCTAAGCTAAAGTTTTTTCCTTCGAGTTCGCTGGATCATATATATGCTCTCTCGACGAGTGGTTCCTGGATTTTGATACCCAGTTGCTCGTCGGTTGCGACAAGATACACTAAATTTTCGGAGTACCGGCATATATGTTCATTTACCGCTCGTAAGTGCGCTTATGGTTGTTAATTGGATGAGATTGCCTCGTCCGTTATAGCTTCGCAGTTGGGCGATCTTTGTGACTGTGTTTCGCATCACTCGTTCACATTAGCCTCTACAGTATTCGCTCTACGCAGCCTCTACGCTTTTCGAATACCGGCGAGATAATCTTCGATTGACTTTCATCGTTTGCGGCGGATCGGTTGCGTGAATGTGAACTTCGTCGCGAAGATGGGGTTGGTGCTGACACACACAGATACGGGGTGAAATCCTAGCCTACTAAGTGCAGGTGGATAACTTCGCTTGCCTCCTCTAATAGGAGGTAGCAGCAAATTTATTTTCGGCCCCGGTCATAGTGAATATATATATATATTTATCTTGAACTATTGTGCAAAATGGAACGCGCAATCAACCGTGCCGTGCTCTGTTTTCGATTTCAAAGTTTCTGCAGTCTCGGCTTGTTTGCCAAACTTTGTCAGCGCAGCGGACGCGAGTAGCTTCTTTCTCAGATTTTGCGCAGAATTTTTATATTTAGCGTTTTTATTAGAGAATGAAACAAGCAGTTGCCTGGTGGCGAGCTTGATATATCATCGGATTGAATTAGCGTGGCTTTTGGTTCTGCGTAGCGCTTCTTTCGTATATACGTCTGCATAAGTACGTTCCCCGAGCTTGCTAATAAGTTCTCGTCCGAGGCGATCATGCGCGAAATCATCCCATGCTCGGATTTCGTCCGGTTCCGGTACATTTATTAACTGTAATCGTATTACTTCGTCGCTCATTGCCATTATTGGACTTGTGGTAGTTGGTGTCCAATTCTGTGGACTCTCCTCCATCGCCTTAAGTTGCACCGAATTATACAAATTTTGTATCGATGTAAGCTCGCGCGTGACGCGGAGCTGTATCGGCTTTTCACGATCTGCGCTGGACTCGCGTGTTTGTGCTGACGCTGCCGACTGCGTCTCCTAAACATCGATTCGCATACCTTCTCTTTCTTCGAATTGCTTTTCGTGAATACTTAGGAGCAATCTTTTATTGATTACTTTCGAGGGCTCAAGGATGCTATTAATCAGACAAGGTTTGGGAGTTTCAGTACTTTGTTGTGAAACACGTGACTCCACCGGCGATTTGGATTTCGCGGGCATTGTCCCAGCTTTTATTTTTTTATTTTTACAGGCTTTTCAAGTCCTCATGCGAGTCATATATGGCTCTACATTGCCTGCGTTTGTGAGTACTTAATTTCAGTGCATTGAGTACTCACGCAGAGCAATGGGGACCTACAGTTTTATATACAGTAAAATATACACGTTGTACACAGTGGAATCCGAACCACTAGAGTTAAGATATATAGACACTTATGTAAACAGAAAGGTGTCCCCAAAATCGTCGAGAGTCAGGCTTGAACCCAGGACCTCTGGATTACTAGCCCACTGATTGAGTCATCGTCGCTCTACTACGAGCAAATGGTCAGGCGGAGCGAGAGTTTGCGTTTGCTGAGATTTCGCTTCTGTCGGTAGCTGCGTCTCTGTAGGCTTTTTTTTCGCCCTCGGATTCTGATGGTTTGAATAACTGTCGAGATATGCTTCGCCTTCTAAACCGAGCACGCCCGCATACTCATCAATTATTTCGCGTATGAGTTTTATCTCTTCCGCGTTACAAGCGCTTAAATCCGCGAGGCTTAGAATTGTTTATATCTGCTCGCGTCTTTACTTGTAAATGTTCATTGAGATGTGATACCTCTCGATGCTTCTCTGCACGCTCGTCCATATTATACATTCGATGTAAACATGCCGAACTCTCTGTTACTTTTTCGGCCGAGTCGTCCCCGGCGGTTTGGTTGAGTGTGTTACGGATTTTTTCGCATTCGTGTAATTCGACAAGGGGACTTGTTATTTTGATCTCCTCATCGCTAGTGTTAATACATTCCGCGTAGATTCGATTATTTTTTGAGCTCTCCGCGTGGAGATCCTGGGGAGGGACCTAACCTGTTTTCACGCCGTTGTCACGTACACGGGCGCTTATGATCATTTTTATTTTAGGCGGGATGGAGATTCTTTTGTCATTTAAGATTGAACGCGAATTCTTTATTGTTGGAAATTAGTCATGTATTCGCCGCATCCAAGCAGCCACCATAATTCTTTATTAAATCCCATTCAATGATTTCCGAGTTTTCGATCGGAAAATTGTCTGTCATGACTTGCATTTTGCACTCTAGTTCCTCAAGTTCTATATTTGCTTTACCGAGAGAGTGCTCTATACCCGCCATAATGTCAGAGATTCTCGTTATTTTGTTCTCGTCAAACGCGAAGTTTTGCACTAGTTCTCCGAATTTAATTATTGAGACATCCGCCCCCGAATCAACGTAAAATCTGCCTTCTCCGTTTTTGAGATAGCTGCATTTTAATTTTACTAGGGGCGATTGCCTCCATGTTTTCAGGAACTTGATATTTGCATTTTTGAATTTTAGTGTTGTTACTATATTTTGCTATAATCATTTTTCGCGATACGTGCAACAACAATGCTCGGCACCCTATAGTCGCGTGCCCTCCGATGTCACAGTACTCGCAAAACACGAGTTCATTATCGTCAGTCGGCGCGTTCCTGGTTTTGGAAGTAGATTAATTCCCTTTTTGGCGGGTACTGCGGTAGAATGTTTGTTACTACCGCCCTTAACACCTGGGCTTGATCCGTTGTAGGTGTTCCGATTGCTACGCTTCCATTAGCCACACAGCGGACGTTTTGCATACCCTCCAACTCAAGGGCCGATTTTATCGCTTCGTGATCGTGGGTGCTCGCCGCGTACTTGGTGATGAAGCGGTCGTGCCATACCAGAACATAAATTGTTAAAGCGCGTTATGACTCGCGTCATGACTTCGCGCTTTTCTGTCGAAATTGGACAGGCCGAGTGCTGACTGGATTATAGTCAACAATTAGTTGTGTAATTTTTGCATCCAAAGGCCGAAGTCACCAGCTGATTCAGCTGGTTCTTGCTTCAGTATTTTCATTTGCGGCATGACTTCGTCGGATATGCCTATATTGCCTTGTTGCAGAGTTAAGTCTCGTAGCAGATGCTCGACTGACCAATAACTCGTGCGCGCGCCATATCCTTCTGCAGTTTTGCCTTGTTTATTTGCTATGTGTATAAGAATCCTTTGCAACTCTCGTCATACGCATGGAGTATGAAAGTGAGTATAAAATTTACTGCTTGGTGAAACGCTAATCTGCAATACCCGTTGTGTTATTATGTCGCAGCCTACGCCTGCGATTGTAATCGCCATACCCGTCGTCGCTCGGATCACTCGCATCGTCCTCAGGATCGTCGGACGGCCGATCGTCGTCCGAGTCATCATCCAACGGCTGACCAATCGCAGCTTCTATATAAAGGTGAGTCTAGGGACGAGTCGTTTTCCCCGAATGATGTAGCAATAAATATTGCTGCGTCGTGGACATTGTTGTTACAGCTGACGAGCTCCGTGGGCGAGTTAACAGCTCCTGTAGCGAAGCCAGTATCGCCGGAGCTCGCGGAAAGTGTCTCTGCTCGACTGAGTGCGAAGCACGGGATGTGACGTAGCTATCACACCTGTGCAACCTGCTGACATTCGAAAGAGCAGAAGAAATTATGTTACACACGTCACATAGTGTGAATACAAGAGAGAAAGAGAGAGATAGAGATAGATAGATGGAGAGATAGACAGATAGATAAATGGAGTGATAGATAGATGCAGAGATAGATAGATAGATGGAGAGATAAATAGATAGATGGAGAGATAGAGAGATAGATAGATATTTATTTATTTGACATAAGACCTAAGTACCTTCTGCCACATTAGGTACCAAACTCACTGCACTTTTTTATTTTGCCAAGTGAAGCATAGCCTTTCCCCGAGATGGAGGTAGCATGCTGCCTCCATGATAGGGTGGAATACTGTTACGTCTAAATAGCGACGCTTACGATTATATATTTATTACTAGGAGTAGTGATGGTTTACAATAAAGAATGTGTAGGTTGGGTAGTTCAGTTAATATAGTTTATTTATTGCGCATTACAAAATTGCACGTGATTCTCTCCTTTGGCTACCGTATTCACGGGCATGACCTTCCGGATAGGAGAGCGAGATTACCTTCCGTTTATCACTCAGAGTTAAGTAACGCTAGTATGTATGCGATGCGAACAGAAAAAAAACGGTACCTTATGTGCGTGTATATATAGGTGTGTATGAGCAGCTGCTTGTGCGTGCAGCTCGATGGTTGAACCGTCTCTCCGATGGGCCAATAATGTTTCCCAAAAACAAGCGGCTTGCCCTGCTGCCGCACTGCTGCAAGGTGCAGATTCTTGAGCTCAGGGTTGACGATCTCTTTCTATTTCTTGTCTCGTTTTCCAAGTTGTTGGATAGAGTAACGTGGATGCGTAGCTGCGTGGAAGCTTCGATAAAGGAAGTAGGTCACGGACAGAGCTTCGCCCTTGCTCTTCAAACTTTGATGATCGTCTCCATTGCTCAGCTCTCTTCTCCACTCTACTTAAACCCTGTCTCTTTTCATGGGAGCTCTCGATTTCGCCTCGCACGCGCAGAATCTTTCACGTGGGTTTTTCTACTCAAAATTATGGTTTTCCCATAATGACGGCTATTTTTGGGTGCAGCTGTCTTCACGTCTACGCCGGCTTAAATTTTGCGGAAATTAAAACAAGATCGCCGCCAATTTATGATGAGTACGTCACTCAGACGCCTTCTTTGGGGTGGCTGCTTTAGATACATATAATTATCTCGGAAAAATTAGTCATCGGATAGATCGGATGATATTTGATCTGCCGAGATCGAGGTGTTATATGAAAATTTCGTTGTCGGCTTTTCGCGGTTTATTACAATACAAATAAAATACAAATGAACTGAATAAAGTGAAATAAAGTACAAAATAATTAAAGTACCTTAAATTGTCGCAAAATACTTAAAACATCTGTAAAATACAAGCCGGATCACAGAGATGCCAGCTGCAATACAAATTCTTAAATTAAAACCAAATAAACACTACGTTATTAATAATTAATACTCAAGCCGAAGCTTTACTTTAAACAATGACCAACGCTGCACTACACAGTATCGGTGTCGCCAGATGGTAATACGACACCGGCGGAAGACAACGTTCAATCAATTTGTTTCCGCAAACGCGCCAGCTCATACGATGGATCACGCACACACCCTTAATCATCATACTTTACTCAATACAATTAAATATAAAAATATGCTAGCCAAAGCGCCGGCGTACTTTTATTAAGCGGGATGCAATACATACTACTAGAGATAGTTATATGGCTGCTGGCCATAATGGCAATAATTATTGTTGAAGTAAAATAAACTCGTGTATCAACATCTATTCCTGATGTAAATTGCGACGGAGAATCCGTCGTAAGAAAGCTGAGTGACTATCCTGTAGACACCCGAAACCGAGCAGAGGAATGTGCTCTAATGGCAACGGGTGCTTACAGGAGAGAACAGCTGAGCCATAGCCAGGCGCCGGCACTGAGCCGCGCCGTAGGAGAGAGAGAGAGAGAGGGAGAGCGCACGAGAGCAGCAGCCAGCCGAGTCGCCGCCGTGACGTCACGGCCGTCGAGCAGCGAGAGAGCGCGCGAGGAGTGGGAGCGCCGCTGACTACCACACGCGGCCGCGCGCGGCGCGCAGAGCCAGCAGGCACACCACTGGGCCGCAGCCGCCGCCATGACACCGCCGAGGAGCACGAGGCGACGGCGAACGCAGCCAGCGCATGGCGCTACAGCGAGCGGCGCGACGAGCGGCTGAGCCGCGTACACTGTAGAGAGCGAGCGCGTGTGTATGTGTGTGTGTGTGAGCGCGCGCAGCACGGCGCGTGCCGAAGAGCATATGAGTGCGAGAGAGACAGCACGATGTCGTCGCTGAGCATGAAAGGGTGGAGGCTACCGAGCCTCGTAGTGTGTAGCGGGAAATGTTATTGGCGGTCGGAGTGGAGGCGCCAGGGCTCTCCACAACAAGCATTAAGCGAGTGAGGCGAAAATAAATATAAGAAATTTGTAATCTGCCGCGGCTGATCACGTGACGGCTGTACATGGATGCGAGCGTGTATGTGTGAGATCGCGAGATAGAACGCCTAAGCGAACGAGCGAGCAGGCAGTACCGATCAAATCTCCAAGTGAGTAGCATCGAGGTTTTCCGAGATATCGAGAGTTTTTTGTGACGAGTTCCAGCAGCATTTATCCACCCGCGCACGACCGCATCTCTTTAGTATTCGCGTTCGACGTTTCACGGAGCACGAGACAACGGCCGTACGCGAGGAAGACTGTGAGCAGCGAAGTGTAGTGAAAAGTAATAAAAGAAATTCGACTAAATCCGAGTGTCTAAATTTATACCCAAATTACCGGCTCAAACGACCGTGAGAAAGAGAGTCTCCGCCGAGGCCCGAAGCCTGTGAGCGAGCCCATCCGCGTCGTGTCAAGGCGCCCGCACCCTGAAAAACAACAGACGCGACGTGTAACTCGACTCAGACCGCGGAGGGGAAGGCCCACGCGCGAGCGCGAAAAACCCCCGGGAGACGCACCGACGTGCCTCTCTCTTCTCGTCCGCCGCAGCCACCTGCCCCGCCGTGTCACAAAATATATACTGAGCTCAAATAATAAAACCTAAATTCCAATAGAAATCATAGCATAAATTATTCCTAATACTCTAAATGTTTCTTTTTTTATTCTTTGATTTCTAATTATATGTGAAACTAATCCAAATCCTGGTAAAATAAAAATATAAACCTCTAGATATTGGTATAAAATTGGATCCCCCTTCAGCTGGGTCTGTAAAAAAGAATTATTTAAATTTCGATCAAATAATAATATAGTAATAGCTCCAGCTAAAACAGGTAATGATGATAATAATATAATTCCTGTTAATGTAAAAGCTCACTCAAATCATGGTATATTTTCACTTTTATAAATTTTTATATTTATTCTAGTTCTAATAAAATTAATTGATCCTATAATTGAAGATAATTCAGCAATATGTAATGAAGAAATAGATAAATCTACTATCTATGAGCCAAATTTGATGATAAAGGTGGATAAACTGTTCATTTAGTACCTGTATCAATACCAATGAATTGTTCTAGAAATTAATAATACAATTCTAGGAGGAAGTAATGAAACTTTTATATTATTTATCTAAACGAATAATGAATCTTATTGATAATCCTATAATTCCAGACCATATTCTAAAAATAAAATATAAAATTCCAATACGTATATTTATGATTAGTTGATATAAATTATATTTTCATATTTATATAGTTTAATTTAAAATATTATATTTTCAATATAATAATATAATCAATTTATTATAAATTTATTTAGACATTAATCAATTATCTTAATACCTTCCATATTATATTTTAATATAAATTATTTAAATTTAAATAATTAAAATAATTATTAATCAAATTACTGTAAATATTAAAAATATTAAATTATTATTATATCTTAATTTATTAAATGTACTTTTTTTTGAAATTATATTAATTAATTTTTTTATAAATATTTCACTTCATCCTTTATCATAAATTTTATAATATTTTTTTCTTAAATTTATAAAAATAGTAATGAATAAACCAGTAAAATTTGCTCTTTTATTCATTTCGCTCGTTGGGTTGCACAATGTGAACGTAGCAGCAAGCTTCGTTGCTGTACGGAGACAAGGGATGTGCGGGGAAGAGTGGGAGAAGGCCCGCGCGCCATTCAAGCCAGATTCGATTTGACCGGCCCGTTGTGTGCTTCGCGTGTTAGGACATCCTTTTGCAAGACCAGCATCGTGACCGAGTTACGTTACATCAAGTTCGAAGATGTTCTGCAGTAACTTTGGAACTCCATCATCTACGTGCTGGAGAAGGAACGCCTTCTCCGTGCCACTCGAAACCATCCAGGCAAGGATTCCGTAGAGGTGTTAGCGGCTCAAGAGAGTGTACTGAGGAAGCGACGCGTACCTCGTGCCGACTGTAAGTCGAATTGTATTAAGAACATTTTCCTCGACAAGGACGCCGTTGGACGAGTATTCTCTGCGACAGAATACTTTTCTCTTCCTTGTTTGAGTGCGTGCGTAGATCTCTCCGCTGTCGTGCGAGCGACCATAGTAAGCGGACAATTATATATTTCGTTTCATACAATATACGAGTCTTCGACTCATTTACACAAGCTAATTACGCAGTAGTTGATTATCCCGTATTCCATACTTCGTTCTTTTGTATTCGAACCCGAAAGTTATTTTCAGCACGAAAAGTGTGATGCTCGGGCTCATCGCGCATTTGTACACGCGACGGTTGGTGTTGCTAACAAAGTAACGCTTTGTTACTTTGTTAGCAATAAATTTAAAATCTAATGTTTTGAAAATATTTTTTAACACATTTTATTTTTTTTCAAGTCTTCTACTCATTGAAATTAAAATCCCTCTGTTCATACGGAAACTAATACTATAACAAACTTGTAAAAAAAATTTGAGCCCATTTCATCCATGCGTACACTTGGAATCTTACGGACAGTGCCAAAAGTCATCGAACAGTGTCTACGCTGACATGAATGTTTATTAGGCTCAAAGTAGGACAATAAAAATTTAATCTTACTATATTTTGTATATACTTTTAGATTAAAAATGTTTTAGTTCAATTCTAATTGACTATAACAATTTAAAAATTATTTGAAAATTTTTTTATTTCAGATTTTAAAAGTGGTGGGTCCCCTTAAGGGGCGCGGTAGCGCCTTGATACAAATTTACATCATATCCTTCCCAAATTTTTAATCCATATTATATTTTGAATAACATTTATAAAAAAAAGAAGTATATGTAAAAAAATAAAATCTAAAATTTACTTATAAGAGATTCATAATAATACATACACTTAACTTTTAATAAGAACTTATAATTTTGACTTTTTCATAAATACTTACACTGTTGACTTCATGCCTTTAGCGTTTAAATTTTCAGTTAGGTAACAATATGAAAATCAAAACTATAAGTTTTTAGATAAACTTAATTACAGGTATTGTTTTAATATGTTAAAACAAACTTGTGTACAAAATGTCAGCCCTCTAGCTATGATCTATCGATAGTAGTAAATCCCCCACAATAGGGAACCCAAACAAACTCCCCACTCCTCGGGCTTGCTCGAGACTCTGTATTGCAGGGGACTCGTCTCTCTTCCACTCTGCTCATTTGTTGATCATATACCCCCCCTCCACCCCTCCTTTGGTTCGCTCTGACACTCTGTTGCAGAGGATTTTATTGTGTGTGCATATATGTGTGTTTATGTGTGTGTATATATATATATGTGTGTGTGTGTGTGTATTTGTGCGTGCATGTGTGTGAGTGTGTGCATGCTTATGTGTGATAATGAGTATGTGTGTGTGAATGGGAAATGGGGATAAACATATGAATGGTAAACAATATACAAATGCAAAAATTAATTTACCACCATTTTATTTAGCATATTTATTAAATTATACATGTGTAAGGAAGATATTTCATATAATATATTTTCCATTTCAACTGTATCAACCTCCGCATGACATTGAGCTCTTTTACAACACCATTCAATTCTTTCTTTAAATTCGTTTATCACTTTATAATCAATTAAATTAATATACTTTTTAACAGTATTAGGTGTATAGTATAAGAACGGGCCCCCTGGCATATCAGCCTTACTTTTCATTACAATAAATTCAGCGATACTTTTAACAACTTCGCTTACACTAGCATCGATCATATCTAAACATTCGAGACGTAAATCAATGCACTTTGATATATAATTTTTTAAGCACTCAAAGGCCGATTCGTTTAGTACAACAGATCTATCTGACGTTTTCGGTGGTGTAGCTTGATTTACAGGTGTCACATCCTCCCCGATTACAATAGTTTTAATTATATTATCGTAGGTAAACTTGAGTGACGAACCTTTACCATAAACTACTTCATTTTTACGACAATCAGCGTCATCGGAAGAAAAATAGCGAGAGATGTTGGAAAAATATCTCTTGAAGTGTGTCCAGCCGTCGGTCGAGAAAGCGATGCCAGTAAAATCAGAGTGCAAAATTCTCACTGTCGGTTTATAGCTTTCATCCTCCAAATTAATGTACTCCAGGCCAACGGTAATCTTGGTTGAATAAGAACTATCTAATGAGTACAAAGCACAAAATAGCTGCTGTGGTTGTAGATGGATAGGTAGTAGTTGTTGCTGATCCATTTTTACAGACGGTTTTGTCTTGACTGCTCTCCCGATACGACTGACAATTTTCCACCCAGTGCAGAACTCTTAATATATAGAGAGTGGATGGTGGAAACGACTGACACGTATTGAGGTGGGGGGTACAAAAAAAAACCGTTGATTCAAATATTCTGTTACAATAGCGACATCTTAGAAGGGCAGCAGTTTTGTAAACATCTGACAATACAGCCGCTGCTTCCAAAGAATGTATCGTCAGCTTTCTGTTTACAATGTACATAACGTCTGACTATGTCGTCATTTTTTCGCAGATTGGCGGTGAAATTTTGCAGAAATTTTTTAAAACCTAAACCCTCGCTCATATAACGTAGAAACATAATACAATATTGTCCACACACGTCAGAAAAATCGCTCTGCAATCTCACATTATTCCAACGAAATTGCTTACAATTTTTTCGTAGTCTATTTATATGATTAGGTATAAATTGCGGTAACCCAAAACTATCAAAATAAAACGCATTACAAGATTTATCGGCGTATATAGCGACCCAGTGCATACCCGATTTTGTATGATCATCCGTATTAACAATAAACGCTGTCGGTTTCGTCCACATCCTCGGTATCTGATCCGCTAGAAACACACCCACAGTGTGCGAAGAGATTTTTGACAGATTTTTTAATATTTGAAGACTGTCCATTGTTACTGAATATCAATGACCACATCCATGTTTTGTAAACCTTATTATAGTACATAGAATAAAATGACTCTATCGCTCTACTCGAGTAAAATTGATTTTAGAATACAGGCTGTATGCAGGCAGGCCTCAAAAAAATATAAAAGAGAGAAATATAAATTTCTCTCTGTTGGCGTTTCGTCCCAGCTGTCAGAGTATTTAGTTTACTTGGTTAGTTCACTTATTATAGTAATCCGCCGTTAACACAAGCAAAAAGAGAGAAAGACTGATTGCGAGAACTTGTTTCAGACCTGATTATATAGTGGTGGAGAATAGCGACACCTATGCATTAAATTTTTAACTACTAAAATCGACAATGACTTGCCGAGATGCATCAATTTCTAAAATATTGTCATAATCGGAGTACAGAATACAGTTGGTCGTGTCTGTTAAAGCGGAACTGAAGCGTACGTCCAACCTAACACTACCATGTTTAATTAGATTCCAATGACTGTTATCGTTTGCCGATAAATCTGGTGTCAGATCAAATGCAAAGAGGCAATACCCATAGGGGTAAGAATCGCGTGTTATTTGATTACCCTCATTGAGAAAATGTATACCAGTACCGGAAAATAAGGTATGATATGCGTCTACATACAGCTTTCTTAATGTAAAGTCCGGTTGCAATGGTTTTGAAGGTACCTGTACACCATCTACGTATAAACATAAAAAATTTATATTGTTATGCTCGAAATTGAATGGATTGAGCAGGCGATCTCCATTGAACGCCTTATTATTGACAATTCCAATGATGATTCTCTTCGGTAGCTGGCCCAGTATGATATTGTCTAAAGTTTCATCGTGTATACCACTGTGCATAGTAATTGCTTTGACTTCAACTCTTGTTAAAGGATATTTAGCTGTTGTTTTTTAAAGAGATTGAGCATGTGCCAACAATATACTCGGACTGATTTTCACACGTCGAACTAGTAGATTTGCCTCCTCAATGTGTACGGAAAACTCGCCGGTAGGATCGATGAGGCAAAAGTTATCTCGAGATTTCACTAGACGCACTCTGACTTCCACGCCGTTTATCAGAAGTCTCTCCTGGTTGAATACATCTGAATGAAGATGGCCGTTCAGATCAACCGGATTATCATGAGATAGGAATTTTCGCCGCTCCACAAGTCCAAGATTCTCATCGTCTGTATTATTTATTTTTCGTGCAGTATCTTCACACCACAGTACGGTCCGCAGATGGGACGATTTTGCAGCTGGTCTATAATTTAGCAGTGTCTCGATATACGCTCTGTACGCATAGGCATTGGTAGGAGGAGAAACAGGTTTATGATTAAAAAACACATCCACTTGATTGAACATTGAGTGCATGAAATTATTGACAGGGCCTACTCGTGCTAATGAATTTGTGTAAGCTGCTCGGGCAGCTTCTTGTATATCATCTTCAGTTGTACTTGTTTTTAAACTTACACGAAGGCTAAGCATGGTATGAGCTAAATCAATGTATTCATCACTATTTCCAGGAATAACAAATTCTATCGGTGAGTCATCAGTTAAAGATGATATTGGTTTATACTGAACCCAGTGCGAGCCCTTTATTGTTGTTTGAGTTGGAGGGATGTCAAACAATAGTAGCTCGGACTTTAGGCATTCACAGGAATGTGAATTTCACAGGAAAAATATCCCTCGTAGTTCTGCGTTTACGACGCGTACTACTCTCTCTTTTTTCTCCCAGCTATCTTCCTTACACTCTTCTTCTTCTTCTTCTTCTTTTTGTTGTTTTTTATACTTTTCTTTCTCACACGACTACCAGTAGTACGCTTTCTTCTCTTGCGGCTACTGCTACGTACCGTTGCCGGACCAGCGAGCAATTGCAACTGACCCGGATTTCCATAGCGTGACATTTTATATCCCGACCCCTCCATCAATTTGTCCACTTTCTCCTCGGCTTTTCTCTTCAAAACCTCGCCGGACTCTCTCGTACGATTACTAAATGACTGTTTAACTGGTGTGTTGCGCATAGTAACATCGGACATAATATTCAAACCCGTACGCACAGCCTCTTTTCCCACAGCTCTAGCACCTCGACTGATTAGCGGTAGGACACGGCGAAATATGCCTGCTAGGAAAGAGCCAATTCCACCGTGGCCTCTCTGGTAAGGCGAGCCGATGTAAATATGGCCGATACCACCCATATATGGACTTTTTCCCCCACCACCAACTTGATAATTAAAGTAATCTGTGTAGCGATCCATCTAGTCGATTTTCTTGAAATGAAGTGTTACGGTCACTGTCCCGTGATCGAATGGTATGGGCTGCCCAAACTGATCTCTTATATCTATTTCAATTGTCTGAAATGAGTTATATAGTAGAGGTATGTACATGGGTGGTGAGAAACTTTTGATTCGTGTAGCACCATATTCGTAATTATCGATATTCAATGATACAGCTCGAAGTAGTCGCGATTGAACGTCACCTATCACGTATGGTTCACAGATGTCGCTGTAAATCATAAACATTGATGGTAAGCCGTTGGAAAGCTGAGCTGGTCTATCAGATCCTATTGTGTATTGATTGTCGATAAAGCGAAGTTTTCTGTTCTTTTCATAGCCGAGAATTTTTTGCACTTTTTCCGATAAAAAAAGTTCGTGATTGATTTGGGAACAGGTAGTCTCTCCACATATTCTATTGATTGTTACATAACCGCCACATTCGAGTGTCAATATCATATGTTTATTGACACATTCTAAATTATTCATCTCCTCAATTAGTGTAACAATATCTTTGTAATATCCTGGCCGAATCAACGATCTTGCAATTGTAAAATTTCCCGCTCTTAGCTCATTTGTTTCGAGAATCGTCGGTGGAGAGTCACTCAGCGAAATTGTTCTCTCCTCAGTATCGGGTGTCACGTGCTGAAACGACAGCGGAATTGGAATTTGTGGTAACTGCGTAATATAACGCGTCGTAGTATTTTCCGAGAAGTAATGCATACTACTGTTACTAACTCGAAATACTCTTTCGAGCGACTGCTACCTCTACTATGTAAAATTTTATCAATTTCGAACGATGCAGCATTCAAGGCATAGTAGCCATCTATGTCCTCACCAGACAGATCTTGCAGAAAATAGACTGGCGGATCGCGTGTTGTGGAAATGTGTACGATCTTAAAAATCTCCAAAGTCCAACCACTCTCGTAGCCCTTCTCAAAGACGTTTCTTGCACGACTGACACGCACCAACTGACTGACTTTAAATTTGGGCCATCGACTAAGTTTCTTACTATCGTAGCGGTGTTGTAAATTCTGTCTTGCTCTCGCAACGTTATACAAGGTGACAGATGCAGGCGTCATCTGTGTTGCCGAGTGCTTACTGTGATTGTATGCTGCTATTATTTTTTGCAAAACATCTATATATCTTCGTGTATTTTTGTGGGTGAAATATCGCCAAATTCGCTCCTTGATAGTTCGTATGAGTCTCTCGGCGATCGCAGCCTTTGTATCCGGACTACGGGCCACTCTGTGAACAATATCATTATTGCGCAGAGCTTGCTGAGTCTCGCGACCGACAAATTCTTTTTCCTTGTTCGTCTGAAGACACACTGGTTTACGATCATTACTTTTCGCTAAAATGCGTAAGAACGCCTGAGCAACACTTTTACAAGATTTTTCCTTAATCGGCTCTAACCAGCTATATTTACTCACAACATCGATGACAGTTAATATATAACTATAATCATCATTGTAAGTTTTTAACGATCTTAAATCCATTAAATCCGCCTCCCAGACATCGTCCATATTTCGTACGTTGTAGCTACGCCGTGTAAATCGATGTCTAACCGGTCGATGTAGGTTATAGGCATCTTGACTCTCCAACCATTCTACAACATTCTCACGATTAAAACTTTCTCTCTTCTTTTTCTTTCTTCCTCTCTTTTTACGTATAGCTTCATAAAGTTTGTCAACAGCAGCGTACGCTGAAGGCTGTGGAGGTTCGTAATATATACTCTCAAATTTTTCTCCTCTACGATTCATCGTTTCGTGGGTTTGTTTTACTCTTCTTCTTTCTCTCTTTCAATACTTTCTTATCATTTATCTTCTTTACCTCAAGTTCTTTATTCTGCTGCCTCTTATTGTTTCCAGTCTTTTGTGACGTTTTTTCTCCTTTTTTTTTCTTCTGTAGTGCTTTCTTAATTCGTGAAAAAAATTTTTCGAAAGTTATTTTGCTCACCATGCAACAGGCTGTCAATAATACTTTTATGATACAAAGTACAATAATACTTTTTTCATACATTTTTAGATATTTACAATTACTGGTGTAATAATGTTACCAGTTCTCTCGATTCTTAATTTAAAACGTTCTCTATCACGTCCTATTTGCTCCCACTCTCCATGACGAGCAACTCTACATGCATAAAACCAAGTACACAATAAATAAACTCTCACCTTTTCTTCAAAACGTACACGCCTTTCCATATTTTTTCGTTTTTTACAATCTCTCTTTTTCAAATAGTTGTAAATTCGATACCCTTGTCACCACCCTTATAATTTAAAAATAACTGCATCTTATTAGCTTTCTCACTCATACTATCAAACAATTTTGTTTCCTTGTTTAGTGCTGTGCTTATCCGAGAAGGTAGGAAAATTTGAAATTCTTCGTCGAGGATAGCGACAATCTTTGAACCAAAACGTGTCTTTACTGGATTTAATGCCGTTAACGCATATTGCCGACCAACCTCCAATTCGGTCACCTTCTTCGTTGGGAGAAACTCGCCACTGGCAATTTTATTCAGAGCTTCTAAATCCATCTTGAAATAGAATATAATTTTTAGTATGATTTAAATGTATGATTTTAAAATAATCTATGAGTAATATACATACGTTCTATTAGAGGAGATAAATTCTTTCTATACAGCAGCTACTCTCTTTTAATTAAGCACAAGTAATGTGCTGGATGGTCGTTCTTGGTTCAATATATATAGACTATCCCTACTACTAACGTATCTACCACCACCAGTTCTTTTTGCTCGTCCAATGAGCCTCCACTGAAGAGGTGGGGCAAAAAAGTAATAAGCCAACCAACTTTTTCTGCCAAATGACGTCACACTCTACTCAGCCAATAACAAACTAGAGTTGTCATTCCGCTTACATATAATTTGATACATATTACTAAGCAATGTTAGAAGCTGTTTCAATCATTCTTATAACCGTATGGATAACTCTTATCTATGCTGACAAATCTTCGTTTGCTGTAAACAGGTTTTTTTTTCGTTTTGACTTATTACTTCGTGAAATGCTGTTCTACGGATGCAGGGATTTGTCATTACTATTTCCATAGGTGGTGAAGTAATCATTTCACGAATAGAATGAAAATTGATAAGCTGGCTATTGGAATAGTTGAGACGAATACCTTTCACTTTACAAATAGCCTCTTCTTCACCATTCGGTTTTTTGCATATGCATGCGTAAAATTTTGGGCCGGCTGACAAAAGTTTGTTATATGTGTACCTGAACCCATTTTCACCAATTCATCTGTTAAACTACCCAGAGACGTACCGATTGGTAATTCATATTCACCAACTTTACTAACGTAAAAAACAGAATCAGTGTCGTAATAAAGGGCTCGGGGTCCCAAAGCATGTAGATATTGAAAAAGATTGAGTCATGCTTGCGCTGTTGTAAAAGCAGCGAGTACTACGTTTCCGATTGATGCCGGT
Organism: Philotrypesis tridentata; assembly: GCA_018906965.1. Classification (NCBI taxonomy): domain Eukaryota; kingdom Metazoa; phylum Arthropoda; class Insecta; order Hymenoptera; family Pteromalidae; genus Philotrypesis; species Philotrypesis tridentata. The sequence continues at coordinate 2,094 of JACCIB010001143.1, read as the reverse complement.
ACAGATTCATCTCTATAGCACCAATTAACGTACAGAGTGTCGGCGTTAACCGGTAAAATACCATTAACTGCTATCTCGGCACTGGCAAGTAAATTTATTAGCGTTTCCGGGGTGTGAACTACACTTGTTTTTGACAAATTTTTCCGTTGACCGAATTTTCCCCACAGAGAGTTTAGGCATAATTTTGCTACAGATCGTAGGCCGGGATTTAAGCAAATGTTATTTTTGTCCAAACTGCTCTAACTCCTGAACATACCGATCCTTGTCCTCATCTGTGATACACTCTGGTGGATATCCCGATGCTGCAACCTTTTGAGTAAAAAACTCATTTATATAGTCAGCGAAAATACCACCTTCCTTTTTTTCCCTATCATATTGAGTCATTTCATACTGCCAAATTTCATATATATTCTTGATAACGTATCCTATCGCGATAGCGGCTTTCACTTCCTCCGACACCCATGTTCCTCTTAGCACACGCTCCTCAGGATCTTCATGCGGACAGCTTTCTTGTATCATTTGCTTGCAACATATTCGACACAGAGGGAATATCAATTTTTCATGCATTTTACAGGTAATAATGGATGATACAGGTTTTGCGGTGGAAGAATATTACAGGCAATCAAACCATTCACTTTCGACACATCTTTATTAGTGCCTATAATTTTCTCACATTCTTCACCGATAAATATTTCCGGGTGACCAACTGGATATTTTCCATACTTGCAAATATAAGGATAAAGTGAACAAACATCAACATACTTGATCTTCTCCTCACCCTCCTTACAATCAAACACTTTGACTGTGTTTCCAGTACGTCCACCAAAAAAGGCGTCTCTCGGGTCAAGTGGCTTCCGTTTTACCAGCGCTACATTGTCACGAATATAACAACGCAATTCTTCGTTTTGCTGTATCTCATTTTTGAAAACACATTCCCACTTTTCAACGACTCGATAATTTGCACTCCTCAGTCTGTCGGTAGTCGCCAATGTCCGATCATATCTTATGTCCATTGATTCCTTTTCGACAAAATTGTATCTCTGTTTATTTGATAGCATCGGCGGCATCCATGCCAAAAACATCCGTGGAATTGAAGCATAATACCTCGGTGATCCTCATCTTCTCGTGGTGAACTGTATCCGTCAACCACAATATTTTCGGGTAGCCTTTTTTCACGACCTCGCCCTCCATGCTCGATATCACGCTGAAGAACTTTATGCTCCATCCATGAGAGCCAATGTAGAGCAATTTCAGATAGATTATCTGTTAACCTACAACCATGAGGTGGTACAATACCTATTTGATTCTTCTTCAAAAATTTTTTCTAAAAACACGCATGCAAGACGAGGCTACAGTCGTGCACTCGGTAAAGGGATCCACACCGAACTTCATGAATGTTTTTCGAAAAGCCAAGCAAGATAATCTCAAAATCGTCACATCTGGTTTGCAGTATTTCAAAAATTCATTTTTGAAATTTTTCAAATTGAACGTGTACTCTTGTTGCACATGTTCTTCGTACCATTTTAAAAACTTTTCCCTCTCCTGACTACTCATTGTGTTCGGGGAATATGTTTCTAAAGGTGGTAGACGACCCTCGTACGTCTGGTTATCTAGCGTGTTGAGTAAGTGTGGAAAAAAACCCTTCTCCATTTCAGCGAGACCATATGCCCTTGGGTAGACTACTCAAGACATGTGGAAGTAGTTCAAGCTATCGATAAACTTTGCCTGTAACACTTCCAATAAACTATTTTTGATCCATTCATAATTACCCACGGTGTAACACGACCACTGTTAAATTTTTCCACAATATACTTGAATATAATTGTGATCAAAACCCTGTGAATTGTGGGCTATACAGATTATCTGTTTAAAAGCTTTTCCTCGGTGCTAATGCAAGATCTACAAGTTGCTTACTGCTCGTTCTTGAACACATACTCACGAATACCACACATCTCACACCTAATCGAAATATCTTCAATTTCGGTACATTGCGTACATACTTGCTGTACAACACACAAATTTGGAATAAGAATTTTTTTCTCCTCATCTCCAAGTACAGACAGTGTGATTGTTGGGTTTCAAACGCCCAAAACA